>LPNX011102987.1:42549-155840 GCA_001517045.1 Pseudotsuga menziesii
CACAACGCTGAGACACAATATATATATATAGCAAGAAAATAACCAGTGCCTTAAAATGGAGTCAAAAGATAATCAATGTACTTGCATGTGCTTGGAGTGAATGTTTTGCGATTGCCTCTTGGTACGTTTTAAGTTAATGTGAAATATGAGTTGATTAAAATTAGGCGAAGGGGGGGGGGGGGACTCCAAATATACCTGAGAGTACTTGGAGTATGTCCAAAAATAAACCTTCCCGGCTACCCGCAAGGAATATGTGGGCTGATTGGAGTCTCTGAGGCTATTGTTCATAATTCACCCGCAGGTGTAACAAAGATCGGCGCCCCGAGGTCACTTTTCAGGAGTTCCCGCTTCCTTTGGGTATTTTGCCACCGTAATGGTTTGATCTAGGTGTTGGATTTTCACCTGATGGTTTGTCAATTTGGGAGAGTGAATCCTAATTATTCTAGTGACTCAAGTGCTTTTGATGCAGCTTGACTGATCAGACGAACCACAGCCAAGTGCAGAGCATACACACCGGAGTCTTGTCAATTTTAGTAATTTTTAAGATGGGTGTTCTTGTTAAAAAGGAAAACCCTCCAGGAACCTCTTTCGATCCAAGTGGAGATCAATCGGGGAATCAAGGAGGGGTTAATTTTATAATAGTTGATGAAACAAATGATGAAAAGGAAAACACAGATACACAATTCCGGTTTTCTAATTAGTCCTACGACGCATCTCTTTCCCCTTTCGGGTCAATCGGGAAGTCGTGGGTAAGTATTAGGATTACTTTGAAATCTCAAATATGGAATATGAAATTGATAATAAATCAAAGTATACTACCCTGCAGATTAAAACTACGCTAGTTTACAAAAAAAAGGAAAGAAAAGCAAAAAAGAAACACGGACACAAATCCCCCCAGGGGGGATGGTGAATAGGCTCGAAAGAAAGAGCCTATTCGAAAGGACCTTTTCTTTTTATTAGCAGCGATTTACAATATCAGCAAATTAAAATTGATGCACTTTGGTCCTTGTTATCTGGGATCCAAAGGCTTACAACAAGCTTGTAACAAGCTAGAATTAAAACACAGTGGTGGAAGAAGCTTCCGGGAAGCTCCGGTTAGTCCAAGAGTTGGAAATTGGGCAGAGTCTCCTTCTCTTTTTTGTTAGACCTGCTAAAAAACAGCAAGCAATCAAAATCAAATGTGCCCAAACACACTTTGAAAGTGTTTTGGGTCACTACACTAGTTACCGGAAAAAAACTAAGTGAAATTTTGTTAAGTTGGGGTAATCTAGTTTTGCAAAAAGGAACCAAGGAAAGTTGTTTGGGCAGCCAATGAGATATGCACTTTTATTGCAGAATTTAAATCTTTGAAGAACGAAAAAAGAAACTACCTTATGAGCAAGCTTTAGATCTATGCTTTGGCTACTTGCAAAAAAGGAAATTCCTACACCTACATCTATCTTTATGAAATGATATTCTTAATGAAATTATAGATCTAAGCAGCAAAAATCTTATAAACTAGATCTAACAATATATATTCAATTCTTAGAACTATATCTGATCATAAGAGGAAGAGACAGGTAACCGAAAGATTGATTTTAATAGAAAGGAGGAAGAGAAGGGGAAAGGCCCGTTGTTGGATGGATCTGCAATGGAAACTTGTTAGTGGAATATAGAGGGGCAATGCCTTCACAAAGTTTTTGGATGTACAGTGGAGTCAAACTAGATCCACAGCTCGTCCAATCCTTGCTACCTGAAAACTAAACAAACAATCCTGCACGAAACCTCATGAGATCTGGATATATATATGAAAAAGAGACAAGAATTACATGCAAATAAACCTATTAAACATGTATAATTTAGATTTTCAAACATATATGCTATGAGATATAGAAAAAACAAGTAACCTTACTTGCCCAACTATACTCCTATTGATTCAGCTGAATCGTTCAAGCCAGACAGGGTTCAGATGCAGAAATTGAGAGAAAAGCCGGCAACATCAATAGCCATAAGACAATGCTTAATCCACACACATGAGAGCATTACACCATTTGGCCTCCAAAGCTTCTTTATTCCAACAATCAAAAGATTACAATAGTATGACAATAGCAAGCCCTTCAATCCAACTCTAACTGGCTTGGAAGAAGAGGCTTATGCTTGAATATATACAAAAACTGGGAGATCCAGCCCAGGGGGGCGCAAATCCCAAGGAGACAGATCAAATCAGCTGATGGAGAGTCAATCAATGCCTGATCTGTGTCTAACTGAGCCAGATCTGAGTCTCACTGAGTGCAATTGTCAATCGAAGAGCTGATCTGACTGACACCTCAACCTATTGACTGAAGCATCCACCAAAACTCATCCAGATGATCCCAAACGTGTGGAGGAGAGAGGCAGGGCAAAATTCCCCATAAAGGATGCTGAAGATGAACTCTGCATCTGTCCAGATCACCTCCTTCAGTCAAGGATTTGTCAGATCCAGTCAATCTGGTTCAGATCTAACTGATTTCAATCAAATCGGCTAAGAATCCACTGATCTAGGATTTTGGATTTGCTCCATTATTCATTAATTTATTAATTAAAATAATCAATAAATGATTTTTTGGGGTTTTCTGACCTGAGTGATGGAAAATCACTCAAGACTAGGAAATAGTGGGTCCATGGGTTTACATAGTGCTCTTAGCTTGAAAATGAGCACTTACATGACTGAAACTGATTATTTGGCCCACTTTTATTACAAAATCAATTTTTCCAATTAAACTATTAAAAATAGCCTAAGTTTTGGAAAAATTAAATTTTAATAAAAAACACTGAAAAAAATTTTAAAATGAAAAAATGAAAAAACCTAGAGGGACTTAGACATGTTCATATGACTCGACCATGATGCCTAGCATGTTTATACATTGACACATAGACTCTAATAACCTCAATAGGCCTAAATGCCAAGCCGACCATCCCAACTTTGGAGGTATGGAGTGAAAAACTCAGAAATTATTAGTCGTTTATTCAACAACCAATAATTATTAATAACCAAGGGAAAAAACACCCTGGGCTGATCAGATTGACAAATAAAGTCTAAGAGACCGAGTCTTTTACAGACACTATCATGCTAGAACATTTATTACAATTCCCCCATGGGGTATGAACATGTGATATAGTACAACAAGCACTTCCCAGAAGTACTTCCAAAGGTCTTCTTAAGTCCGAACAAGTTATCCTTGTCCGGTTCACCAGGCTCACTTGATAAAAAAACCACTAAGTACAACTTAGGTGGTAACAAGAGGGAGAGAAGCTTTTTCGATATGCCGGACAAAACCCAAATCGCCAAATTTTCCAATTCCCGATGCAAGTTGGTCTAGTGATTTTTCCTACTTCTGAATGAGGGTTTTTCAGTTAAAACAATGATGGGCAATGCATGTAGAAAATAAAAGAAGGAGACATTACTTGTGAGACGTACCTGGATCTTGTAGATGACCTCGAAAGTGATGAATAATGTCGCTTTCTTGATCAAATGAACTTTTGTGGAGAGAATCTTGATGTTATTATGCTTCAACCAATCACTCAAGCACCCTCTTCAACCTGCCCAATCAAAGAACAATCAGAAGATCAGACAAACGAACAAGATCTACAGAATACGGAAAGGACAAGAAGTAAAAATTCATAAGAAAGAGATACTCCCTGAACCGAACACCCAAGAGTCGGGCAAATGGTGAGTTGCCTCACAGATGTGCCCTCTCTCTTCTAGCACACCTCCTTTCCTGCAGATGAAATGCAAGATATCTCCCGAAGCAAGCTCAGTACAGAAGAGCAAGAATGTCAATCATTAGATCATCAACTCATTCACAAGATACACAGAGAGTAATCCCAGACAAATCTTCTTTATTCAAATTCTGGTGCTAGAGCTCATGGATTACAATGGGGGGTCACCTCTCTTAAATAGTCTAAGAGAAACGTAAATCCTAACTCACTTTTACATCCAACGGTTGAGATTAAAACATCATCAACAATGGAGATCAACAATACATGGATCAAGTGACTAAGTCAAAAGAGGGGGCGCACTTTGCTCAAGGACGCCTCTCTAAAGTGAAAGTCACATTATAACATAAGAGGGGCTCACTAGGGGCTTAATTCACCCTAAGCCCCTTTACAACATCATAATACATGATATAACAATGAAATACATCAATAGCCAAGTTGAGGGGGCACCCCTTAGGGGGATTTCCTCACTGGCTGAGCCAAGATAAAAATAATCCAAACATCTGCTGACTGAAAATTGTTGGAGGACTGTCCGGTATGCTGAGACACATCAACTGCCAAAATTCCAAGCCATTTCCTTGACCCAATTGAACAAATTGATTTTTTCAGTGAAATTCCTAATTCATTTTTTGTTGGTACTGCCTCTGGAAACTAATAAAATCACCATAACTCTGTGCAGATGAGAATTGGGGCAAACTGACTGCTCTAGATGATCTGGAGACATAGAAGAATGGTATAAGTGACTACTCATACCCCCTGGAACACTGCTTTGCTCTAAGAACACCCAACATACTGCTATCTGTAATAAAATTTGATCATTTGGCCAATAATTAAGTGATAATAATCCCTTATCAGAAGAACCGGGTCCAAACTCTCAAAACTGAAACCGCAGTATTAGTCCTAGGCATGTCTTGAACAAATATAAACCGTGTTGTTTTCTGAGTCATTGCCTTGGGAACCATGCTTGACTTGGTCAAACTGGGTGACCAGGTCAAAGTACCCAAACTGAAGGTGAGAAACTGTATCCATATGATCCTGCAAGCATCCAGGGTAAGAAGTGCTCCAATGGTGTTTATCAAAACCAAGCTTAAGCCAAATTATTCATAATCATGGTGACAATAATAATAATAGAAGATATACCTGTGCTTCTGAAAGATCTTGGAACCTTTTAGAAATCTACTTGTTTATGCCATACTTACAAAGTGTAAACAGTGTGCTACTGTTGGGTGAGGATGGGGAACAAGGCTAAGGGGAATGACTTTTGACTGACTTTGACTTTGTGATCTCTCCGAATGATAACAAATACACACAACCACAATGACATATGCATGACAGATAAACAATAGGGAATTGTGGTGTCTCACAAGTGGATGAGCTGATCTGAAAAGATTCCATTCAACTTTAACTATCATGTCTACAACTCACATCCAAGCTAGGAATCAAGCTCTATGAGGATCTTTCCTAGAACCCTTGCGTTGAGTACACAAGAAACTATAATGAAGAGATCCTAAGGGACACTTAGAATTAGTTGTCCCTTACTTCATCTCACATCAAAACCCACGGGCTCCGTGAAGAATTAGTCATTACATTTTGGATAAGATGGCCAACAGTCTTTAGATTTTGCATTTGTTTATCCACTACTTTATTTAGGCCTTTCATAATTTCATTTCATATCCCTATTTGACTTGTGTCTAAAGACACAATTTGCATATGTATGTATGGGCTTGCATTTCATAATATATAGCATATAACACATAATCATGTAATGATGGTAGACATATTGCTTCAAGTTTTAGCTGACAACTCATCGGGCAACTAGGGGGAATATCCACAATCAGGACCAAATATCGGGGGTAACCGACCATAGAGGTCAAGGCTTCAAAACCAACTCGCCTAAGCTCATGAACCAACACCAATGGGTTCTCCTGGCCCAGAAGGATCAAGGAGTCGACAAGTTTTGATACACGACTCAGAGCCGAGACACAGAACATGGGATCCATCATGCATAGAGGTCAAAGTGGGGAAGAGATCTTCAATCTCACATGTCTCAAACAGTCTAAGTCATGGGATAAAATCAATGGATGATACTGAATGGATGGGGGTGAGTGACACATGGAACCAACCCAGCACTAACGTTCACTATTTGTATGAACATGGCATGAGCAATAGTCTTCACATTAAGTTCCTTGATCAGTCATAACACAAGTTCAAACATTAGTACATATAAGCATAGGTCTCCATAATCATCCTAACATGACAAGCATAGGTGTTTGACATACATCATAGAGAAAAATCAAACCAAAGAGGCATATACCTGATCTCACCATATATATAGTTGTCTCCGACTGATAAAGCCCCTCTTTAACTGTGTGTACCGCATATGATTTGCTAATCTGCAGAAATGAACTAGAACATCACTGAAATCATCTCATTGGACCAATGAGTCTCAGTCCTGGCAAGGAAAATCTGTCGAAGAAGGCTCTCGAATGGCTGAAGTTGTAAGGATCCATGCTAATACCCCATGTGAAAAATAGCTCGGAATAGAAATAGAGACAAGTTTGTATGTTGCGTCATGGTATCCCAGCTGTAGAATGTCTATGTGATAACAAGTGGATAGGGACAAGGTCTACAAGATGACAAACCTTAAGCAAAGAGGAAAGGAAGACCCGAGAGGTTGTGAAAGGGTGACCGAGGGTAAGGTAGAGAGGTGTTGCAAATAGGTCAAGGGTAGAGAGAGGTTGGGAAGGTTGTTTGAGGACAGCCTAGAGGCTGTTTGGCAGGCCTGAGGTTTAGGGAAGACAAGTGAGGCTTACAGGATGTCATATCCCCACATTTTGATCGCCAGAAGTGTTGACCTTCCCTAGCACCAAGGGGGTCAAAAGATGCATTAAATAAATTAACCTAGCATATTTTATTTAAATGTCACTTAGGAGGCATGTACTTGGCATATTAATTGTCATTAAATATTATTTCTGCAATTAATTAGGTGGAAAATAAGTTTCCATTAACAGGAGGGCCACTTGGGGAAGCCAACTTGCCAAGGGAAAATTAGAAACTGTATGACAAAATCAACCAGACAGGAAAAGGGAAAGTGCCAAAATATATGACAAAAGCAGTCATATACAAAAGAGGCAACAATTGACAAAGGAGGGTGCAGTTTCTTTTTTGGAGTTCAGTCATAAAAATAGGAAAGCCAAGAAAAGCTGTCATAAGGAAAAATAGCAACTATGGTTCAAGGAAAGCAAAGTTTCCAAATTGGATGAAGGTGGATGAAAGGGAAACATCTTTATTGTCTTACACATGCTAATTTACTCAAGGAGGGCAAATTTGTGGCTAGGGTTAGGATTTAGCAAGTGGTAACTTGCTTAACAAGTGATTGACTTGCTCAACAAGTCACCCAGGTTTATTTAAAGACAATTGTAGCTCCATTTCTCAGTTTGGATGTTTATTATGTTGATGTTTATAAAGTTAAGGCTTCCTTGTTGAGTGTTGTGCCTCAGGTTCTTGGGAGATGCACCCCAAGGTTCTCATTCCCTCTCTCCTCTTCCCCTCTTCTCCCCTTCTCATTGCAGGTTACATTGGAGATATGGAGCAACCTCTCTGAGTTGATTTAGGATTTGTTAGCAGCCTACAGCCATCCATTACTGTACATCATATTTCATTAACAGGTCCAAGAGTTTTCAATATCTAAGGGTTCAAACCTCCATGCCCTTCCTTGTATTATGTCAATAAAATACATTGTAATGATGCACAATGTTGAAGAGTGTTATAGTTAATTGATGAGAGTAATTTCGAGTTTATTGGCTGTAATATGATATCATAAATATTCTCTGCAATTTTTATTCCATTCTGATTCGAAATGGCTGAGATTTACTCATTTTAAGTCAACCTAGTCTAGATTTGCACTAGAAAATAACTAGTTTTACTGTAACTCCCATATTTCGACTTGTATGACTCCAAATAACTCCATTATTTTTCTGATGAGTCATTAACAGACATATATAAGTTCCCCAAGTCCAAAACAGAGAATCCGAACCTCCCTTACCCTATTTGAAAAGGCTTGAATATGGAGCTAGTGAGCTGCCCGACGAGCTAGTCTCACCTTTACAACTTGCAGAATATTTTCCTTTGCCTCTGATCTGTTATTAAACTTAATGAACCTTTATTTATGATATATTAATTCTGGAACAAACCTCTGCAAGATTCCAGAATCCCCTGGTTGAAACAGACCGAACTACTCTCCTTAGTTTCACGGTTTGGCTGCCTAGAAGCGTGGTAGTAGGTTTCCGCAGTGCGGACTCTAAACCCGAAATGGCACCAGATCTAAATGTGTTAGGGGAGAGGAAATTCCATGTCTGACATCTCTTATTTTGCTGTCCAGTTCTCACTCCTTTATCCTGCAAAATTTCCCAAAAGATACCCCTTATTTGCCAAGTCCGAGAAGTCATTGTCTAAATTAATTCAAGTTCAAAAATTTTACTATAATTTATAGAATTGAAGAGTATTCATGTCTGTACACTAGACTTGGGACATTATAGTGGTATCAGAGCACTTTCCTTGGCTCAACCTTTGGAAAGTAACTCTCAGTGGAAAAGTAGCTTAGCAATATCTTCAAGTTGCAGTTGTGGAATTAGTTCCAGTCATGGAAGATTTAGACTTTGAGTTGTATGAGGAAGGAGAGCATTCAAAATTGGATGATAGAGAAGATTTAATAATTTTGATGCAAAGAACGTTGAAAGGGCTGAAATATGTATCTCACAGCATCATCCAATTAGATCAAGAGACTAGAGAATTCCTTGCCAAGCAGTTGGCAAGCAAACATGGAGAAGGGAGTAGTAGTGTCTCTCAGCATGAAGGAAATAAAGTTGGAGAGTCTATGTTTTCAAAAACATTCATACATGTAGGTTCTATGAATACAAAGAAGCCATCAAGAAAGGAACTAAGTTGTTCCACTTCTCAAAGTAAAGGGGAAGAAAAGAGGACCAAAAGTGAAGATTCATTAGAGCCATCTTCACATGGTTTATTTGAGAAATTATTTGGGTTTTCACCTTTACAACTTGCAGAATATTTTCCTTTGCCTCTGATCTATTATTAAATTTAATGAACCTTTATTTATGATATATTAATTTTGGAACAAACCTCTGCAAGTTTCCAGAATCCCCTGGTTGAAACAGACCGAACTACTCTCCTTAGTTTCACGGTTTGGCTGCCCAGAAGCATGGTAGTAGGTTTCCGCAGTGCGGACTCTGAACCCTAAATGGCACCAGATCTAAATGTGTTAGGGGAGAGGAAATTCCATGTCGGACATCTCTTATTTTGCTGTCCAGTTCTCACTCCTTTTTCCTGCAAAATTTCCCAGAAGAAACCCCTTATTTGCCAAGTCCGAAAAGTCATTGTGTAAATTAATTCAAGTTCATAAATTTTAATATAATTTATAGAATTGAAGAGTATTCAGGTCTGTACACCAGACTTGGGACATTACAGAGGAGGCCACGAAGGGATGGTTGTTAGGTCCGTTATAGAGGGAAACCGAGGGGAAAAAGGGTGCAAGAAGGATGCCCATGAGGGAAATGGGAGGAAGAAAGGCCATCCGAGGAGGAAAGGGAGGAAGGCGAGGTGGAAAAAGGAGGTATAGGGAATGTTTAGGATTTAGGGAGCAGCCCTATGGCTGATGTTAACAGGCCAAGGGTGGAGAAAGGAGAGGGCGAGGGTTAGATAGGGAGTTTAGGAGGAGAGTTGTGGGTTGCCAAGGTTGTTTTAGAGGACAGCAAGGGTTGCAGCAGTAGAGGGAATAGGCCCGAGATTTGAGACTAGGGCAGCAAAGGTAGTAAAGGACTTAGGGAAGGAAGAGGAAGACGATAGTGAGAGTAAGTGAGGGTGGTAAAGGGATATTTTAGGACTGATTTGGGGTATGCAAGGAAGAAAAGGAGAGAAAGGGGCCTATGGATAACCCTAACCTAAGCTATACTAACCTAAAACCAACCCTACACTATGTTTTGGAAAAGAAAAGGATGTGATGACAAGAAGAAACTAACCCTAGAAAAACCCTACCTAACCTAGGGCATCTAGGGAGGATGGCTTTCCTGGTGAGAAGGAGAATCTAGGTTAGATGACAAACCTAAAGACCTAGATTTTTAGCCCTAGAAGACTCCTAAAGAGGACGTGCTTCTACTCTAAGGTGATAAAAGTTAATGAAGACCTGGCCAAGACAAGATGCAACCTAAAGGATACCATTCTATCTACAAACAAACATCACTCATCAGCTTTTAACAAAGAGACATCAAGACAAGACGTAGACACCTTATGCATGTATTTCACCAACAAATCCTAGCATCACTTTTGAGAAAGAGCAAAAAAATACCAAGATACTTCAAGAACTCTCCATAAAACCCAGAAAATAGCCTTCCTCAAGAGGGAAGCATCTCTGCAATGAGCCCAGAAGGGTAGAATAAATGCATAGTGTTTTATCCCATGAGTCTTATGTTAAAATGAAGTGAGGAGATCTATTTCTATGATCTCACACTCACTTTATACAAAAATGCATAGTGTTTTATCCCATGAGTCTTATGTTAAAATGAAGTGAGGAGATCTATTTCTATGATCTCACACTCACTTTATACAAAAATATCCAGGTCAGCATGCCTTTAAAATGTCAATTTGAAATTATAAAATGTCAATTTGAAATTAAAACAAAATAATAATAAACACAACCTAATGTAGGCTTATAGTAGGCTACCTAGGTTATTTTTCCCATAGCTGCCAAAAACTACTAAATTGAGCGAACCACTCCGAACGAAAGGCTGGAGCGAGCTGGAGGGAGGGCATTATACCCCATCTAACCCCAAGAATGTTGTAAAATCCCTCAATGCCCTTCTCAAAGCAGCAAGAAGTTCTAGCCTGAAGGATAGCTTCCTCTAAGAAAATAAGACAAGGGAGAGAAAGCGCCAATGTGCAGAAGGGACAAGAGGGTGTCCTAAGTGGCTGGGAAGGGAAACAAATGTCTTGCAGCTGAAACAAAGGCCATCAGGGAAAGCAAACAAGATATGGGGCCATGTGACCCAGTGATCAACCCCTAGGAGCCCCGAACACCAACCCTGGGTTAAAAAACCCAACAAAGGGCAATTAGCAGTGCAATTAAGCCATATTACTCCTAAAGGAAGGACCAAAGGACCCATTCATGACCACCATTGCTCGATAACACCCCTCCTGGTCAAAAAATGGATCTCTCTCCCTGGGGCACATCTAAAGGTGCGTTGGATACAGATGCAGAGTAACAGCTTGCATTTGAGCTTCTTCGAGAAGCAAACACAGACAGACCTGTTATCACGAATCTTGTGATTGCCCTGTGGGGTGATCCTATTTAGGATGGTAGAGGAAAGGCAACTAAATTTGCAACCTACGATATCCAAGACCTCTAAAAGAACTCAGATGTCATACTAGTCGAGAATACCGGCACTTCGGACTGTAATGAATATACTAAGCCCAGGGGGCATCCCCATAACCAAGATAACCCTAAAAAAAAGGAATGAAAATAAATAACCTAGGGAAACTTGATTATATCTCTTAGTATTATAGTTAATTAGAGTTTCGCACAGTTGCCAAGAAATTTCGAGTGTCTGTATGAAAAGCCCCAATTTACCCTAGGGTTTTAAGCATGGAAAATTGTATCTAGGCGTAAACGGTGAAATTAAGTGAAGTTGGACACTCAGATTGATTGCTAGGTGTAAGATAAGACGATTGGAGGTGAAACTAGCAATACCTAGTTTGCAGAACTGAAAATATCCACTCCTCCCAAGGAGGGTGTCTTCCCCTAAGAGGCAGACCAGTGCGTTAGGTGAACAAATGGAGTCCGATGAAAATTTAGACTTGGGGGTTTTATGATTATTCCAAAGTGGGTTTCAAGTTGTATATCTCGCCACAAACTAGAACCTACAGATCTGAGAAATGAAGGTTTAATGAAAGGAAAATGCATCCCCAATTAGATACTGAGAAAAAGGATAGATCTTACCTAAGAGAAACGTACTTGATGTTTCCAAGGATGAATGCTGAGGTGATGAAGATTATTTCCGCACAGATCAAGTGAAGGATTAATGAAAATCCATCTTTGTTGAAAACGCTCAAGGAAGCCAAATGCGCCCTCTCTCCTGCCAAGCCAAGTAAATAACAATGAGAACGGCAAGAAAAATGACAAATGATGATGAGAAGTAAACAAATAAAAGAGCAAGAAATCATAAGATAGGAATGCTCCCTGTATCCACCAATCCGGAAAGAAGAGCAAGGTAGACGTCTACCATAGGTGCACCCCTTTCCAAATCGACTTCCCTGTCAAAGAAATGGATCCAAAAAAAATATGCGACAAATTCACCAATGATCTCCAATGCAAGCGAAAAATAATGTCATTCAATCACAAAGAACATTCTTCAATCATCCACAAAAGACAAGAGATCCCATAAAGGTTTTCTCTATTATTCTTCAAGAGCCAATGGTGCCAAATTTCTCAATGGGATACAATGGGGGGGGTCTCATCTTTATATATCTTTTGAGAGAACCAAACCCTAACTTACTTTAACATCTGACAGTTGAGATTATAACATTAGCAACGGTGGAGATCAACTTTATATGGATCAATTTGACTAGATCAAGGGGGGCGCACTTTTTTACCAATGACACCTTGTCTAAGTCAAAGAATAATATGACATAAGATATGATCATGATAATACATCAAAGGGGGTCACTAAGGGCTTCATTCACCCTATGCGCCATTACAACCTCATACATAAGATAAAACAGTGTAATACATCAAGCGACCAAGTTGAGGGGCACCCCTTGGGAGACGTCCTCACTGGCTAAGCCAAAATAAAATAATCCCAGACCCAATGCTGACTGAAACTATCGAAGAACTATCCAAGGAGCCAAGATACATCATCTGAGAAGTTTCCCTGCCATTTCCTTGAGCCAACAGGCCAAATCGATTTTTTCAGTGAGATTCCTAGTTCATTTCTGGTAGTACATCCTCTGAAACTGAATAAAATCATCATAACTCTATCCAGGATGAGAACTGGGGCAAACTGACTATACTAGATGATCTGGAGACATAGAAGAATGGTATGAGTGACTACTCATATCCCCTAGAACACTGCAATGCTCTAGGAGAACCAAAAAGTCGGCAATCTATAATAAAAGTTAATCATTTGGCCAATAATAAAGTGATAATAATCACTGACCATGAGATCTGGGGTCAAACTCTGAAAACTGAAACCGCAGTATTGGTCCTAGGCATGTATGGAACAAATATAAGCATTGTTGGTTTTTGAGTCACTACCTTGAGAACCGTGTCTTATTTGGTCAACAAGGTTGACCAAGTCAAAGTACCCAAATTGTAGGTGAGATAATGTACCAATATGATCCTGCATGTATCCGAGGTAAGAAATGCTCCAATGGTGAATATCAAAACCCAAATTAAGTCATGTTATTCAAAATCATGGTGATAATAAGTAAGATATACATGTGCCTTTGAAAGATCATTGAATCTTCTAGAAGTCTCTTATGCATGCCATGCTTACAAAGTTTAAACGGACTGCTAGTGTGGGAGAAGGTGGAAAACAAGGCTCAAGGTAAAGGGGAATGACTTCTGACTGACTTTGACTATGTGATCTCTCTGAATGATAATCAATACACTCAACCAAAAAGACATATGCATGACAAATAGTAATGGGGAATGGCGGTGTCTCACAGATAGATAAAGTACTTGGGCTTGTTTCCTTCAGACTCTAGCCAGTATTCCTTTTCATTTCTTTACAATACAGGTCAACCTTCAAAGGCAGGTGCCTTGGAAGCCTTCTAGGCTCCAATACTGACAAAGACATAGCCTTTGCAGGCTAGTCTCACTCTGTTTCCCTGTAGGGGCAAATGAGCCAAACACTATATAATGAATGAGTGCTCATCCTTTGACCATTGACATTTTTTCAAAACTTTCTTTTTCGCACAAGATAATAGTCATCCTACAAGAGCAGGTGCCCTGGAAATCCTTTTGGGCTCCAGTAAATGACTAAGGCCTAGACCTGCTACCAGTGAGCAGTCCATAGCCCCGACGGGTTTGACTCTCCCTGCTGCCCCTGTGGAGGGAAGATGAGACTTACATTATACAAAGAATGAGTGCTCAACCCCTTGGCCACTGACTACTTTTTAAACATTTATACTTTGCATCATTTTGATATAGCGTTTATGTGTTTCGATGCTTTAGTGTTTAGCAACACTGTTTAGAGGAGCACTTGT
The DNA here is from genome assembly GCA_001517045.1 of Pseudotsuga menziesii. NCBI lineage: Eukaryota > Viridiplantae > Streptophyta > Pinopsida > Pinales > Pinaceae > Pseudotsuga > Pseudotsuga menziesii. Next base: position 56,560 of record LPNX011102987.1, read on the forward strand.
TTTGAGGACTAAAGGAGAACTCATACTTCATAGCCAAAGACACATAACAACATGGAGTTTATCAAGCATAGGGGTCAAGATGGGGAAAAGATCTTCCATCTCACAAGTCTCAATCAAACTAAGTCAAGGGATAAAGTTCAAACAATGGATGAACTAAATGGATGGGGACAAGTGACACATGGAACCAACATAGCACTAAGGTTTAATCATTTGTGTAAAGTATGGCATGAGCAACAATCTTCAACATTGAGTTCTTTGATCAGTCTTAGCACAAGTTCAAGCATTAGTATACAATGTACATATAAGCATAGGTCACCATGAACATCCTAACAAGACAAGCCTAGGTGTTTAACATACATCATAGAGCACAAACAAACCAAGGAAACATATACCTGATCTCACCATATATACCTGTCTCCATCTGATAAGCCCCCCTGTAATTGTGTGTACCATATCTGCTATGCTATTCTTCTCCAATGAACTAGGTCACCACTGAAATTATCTCAATGGACAAGTGAATCTTAGTTATGGCAAGGAAACACTGCTGAACAAGGCTCTGAAAACCCCATGTGAATGAATAGCTTGGAAAAATAAAGAGATCAATCTGTATGCTACATCATGGTAGCTCAACTGCAAATGTATATGTGATAACAAGACCTTTATTAGGATAGGTTTATGATGGCATGGATAGCATGGTTGAAAAAAATGTGGAAATTATTATGCAGGAAGCTCCCACTCTTCTTTTTGTTGATGTTGATTTTGCAGAGCAGGTGAGGAGCATCATTGTTACCAGGTGGAATGGATTTAATACTCCATTACACACTTTGGCACATGCTCTTATGCCACGCTTTTATGATATTGACCTCATTGCTCAAAGCAATGGGAAGAGGAAGGCCCCACATCAAGACAAGCAGGTGGCAATTGGGGTGAAGAAAGCTTTCCAGAGGTTGTTTCTGGCTTCTTTACAAACTAAAGTGAGGGAAGAATTTGCTTGTTTTTCTTCTGGATTGGAGGATTTTGGAGACATGTCAGCTTTAGATGAGAGGAGTAGTATGAACCCAATTATATGGTGGACTTGTCATGGGGAAAACGGTGTGCATTTGCAAAGCCTTGCCACTCGTATCCTATCAAAAGTGGCAAGCTCTTCAGCAGCAAAAAGAAATTGGAGCACTTATGGTTTTATTCATTCTATGAAACGAAACAAGTTGGGATCACAGAAGGTTGAGGATCTTATATATGTGCATTCAAACCTGCGCCTTGTGTCTCGTAGGGGTGAAGAATATACAAGTTGCCCTCATAAAGAATGGGATGTTGAGGCAAAAAACCCACACTTGGAGATCTCTCTTGATGGTCTTGATATTAATGTTGGTACTAGTGGTGCAAGCGGAAGTGGAATTGGCTCTTCTTTAACTTCATGCTCTACTACTGTAAAACAAGCATCTTGTTCTATTTTTTACGATGATGAGGATTATATGTAATTGATTATGTTGTTACCTTATGTTTTATTTCATTTCCAGCACATATAGCCTCATGTATAAACTTATAAAGGCTAATTTTGGATGTAAAGCCTCATCTATAAAGGTTGTTTTTGGATGCAAAGACTCATCTGATAAAGGCTGAATTAATAAACATGTGCTTTTCCTTCTAAATTGTTGTTTATTTGTGTCATTCTTATTTTTTTACAAAACAACAAGGTATTTTAATATTATATATATATATATATAGTATTTACAAAACAATGAGGTATTTTAAAATAATATATATTTGTATTTATATATTTTTACAAAATAATGAGGTATTTTAAAATAATATATATAATTTATAAATATTGTATTTTATATATACGACGTTTCCCCTGACGTACCTATTTTGGGGGGGTCACATTTCTAGGCGTCCCCGTTTCGGAAACTCATAAACTTTTCCACATTTCATGCAACTTAGATATGGACTTACGTGCTACCCTGTGCTTGATTCCTGACTCTGGCGTTCTAAATCTACCCCATAGATGAAAATTGAAATAAATCACCTCCCGACAAAACTTGTCTTTGAGTGTGTTACCCGCCTATTTGCATGGGTATCTACATTAGATTTTCATGAAGATTGTGACCTGGGATGATTCTAGAGTCAAACTGAGCATGAGTATGAGCAGAGGCAGCACTTCTGGACTTCAAGAAAAACATTTTTGTTATGTTCTGAGCAAAATTTGTGGGCATTTACCAGTGGTAAATAGTTGTTCATTTTTAAGTCTGGAGTCCTGTGTAATATCAACAAGTAGTTTGCACTTGAAGGGCTGCTTACATGTTGTTTAAACCAACAGAACAGTGCATCAAAAAGCAGCTTGGTTACTAGATTGCTAGCAGTTAGACAAGCACAAATGGCAGTTTTGTAGCCATTTTTCAACAGGTCATCACTCTTCAGATGCACAGTGAGTTTCAGGAGTCATTGCCATAGAGAGCCTGCCATTACTTGGTGCTTAAGGGACTTCAACAGTTAGGGCTTGCAAAGCAGTTTTCAAAGGATCTTACAAGTTACAACTGAGGAGATTGTAGACTTGATGGTGGCAGTTGACCTTGATGATATAATTGATAGCAGGGAAGGGTTAAATTCCAAATCTGGGACTGAGACATGATAAAATATTAAAATTATTGTGAGCACAGCCTATGTGGAACCAAGTTAACCAACACAAAGCAGCATTTTGGAGGTTTTTCAGTCAGGAGGATATTACAGCTTGGCCAGATCAGGGAAGAAATACAAATATACCAATGTGCTATCACTCCAGTTACAAAGGGTGATCTGAGGAAGAATGAGTGGCCTAAAATCCTATAGCAATATTCTGGAAGTGTCTTCGAAGCTTCTGCTAAACCAAAACAATCAAGTGGCAATAGTGTGCCCACAATTCTTCTGTTTATGCAAAAGAGGAGTTAAATAAATATGGGAACCGTACCACATGACATCGATTTCCATTTGTTTGACAGGTTTGACAAAGGCATGGTTCAGAGAGTTTTCCGAGGGAATGTCAGACTCTCTTACTTCTGAACAAGTAACACAATATTGAAGATATGAAGAGGAGGCTATGAGTCATGCATACCAGAACATTTAGTTTCCAAATTTAGAGTTTTTTGTGCAGATCTGAAGCTTTCTCATGATTGTGGACCGTGGTGTGGTATTGTTTCCTAATCTGGCAGCAGAGTGGTTAAGTATATGGATGGTGAGAGACAGTATCTACAGCAATGCCCCTGAGACTCGCTTCATTACCGCTATGAGGGATTTTGTCATGGGCCTAGAAGTCCACCCGAGATCGGAGCCTCATTTCCTCTTCTAGGTCAGGTGGCACTTCCCAGACTTCACTACTAAGGGCATGGCCATCCTAGAGGAAGCCTGCCAGACTATGCCTCTCACTTTTTACTCTGATGTGTGTGTCTTATTTAACTTAGCCATGTTAAAAGAAGTTGCACCGTGAACACATACAATAGTACACAAGACATAAGAATGGCAACACCTCAATGGGGTGTGCCTAGACAGATTTACAACAAGAACTTGTTTACAACACGAGTAGGATGCCACAGCCTAATAACTCTCCTAGAGGGTGCCCAAAACGACTTCCTCAAAGGTATGCCCAAAACAACCTTACAGTTCACTTTAAAAATGCGCCCAAAAGAGCCTTATAGTTCACTTCAAAGATGCGCCCAAACCGATGTTTAGAAGAGCACCCAAAACCAGCATCCAAAAGTGTACCCAGAATTGTGCCCTGACTAGTGCTCTGGTATGCACCCAGAACTCTGCTAAACTAGCACCCAATTGATACCCGAGTGTGTCCAGACCACCACACAACTCCACCCTAACGTGCACCCAAATCGTAATCACGTTGTTGCCATCCTTCCCCTGTCACAACTTGCAGGTCTTCCTCCTACGGAATGTGTCCAAGTTATACCTTAGGCTGCTAGATCTAGTGTGCTCAATCAAACTTAGTTTTTCCCCACTCCCAACTCGCAGCTCCTCCTTGACCTGTGCCCAAGTCAAGTTGCGCTCTTCCTTGTTTGCTTGCAGGGTTGGTGTGTTTGCCTCCAACCACTCAATTCATTTATATGAGCTGGAGGGCACACACACCTTGGCACACAAGGTGCCCCTCCCATCTCGAGTCGACCTCCTCAAATGGGCACCTTGTTAGAGAAGCCCCAAGAAAACCGAGAGCTCTCCCGATGGTCTACCCAATGACCCATCAATAACTTTGTTGACCCAACTTGAGCACTTCACCCAGCGCCCCTCTTACCACGCGTCTGACCCCCTTTGTCTGCGAGCCCGAATATCGTGTTGATGGCATCCACAAGCGACTGACGTGATGTACAACCATTTTGCCCCTCATTGGGGTGTCTTACCACCATGCCCCAACAAGTAGACCCACTGGCCTTCATGCCCCATAGTCATTTCCCACCAACCACAGTCTCCATCGTGGGTGAGAGAGACACCCAAGGCCTTCTCTAGCCAAGGGTGTGACATCCTCACCTACTCCAAGTTGTTGCCACCCTCGACAACAACTTCAAGAATGTCTGCTTCCCTCGAAGGACTCTGCCACTATTGTCGCTGCCACCTTCCACCCTAATTAAACCTTCCAAAGAAATCTTCTAAATTATCCAGTTGTCACACATATCCAACCTATTGTTTCCTCAGTACTTTGCCAACTTTGTTCATGCCTTTGTTCATTGTGCACCCTCATATCCCGAATTGATTGGGTAGTTAGTCCAACCGTTGTGCTCAACTCTATGAGAACGAATTTCCTCATGTCCAAAACTGCCTTTTCCATCCACACTTCGGTCATCTCGTGCAACTTTGTCGAACCAAGGCAAGGTTGTCACCTCTGCCCAATTGTTGTCAAATTGCCTTCTGTAATTCAACAATTCTCTAAGGCAGCACTTCATGGTCCCTTTCATGCCTTCCACATCCTCTCGGCTATAATTTCTAAGGCACCTGCAGTCTCACTGCCTACACTCAAGGAAATGAGCCAATCCTACTCATCGTCATCTTGGATAAGGTGACAAGTGGCTCCCAAGGCCATTGTCCCCAAGTCTCCTGGTTGTCTGCTCACCTACCTTATGCCCACTACTTAAGTCCATCTGCAAGTCATGGTTTGTAAGTGTTGCCAACTTCTCAAGTGGCACATGGTAATCTTCCCCATAGATCCACTTACAAGCTTCTATGTAGTCCCAAGTTGCTAGCTCAAGACTCCACGAGTCTTCATCTTCATCGTCACTGTAATACGCATTCATGACCAAGGGTTCCTCTAAACTCTTAGCCTTTGCTTGTATCGTCTTGGCTCGCCACCTTGCTGCTTTACTCAACCCTTCAAAAGGTGTTCGAGTCTTTCTAGCAACCTCTTCTAGGTGTTAAGATTCCATCGAGACTCCCTTCTCATCTTGTCGGTCGTTGCAATGTTGAAGTGTGCCCAAGGTAGTCTCTACCTCCCTAGTCTTTCCTTCAACAATTTCACCATTCCACAAGTGAGACTCTTAGTGAATGAGTGACTTTGTTCCCATGTAGTATAGGATTGCCTTCGTCTCTATCGATCCACAACCCACCTTCCTTAGTCATTCGAGCATCAATTGGGATTTGGGGATTCCAGTGACAAATGTACACAATTCTACAATGTCTGCAATGTCACGTTTCAGGATGTCTTCTCCTCCTATCTCAGCTTGACCAACCACTATAGTCATCAAAGGCACATCAGTCACCTCAACTACCTTTGTAGTCGTCAACAATACCTCTTCCAGCTATTCGCACCACTGGGAAAGTGCCTAATCGCACTGCTCTGCCTCAAGACTTTGGTGGCCTTTTATTTCAAGCGAGCACACTTCTTAGACTGCTTCCCCATTGACACTATCACTAGTGTCATGGGTCACTCCTTCAGGAGTGCCTTCATCCCCAACCTTTGTTGCCTCTGTTGGTGCAATCTTTTTCTTGTCTCCAACATATTGTGTTTGGTCAACATAAGTGCACAATTATTTGGTCCTTTTCAAAACCAACTCTTCTTGAAGCTCTTACGCTGCCAACATGTTCTCCAAGTGAACTATGTTGTTTGTTGCACCCAAGGTTTTTCGAGTAGGAGCTTGCCATCCAGGGAACCCTCGATGATTGTAGCCCGACCAGAATGTGAAGTAGAGAAGGTGTTGGCACACTGCTACGTCAAGCATGGAAGGACAAGTTGTCAAGAGTGCTTTGTCAGTTGGAAGGACTTCTCAAAAGAAGAGAACAACTAGGAAAGGAAGGAGTCATCATGGAGGGAAGAAGACAATATCCATGAGTTTGAAGAAGCTCAAGGAGTGCCTACAAAGAAAGTCTGAAATCGTTGTCGAGACGACAACAAATCAGGTGGGGGAGGATGTCATACCCTTGCCCTAACGAGATATACTAGTTGCCCATGCCAAGAGGGTGACCCTGGTCATGAAGCCTACGAAAGGAGAAGGTTGGGCACCAAGGAAGACAACTCAACCAATTGGGAGAACACGAGGATGGGACCGCGACCCATCCCTTGGGTGCACTCAAGATAAAGATGAGTTGGCTACAAAAGATGAGAAGGTGTTGCCCAAAGGGTGTGCCCCTCCGCTCTCCTTAGTGCGCATATAAATAAGGCAAGGAGCTAGGAAAAGCAAATGAAAAAAAGGAAAGAAAGTGAAGCAAAACACAAGACGAACAAGGTAGCAGCAATATGCATGAAGGAGAAAGACAAGTCAAGGGCACGACTTGGAAGCTCAGATTGTGATGGTTTGTTGGGTGTTCAGGAGAAAGTTTGACAGGTACTGCACGAGGTGGACCTATGAATGCGACAAGGAGACGGTGTCAGGACTCTTGGAGGATTGTTATCAAGTACTCTTGGGAGGTCTGTTGTCAGGATACTTGGGAGAATTATTGTTCAGTTGGCATACTATCGGAGAGGCTGTCGGGTTTGTGGTGCCCTCCATTGTGGTAACGGATTACCTTGCGCATATATATATTGTTGGGCGCACCCCATTGAGGTGACACCGGCTTACATCTTGTGTATCTCTTATGTGTGCATGTTATTTTGGGGCTTCCTCATATTTGTGATTGTATCTGTTAATAAATAACAACACACACATATAAAGATAAACATAGTAAGGCATTATCTAGCAGGTTTCCTCTAGCTTGGCCCCACCACTAGTAGTGAAACTTAGGCAGTGTTGCACACAAGCAAGAGATGACAAGACACTTAGTCTTGGGCGAGACCTGTAGGGGTGTGACAGCTTTCTTTCTTACACACATATAAGATAAATGTAGTAAGTTGTAGTCTTGCAGGTTTCCTCTAGGCTAGCCATGCCACTAACAATGAAGGCTGGGAAATGCCGCACACCAGCAAGAGATGACGAGACACTTGGTCTTGGGCGAGACTTGTAGGGGTGTGACAGCTTTTCTTTCTTCACGTTATTCTGATCATAAAGGGCATTACAACATATGAGTATGTTGTTGCAATAAGATCACAAACTGACCCACCGTGAGGGAGATCGGCAGGGCAGACTTTCTACACCGAGTACTTCTACTGCATAGAAACTAGCATAGATCCATTTTAAACCCGGATCTAACAAAGCACTGAGAGGAATCAAATTTCTTGAAGTGTACATTTTTTTACCAATTGGATCCCTCTTGGTACTTGATATATCTGGGTTTAAAATGGATCTATGCTAGTTTAATTTTTTTTTTTTAAATCGATATGTAATTTATAATTTTCATCTTTTACTTTTTAATGTTTTTTATTTATGTCGACTAGCATAACGTGACAGGATCTCCCCCATACTGTATTGGAGAGCATGTAGATCAAGTTCTCTTGGTCTGCAGTCTAGGGGCGAATGGCAACAGATGGTAACTGCCTTTCGTGCAGTCGCAGATTAAGGACCATAGGCAATGTCAGAGATGTATAATCGTCCCATTCATATTTGTTCATTCAGCACAGGGCCTATCAACATCTTCATGGTAGTTATGCTGCAGATTCACCCCCTGTCTGACTTAGCTGTCATCGTGGAAACCACTACAATTCTCTTGTTGATCCGCATCCATTGAATTTTGTATCCAGTAACAGCGAATCGTCCAAACCAGCAATCGAAGGATAGGGTCGTCCCCTTTTCATTGTTCTGCTTGAAATAATTATCTGATCTTTTGTGTGCCGTCTTAGAGCGTTCATTACCCAGACGACGGGCTTTGTTTTTCGACAGAGATATCGGCGGCGGTGGTCACGCTCAGCGATGAAGGAATCATTACAGGAATTGGTCGAAGGTAAGATTTGTCGAGGGTATACTTCCAGGTTTGATGAGTCGTGTCCGCATGTGGGTTTGTATCGGCATCCAACACGGTCGGATTCTAACTCGGAGAAGTTTGGGGAACTTGCTAGCCTACGCATTTTTCTTGACCCTTGTTTCGTGTAATTGATAAATGGTTGTTGTATTGCGTTGCCATGCATGGTTGCCACCGTGGAGCCAAAAGTTACCTCATCTTCATGGACGTCCTGATTACGATATAGATTTTAAGGAGCGTGGGTGCCATTCCATCGTTTACCTTTTTGTGTTCACGAGGCTTGGTCATGGGCTCTTAGAAGTGGTTAATGGAGATGGTCCACTTTATGCCAACTTTGTGGACCTTCATTAAAATCTTTAGGAGATCGGTGGAATTGATTTTTTAGGACCATGTGGTTAAGATTTTTTTTTATATTTTATTGCGGATCTAACCCCTCATTAGGAGGTCGGTGGAATTGATTTTTTAGGACCATGTGGTTAAGATTTTTTTTTAGTATTTTATTGCGGATCTAACCCCTTTTGAGGAAGTTTATTAAAGAGGATGAGTGAATAAAGCCTTTGTCTTCGCATTGTACTTATGGTATTTGACCAGGTAATTAGTTATGAGTTTGTTACCATTTGTTGGGAATTTATATTTGTTATATAGGTCAATATTGTTATTTTATTGTAAAGTGAGATAGAACAGCAACCTATATATGGGTTGGCTCTCTCACTCATTTATTATGATTGCACTTTGATATCTCTCTCACGTTTGGAGCCTCATTGTTTGTATCTTTTCTTGGCATATATCTAAGTGTAAAGATCCTCTTCTCTTAGGTTTCAACTTGGTGGATCTAATTGAATAATTTTGTAAGTTTTTATTATTGTCATGTTTACTTGCTTGTTCCGAAGAAGGGTTGTGTAACTCCATGGTCTATCATATTACAATTTATGTTGCTTGTTTGAGATATTAGGCATCCATAGAAAGGGTATCCGACAAGTAGCATAAGTTTGTTTATGAGATAATCAAGTAAGGTGAAAGTGTATGTGAATGTTACCTTTCCTTGATAGGAATTACTGAATGAATCAATTGCTTGCATAGAAACTTAGTCATGTCATTTACAGGGGGTTTCATCAGCACAAATGGACAAGGCCTAAGGGAGAATCATTCCAACACTCGATATACCTTGGGGATTTGCACTAGTCTTCAAAGTCCTCTTGTCACCCATTTCAACTACACTACGAAGACCTCAAGTTTTGCTAATGCTAACTCTTCAAATCACCTTTGATCCCTCATTGCCCTAGCTTAGCAATCCCATATTAGGGAAGCCCCCCTTCAGTTGGAGAAGAGCCATTCAAAAGTGCAGGGAGGTAATTATCAAGGTGACAATGGGTGACACCTCTAGTTGCAACTAGGATAGCTTGTTCTTTGGGGTTCTTTGGGGATTTGATCATACATGTCAATTCAAGTTGTAACAAAGTGAATGAATGTGTCTTAACCCTCTACTTTGACTTGCCCCAAAGAACAAGGCTAGCCCAACTAGCATGTATGATTAAAATCCCAAAGAACAAGGGTAGCCCAACAATAACCTAGAGGTGTTACCCCCAGTCACCTTGATAACCACCTCTCTACACTTTAGGCTGGCTCTTCTCCAATTCAAGGGGGGCTTCCCTAGGATAGGATTACTAAAGCTTTAGACAATCATGCAAAAGGTGATTTGGAAGAGTAACTTCAGCAAATTATTTTTTTTGTGTTTTAGTATATAGAAATAAAGGGGGTGATGGGAAGACCATGAAGACTAGTGCCAATCTCCACAGCAAATGGAGTCAAGGGAAGCTAGTCCAAAAAAGGGGCTAGTTCATGAAAGGCTAGGGAAACTAGGACTATATCTGCATGCCACAAATAAACCCTAGCATGTAAAAGATGAAAGTAGAAATCAACTAGGATGTCCAAAGAGTGGTGCCACATTAAAACAATGTCAACTAGGGTATGCCTTGTACAACGAAATATTACAAGCTGTTACTATAGAAAGATGATCAAAACAATGTAATATAATCATGTATAAAACATCAAAGGGACATAGAGGAATACAATGCTCATCTAAAACCCTTCAAATGTGTCAAATTTGCATTTCTATGGCCCTAATTAACAAGTCTAGTTATTCTACAAATCATTTGCAACGGTAAAAATGAGAACAAGGAAAACCACACTTGCAATGGAAAATAAAACCCTTACTTTGATTTCCACCATGAAATATATGTCTATTAGGCTCCAAAAGAGAGAGAACTCTTGAAATCCAACCATGACAAATGAATGAGAATGTTGACCCTTGTATAGAATCTAGCTTAATCTCATTCTACAATAAAATATCAATATAATCTTAAAATAGACAATGGTGGAGTAAACAATGAATAAAGTCCACTAAAACCCTAACAAACTCCAAAATATGAAGTGGTCAATGCCACATGTATAATGTCCAAGCCCAAATGAGAGGGTGCACCTCCAAATCAATGGTCAAATACATCAAAGTGATACTTAATGGCTCCAAGAGAGGGAGCACTCCACTAGATATGGTCCAATATACAACAAACATCATGAATGCGTTCCAAAACTCTAGAGTGCTCCAGCAAATATGCCACACATGTCATCCAAAAGCATCCTCCAAGTGTGATGTCTAACCCCAAAGTCAAAGAAATGGGTGAGAAGTGCCTCAAACAAGGTATCACTCCATCAAATCAAGTTCCAAGTAAAGAAAACGGCCCAAAGTAGGGTCAAACCCTAGAGGGCTCCATCCAAAAGCTAAGGAAAATCATCCCAATAGCCAAATGTGTGATACAACCCTTCAATAAACTGATCCAACTTCCTCGAGAAGCCTCCAGACAATGTGACAATGGTCCAAGGTGATGAAGAATGGTCCAAATGTGAGAGCGAATAGTCCAAATGTGTGTAACTCCTCCATAAGGTCCAACCAAGTGTTGGAAATAGCTCCAAAAAGGTGAAAAAATGGATTGAAAGATGACCTTAGCACTCTCAAACCCCTAGGAATCTCGTTGAGCGTTCTACACCTTTGGAAATACCTCAAAAATAGGTTTCAAACCATGTATAGCACTTACCAAACTGAATTCAGATGACAGTGATCTACCATCTAAAAGACAAGGTACCAACTGCTAAAAAAGGGTCCAAAAACCAGCAAAAAAATGGCCCAAAAAGATGAGCCCATAGCTTTAACACCCTCAAGAATGTGGTTGAGCATTATGTACCATTGGAAAGGGCTTGAAAAGAGCTTTCCATCTATATATCATATGCCCTCATCTGACAAAGGTGTTGGAGAACCAAGGGTTTGAAATCAAGGTCTTGTTTTGCTCCTATTCACCCTAGCATAACCATTAAAACAAGCTGCAAAATGTGAGAAAATACCAAGATCTCAACACCACCATGAAAATCATCAATATGCCATCCAAACCATCATCAGCATGTCATCCTTACATGAAAATTATGATGAAAAGTACAAGTGGACACCCACGCAACATGAGGGGTAATAGCCCTAAAGTATTTGAGCACATGTTTTGTTGCTACCCAATGCTCCTACCTCCTGCCTCGGCTCCACAATGTTTTGTTGCTACCAAATGCTCCTGCCTGAGGTCCACAATGAATTGTCTCAAGGTATTCACTGCAAAACATATATATGGTCTAGTGCTGACCAAATAGATCAAGGAACCTATCAATTGCATGTACAACGTGGGATCCACCAAATCTTAATCTGAAGTTGTTACCTTCTTCAAATTAGTGTTATCAGGCATGGCCATAGGTTTACAATTCTCCATCCAAATTCTCTTCAGGATCTCAGCTGCATACTTACCCTGCCCAAGGAAAATCTCCCCTAGTCTCTACCAAACTTACAACCCCAAGAAGTAATGCATCATGCCAATGTCCTTCATCTCAAACTCAATTGTCATGTCTGCCTTGCACCCTGCAATGAGCTTCTTTGTACCTATAAGAAACAGGTCATCTACATAAAACACCAAAATAAGCAGATCAACCTCAACAAATATGAAATATAAGTTGCAACCTGCTCACTTTTGGTGAAGCCCATACTCAACAGGTATCCATCGATCCTAGAATACCATGCTCTCGATGCCTGCTTTAGTCCATACAAGGCCTTTTTCAGCCTACACACATGGGGCTCCTTCCCATTAATCTCAGAGCCCTAAGGTTGCTCTATGTACACTTCTTCCCTAATTATCTCATTGAGGAAAATCGTCTTCACATCCATCTGATGTATCCTCCATCCCATAACAAAAACTAAAGACATCACTACTCTAATGGAAGTGTACCTGGCAACTGGAGCAAAAGTATCCTCATAGTCGACTCCCTCTTTCTGGGAGAACCCTCTCACCACAAACCTTGCTTCGTACTTCTCTATGCTACCATATGCCACGTGCTTAATCTTGTAGAGCCACCTAGAAGTCACTATTGATTTCCCCTCCATTCTCGACACAATATCCCATACATAATTCTTCATGATGGAGATGTACTCCTCCACCATGGCATCCCTCCAACCCTGTTAGTCGGCTACCTCCTGGAAACAAGAAGGCTCAAAATCTATGATGGTGCTCATCAATGTTGTGCAATTTGGAAACTTATTCAAAGGCCTACTCTCCCTAAATGTGTTCCTACAAACCTCAACATGCTCCTAAGCATCCCTGAATGTTTGAGTGAACCATTAAGGTCTCTTAATAGAACTAGTAGGAGTCAGTTGCTCTGCCTCGCCTCTACACCTAAAGGTTGTTGCCCTAAACTGGAAGTCGTTGGTGACCTTGGCCCAACCTTCTAAGCTTCTTGCTCTTCATCCTCTGTCATTGGAATAGGCCCATGAGACTTCCTAGATGCAAAGTCTTCCTCAAACTCTACATCCCTGCCTACAGTTGTCATTCTCTCCCCTATAAAATATAGATTTTGTAGGCCTTTGAAATCTCATTGTAACCAACAAACAAATCCTTCCTACAAGAGGACTTCAACTTGATCCTCTTCTCGGCCGGTATATGCATATAAGTTGGACAACCAAAGATGTGCAAATGGCTCACCTCTAGTTTGATACCAATGAATGCCTCCTCTGGTGTATTGTCCTCCAAAATCCTGTGAGGACACCTATTTTGGATATAGATTGTTGTGTTCGATACTTTTTCCCAAAGAAACAATGGCAAATCTTGGTCATGTATCATGGCCTTAGCATCCCCTATGATGGATCAATTCTTTTGCTCTACACCCCCTTTTACTATGGGTTGTAGGGAAAATTGAACTCCCTCTTGGTTCTTGTATCCTTGCAGAGATCCTCGAAATCATTGGTGGTATACTCACCCCCAATGTTCAATCTCAAAACTTTGATCTTTTTCCCTATCTAGTTCTCCACTAGAGCTTTGAACTCTTAAAACTTGTTAAAGAGCTCATCTTTAGTCTTTATAAAGTAGATCCAAGGTTTACAAGAGAAGTCATCAATGAAGGAAACATAATACATGCTTCCTGTGATTGATGCAACTGGCATTGGTCCACGCACATCTAAATGCAACAGGTCTAGAATCCCTTTAGACTTGTGCGTGTTGCTTGGGAAAATAACCTTAGCATGCTTGCCAAGCACACACCCTCTGCACACACTATGTTGCTCAATGATGAACACTAGAAGACCCACTACTATCTCCCTCAGAATAAGCAGCGCATTGTGATGTAGGTGCCCCATCCACTTGTGCCATAACTCCCAAAAGTTATTTGTGTTATGCACTAGAGCTAGAACAAACTCACCCTGTAACTTGTATAAACTGCCTTCCTTAACCCTGGTCACTCATTAAAGGAAATTTGAGGTCTAAAATGGGCCTCCTAAGGAAAATAATAAAATAATATTTATTAATTTTGGAGGAAGAAAGAAAAAAACTACTTTTTTTGTTCGTATTTTCAACATATCTCCCTGTGTTTTAACTCAAATTTCGAGCGAGAGGGATCGCAGTACCCACACTGCATACTTTTGACGGACCTCGCTACCCCAAAAAAAAGAAATACATATTTCTTTTTTTTTTTGGGGGGGGGGGGGGGGGGGGGGGGTGGCGTAGCGAGGTCTATCAAAAGTATGCAGTGTGGGTACTCGTTGGATGTAGAATTTAATTTTTTTTCAGGTATTTCTTTTTTGGGGGGGCAACGAGGTCCGTCAAAAGTATGCAGTGTGGGTACTCGTTGGATGCAAAATTTAATTCTGCATCCAACGAGTCTTCTCGCTCGAAATTTGAGTAAAAACACAGAGAGAGATATGTTAAAAATACAAACAAAAAAATAGTTTTTTATATGACAAATATGTCAAGTCAACTAGTATAGTTGACTCATTTTATTGAAATTCTATTGGTTCTTGAATTCCAACTCACAAGAATTTATTGTTGGCTCGTTTTCTTATAAGGCCCATTTTAGACCCCAAATTTCCTCTAATGTGAGTTGATCCTAGGCTAAACACCTTTTGTCTTATAAGGACTTGTTGGTTCTTGAATTCTACTACAAATCCTTTATCTTCCATGACTAAAACTTAAAGCAAATTCTTCCTAAGACCTAGAACAAACAACACATCATCAATTTCTAAAGATTTACCCAACTAGAGTTAGAAAGGAATGATGCCAACTCATACTACTAGATACTTGGCATCATCACCAAGCTCGACCTGAACTCTTGAGAGGTACTCTTTTAGACTTGAAAATAGTTCCCAATCCAATGTCATATGCCTAAATGCTCCACTATAATACCAAGCATTCTGTGGAAATGTGCTAGAAGAAAGGCAAGATACCATCGAGAAATCCTTCTCAAACTTAGAGGCAAACTTGTTCATCTGAGTTCCAACCAAGGCTAAGGTTGCTACCTAATGTTGTTACTACTTTCCTTTAACCTTCTTCTCTAGATACTATGATGTATAATGGTTGTGCTTATGACATATGAAGCACTTGATTTTACTAAAGTGACAAGTCCTTCCTTGGCTGTGAGGCTGACTCCTCACTCTTTACTTTACCCTTACTAGGTCCTTTACCTCTGCCCTTCTTTGTTTGAACAAATAGGGAATGGTCACTCTCACCTCCCTGTGTGCTAGCGTTTGACTCCATCCAAGTCTCCTCCTAGATAATGTCATCCCACAGTCTTTCCTATGAGGAAAGATTCTCTCTAGCACAAAAAACCCTAGACAAATGTTTCCTATTGGGATGGGAACCCATTCAGTGCTTGGTTCACCAACATGTCGTCTTCAATCTTCTCCCCAACTGCTATAAGTTGATCACGAAAACTAGTTGCACCATTCGATCTAGTCATCTCTACAAATCTGAGTTTGTTTATGCAATATCATCTTCTTGTTTATGTGCTCGCTCCGGTAAAAGCTAACTAGGGCATCGAACATCTCCTCGTCGTCTTCTTTTCGGATATATGAGGGATCAAATAATCATTTATAACATCCATTATCATCCTCTTGGATTTCACTTCTTTCTTGTCATTAACTACCAAATCCTATGGATATATCAATCCAGTTACTACATGCTTGATGATGTCCCACAGATCATTCTCTTCTACTAAAAGAGTTACCCTGGCTTTCCATGATAGGAAATTTGAGGCACCTTCCAATTTGTCCTCGAACCTAAGGCTAGTTGATGCCATCTCTAGTCTACACATAAACTCCCAAAATTGATAAGCAGTACCTCTCAAACACTCTAACTTTTGGTTCTGATTCCTAGTAGTTGGTTCCAATAGTTGTTTTCAGCAATTGATCTACTATTGTAAACTCTTTAGATCCTCTCAATCAGAGAAGCTCTGATACCATGTGAAATTTCCAAACCTTAGCTGACTATTGTGCTTATGTCTCAACTAAACAAAGTTGTTATTTAATTGCAGAAATTAAATTCTTCATATAGCAGTAATCACACATAACTAAAAAATAGATAGTGGAAGCAAAAACACATTACACAAATACTTTACTCCTTTAATTCGGCTTTTCATTGATAATTCAAACTTCAAAGCTTACAAGGAAACCTCCACAACCATCAAACTAAAAGGGGTACGATATACCCAAAAACGAAACAAATATGCACACTTACTGAGAGAAATTTGCCTACCAAAACCAAGAAAATTGCTCATTGGTTGTTGCTTGATGTACGCCATGTCCATACCAATGTTACAAGAATTGGACCGGAACTGGAAAAACCGTCCAGTCAAACCGATTACAGTGGTTTTCCGGTTTGGTCTAGGTGTTTGACCCATTTTGGGTCAGGTCGGTACCAAACCGGTTTTCCCATCGAACTAGTCGGTCTGAACTGTCTGTACAGCACCATATGGTGGGCCCAAAAACAATTTTTTTATTTAAAAATGCCAATTCCACTGGGGGATGAACGTGGAAAACCCTAAAGAGCCTAACAAAGCTATAAAAAGAGCCTCTGAGGCCTCTGAGCCTGAGGATTCGGACGATTCTGATGATTAGATTGTTTAGTCTTTGACTCTAGTCTTTTCTATAAGCCATTTAGAGCCTTTTTGTTGATGTATTTTGATTCAAACATGGATTGCACTCGATGTTAATTGTTATTTTGGTTCTATGAACTCTTAATTGCTATATACATGAGAAACCTTGCATATTTTGTGTATAATGGTTTGAATTCACATGGATGCACATAAATATATATTTATTTTTTTAAATTTGAATATTTTATGTATTTTTGGTGGATCGGTTTTATGATCCGGTTTTGGTCCAGTTGTGGTATGGTTTCGATTCTCAAGGTTGGTCGGTTCTGTTAACTTTTCATATGCTTAGCTAATACATCAGTATTTCATTTCATTTTCATAACAAAAGCATATAAGCAGGATCACTGAAAGAAACAGTATCGCAAGAACAACACAGATTTATCTTGGGAAAAACCCAGCAAAAGCTTCCTCAATATAGATGCCCAAAAAGATAAAAGGTAAAACCAACAAGAAGATCAAAGCCTGATCCTCCTCCTTCTCCAGCTACTTCTCTCTCTCCACTAATGCGCTACACAAGTGAGAGTGTGTGCTCCAAATGAGGAGCGCTACACCTCTATTTATATTCATCCTGTTCACTTTAATTAACTCATCCAACATGTAGGCTCGAGTTAATCATGTAGGCTCGAGTTACACATGTAGGCTCAAGTAACCACACTGGGGTGCTAATGACCCACCTTTACAATTAGAGGGGACTGCCTCATGACTCTTATTGGTTCTTCCGATTAGAAGCATCGGGGTACAAAGTAATACAAGTGGTTCTCCCGATAGGACCACCGGGGACCACAAAAAGATACATATAGAATATTCTTCAAAGTTACAATATTTCAACACTCCCCCTTAACGAGAAGGGTATTCTACAACAACATAAACAACAACAATAATAGGAGAGAGAGAGAGAGCATCATCAACATCATCAGGGTAACACATCTATAAATCATTGGAAGCTTTTCAACATCATGTAGTCTTCATCTTCAATCTTCAATCTTCAACAACAGCAACACCTTGACCGCTTCGATCAGCAACATCTTTGACCTTTCGATCAGTAGCAACATCTTCAGCACTTTGACCTTTCGATCAGCAACATCATCTTCATCATTTTGACATTTCGGTCAGCAACAACTTTGACCTTTCGATCAGCAGCAACATTTTCAGCACTTTGACCTTTCGATCAGCAACATCATCTTCAGCATTTTGACATTTCAGTCAGCAACAACTTTGACCTTTCGATCAGCAGCAACATCTTCAGCACTTTGACCTTTCGATCAGCAACAACATCATCATCATATTCTGGTCTTTCGATCAACAGCATCAGCAACATCATCATCATACTTCGAACTTTCAAACAGCAACATCATCATCATCATACTCTGATCTTTCGATCAGTACATCATCATCATCATACTCTGATCTTTCGATCAGTACGTCATCATCATCAGCAATAACTTGCAATCCATAACACAAAGACAAAAGTCTTCGGATCACTTTTGGACCTAAGTCCAGGGATGATACAATCTTATCACACTCTCGACAATGGAAGTCACCGGATTGATTACGGGATAATCAGTCCCTATCACTTTAGGACTAGGTCCAAGGATGATGCAATCCTACCGCATTCTCAACAACCGAAGTCACCAGATTGATTATGGGATAATCAGTCCCTATCACTTTAGGACTAGGTCCAAGGATGATGCAATCCTACCACATTCTCGGGGACCGAAGCCTCCGGATACCATTCTGAACTGAAGTTCAAGGATGATGCAATCCTGCCACATTCTCGGGGACCGAAGCCTCAGGATACCATTATGAACCGAAGTTCAAGGATGATGCAATCCTGCCACCATCTCAGGAACCGAAGCCTCCTGATACCATTCTTAACCGAAGTTCAAGGATAATGCAATCCTGCCACATTCTCGGGGACCAAAGCCTCCAGATACCATTCTGAACCGAAGTTCAAGGATGATGCAATCCTGCCACATTCTCGGGGACCGAAGCCTCTGGATACCTTTCTGAACCAAAGTTCAAGGATGATGCAATCCCACTACATTCTCGAGGACCAAAGTCACCGGATCTATTCTGGACAAATGTCCCAGGATGATACAATCCCTCTTCATTCTCGAGGACCGAAGTCACCGGATCTATTCTGGACAGATGTCCCAGGATGATACAATCCCTCTTCATTCTTGAGGACCGATGTCATCAAATCACTTTAGGGCAAGTGCCCAGGGATGATACAATCCCACTGCAACATCACTACTCCCCCTTTCGAGGAAGGTCTTTTCGAACAACACCAAGCTTGTCCCGAAAGTGTTCGAACTTTACTCGAGACAGAGGCTTCGTCAGCACATCATTATCTAAACCATCATCATCTACATCTTCAGTATGTGAATACTGAACTATCACCATCTGTATCCCCAGTATGTGAATACTGAAAGCATCATCATCTATATCTTTAAACCATCATCATCTACATCTTCAGTATGTGAATACTGAACTATCACCATCTGTATCCCCAGTATGTGAATACTGAAAGCATCATCATCTATATCTTTAGTACAGAAATACTGAAAGCATCATCATCTCTATATTCAGTATAGAAATACGGAATCACCATCATCTACATCTACAGTATGTAAATACTGAAACATCATCTATATCTTCAGTATGGGAATACTGAAACATCATCATCTGCATCTTATCTCGTATGTAGAAATACCGGATTTCTATGTGTTACGACGAAACACAGGGTTCTTAGTCATCACAACTCTGGTTATCACATAGAATCATTGTAGTATCCATCTTCAGGCCAAGAGACCTAATATCAGCTTCCGAAGCCATATGACTTCACAACTTAGCAAAGCGATCTGCTATGTATTCTACTTCAGCCGTGCTAAGAGAAACACTGGACTGTTTCTTGCTAAACCATGAATTCATAGCAGACCCCAAACAAAAGCATCTACCTAATGTGCTTTTCCTGTCTGAGATACTTCCAGCCCAATCTACATCTGTGTAGCCATACAATCTATACTCATGGCTACCATCACAATATAGACCAAAGTCTATAGTCCCTTTCAGATATCTCATCACATGTTTTGCGGCTATCAGGTGAACCCGTCTAGGTTGAACTAGATATTGACCCAAGGTGTTCACAGCAAAACAAATGTCTGGTCCAATAATCTATCTGTATTGAGTCACATCCACTAACTCTGATGAGTCATCAGCTAACAACTTCAGGTTGGAATCCATGGGTGTGACCATGGCTTTGCATTCCAACATATCAAATCTTTTCAAACTTTGCACTGCATACTTTCCCTGATTGAGAAAGATTCCTTCATACTTCCAAACCTAGGAAATAAAGTATTAGACCAAGGTCTAAATTCTTCAGCGAACTTCTTCTTGCATTCTACAATATGTTTCTCATTCCCTATCAGAAATAGATCATCCACATATAATAACAAGATGACAAGTTCATCTTCTACAACCTTGAGGTAAAGGTTAGGATCATCTTTACTCTTGGTAAAGCCCATGCTCGACAGGAAACTATCTATTCTTCCATACCAAGCTCTGGGAGCTTGCTTCGGGCCATAGAGGGCCTTCTTCAACTTGCATACGTGATTCCATCTGTCTTCAACTTCAAATCCTTGTGACTATTCGATGTAAAACTCCTTCTCAATCATATCATTAAGGAAGACTTGTCATTACTTCATCATGTACCTTGCTTCCTGGAGTAAGTGTCTCTTCAGAATTAATTCCCTCTTTCTTATAGAAACCTCTAGCCACAAGTCTTTCCTTACTTCTATCAGCAATATATTTTATCTTGCAAATCCATTTGTAAGATACCACATTCTTGCTTTCTGGTTTGAGTACTATATCCCAAACATCATTCTAGTATTCTTTCATCATAACATCTTCCATGAGTTTGTCTTGTCAGATCATCAACATATCCTAGTCTTCTGCATTCAACCTTAAAGGTTGGAACCCACTTTACTCTTGGTAAAGTCTCAATCCATCAGAAAGCTGTCCATCATGTCGTACCGTGTCAAACTCAAATATCTTCTGTAGTCACTCCCCTTGAAGTGGAGTATCATATTCCCTCTTCATTCTGTACAGGTGGTTCTATGCTTGATATATACTGGTCAATAGAGTATATCATGTCATAGTCGAACCTTGCTTTGTACACTTGTTCTTGTAGATCCATATGGAAGATACTATGTACTTCCCTTTATGTCTCGAAATCATATCGTATACATCATTCTCCATGATCAACTGTTATTCTTTGATCATAGCTTCTTTCATAGCTGAAAAAGGTTGACACAACTAGAGTGTGTCCGAGCCCTCTTACTTTGGTTTGGAATTCTCGCCATTCTTTTCTTCATCTTGAGTTATCTCTCGTACCCATGGTGGTCTTCATCCTTCGAGGTGGATCTACCGCTCTCTGAAGCTCTTTCTTTCATCATGATGTCTCTGACCCTGGGAGCTTCAGATTCATGTTTATTGGAGTGAATCTTGAATTGTCATCACTTGTTCTTTGGAACAAGTCTCATCCTTCTTTTCTTGTAGGAGGTTGTACAGGACCTTTCATACAATTCAAATGCACCAGTTGCATGGTTAGAACTATTTCATTGAACATATGCATAACGACAAATTCTTATGCATCATGCAACTGTTTAGCCAATACAACATTCATCCATATCTCACAGAAACTTTCTAGATGCCTTCCATCTCTACCATGACATCATTGAGATTGTGCACTAATCCAATATGTTAGCAAAGAGGTTTCATTCTAGATAAGTAGCAATGGAGAGTTGTATAGCACCATGAGCTACTTACCCATCACATGCATATTAGTAGTATACAATCATTAATGCAAACAATCTATCATGCATAACACATCAACTGAATATAATCAAATGTATAACAAAACAATATCATGAAATGACAATTGAATACTTATCTTTTATTTGTTTCGTGGGTAGACTCCATCTTGATCATTATGCTTTATCATCTTCTTCATTCATGAAATCATCATTTCTTAACCAAATGATAAGATGAATAAGAGGTTCTTTAAGAATTGAGTTCTTCATATTCCTCATCGCTTGAGGGATCTTCTTTGAATGGTGAGAGCTTGATCTTCAATTGCTCCCATCTTTCTTCTTCTCTTCTTATGAGATGAGCTTCTTCTTCTTCTTCCCAGAGTCTGTTGAAAGTAATTACTTCCTTCTGGCACACATTCCTTGAATGAATGAATTATATGATCCTGGGAGACCATTCAAGGTGGCTATCACCACTTCTGCATTCTCTGCTTCTTCTTCTACCGCTTCAAGATGTTCTGGATTCTGGATCTTCACATTCTTCAACTGTTTTCTCAAAGCCATCTTCTGATTTATGTTCTTATCTTCAAATAGCTTGATCAAGGAATCAAACATCTTCGGTGTCTTTAGGGAAGACACTTGTGGTACAAGTTGATCCGTGATTGAATCAACAATGATCTTCTTGGCCTTGATCAAGTTCTTCTTGTGTAAGGCTTTGAGGCTCATCTCCCTCTAGAACTGGAACCTCTCTACTCATGTAGGTGTCCAATTCATTTTCTTCACTGAGATCAAATACTTCCATGCTTGGAAGTTTTCAACTTCACCAAGCTTATCATCAAGCTGATGTGATAGATCACTTTGAAATGAGAACCTCAAATGCAAATAACAAAAGATTAGATCTTACCGATTTGAGGTGTCCGTCCTGCTTCCAGAGCTCGCTGATCTAGGGCTTGTCAGAGAAACCCTAATTTTCAAAACTTGGAATCTTTCAGATTTGATTGGATAGAAAGATAGATCTCTTCAAATGGAGTTGTCCAATGTACTCCTTTTTTGAAAACAGTGGAGGGAAGTTCCCGGAACAGGAAGCCCTAGTTTTCCAATTTCTTCTGCAGAAATGCCTGTCACTGTTTCTGTGATATCTCCGAAATTACTGCTCCTCTGTGTCTGCAATTTCGCACTGAGGTAACCTTGCATGTCCCTGATCCAACACCATAGGTTTCATCAGAATTGGTTTCACCAATTGGGATTTATGATCATTTTCCCAGGTGACCTGTTACAGGCCTGTTCAGAACAACGAAGTTGTACGGCATGCCATGTGTCACTGGTTCATCTTCTAAGTCTAATCTTCGGACCATAGAAAGTACAGTCCGTGCTCTTTCTGGAACATCTTCAAGAATTCCATTTGGACCTCTATAGTCCAAGCTATAGCAATTTTCCCCAAGTGTCCTGTTTAGGGATGAATTCTGGAAGAGGCTAGAACCCTAACTTGGAGGGATCATATCTCCCAGAATATAGCGAATCTGAGGCTGAATTTTGGACACAATGTACATCAAGATTTTATCTTCGGCCTCTACAATTTTCAACTCTTGAACCTTCGCCGATCTCGAGATATAGTGAATGTACCAAAACTTAGCAGTTTTAGTATTTAGGGTTTTTCTAGCTCGGGGTCAAACTAGGGTTTGACTTTCCCGGAGTTTCACCCAACCAAAAATCTTGATCCAGGTCTCTAAACTTCAATTTTGATGAGGACAGCAATCCTATGTCGGGCTCACTCAAAAATTCTTCTTCTGCAAGAAGCCCTAATTTCTTCCGGGGAGAGAGAGAGGGCTATTTTTTTCTTGTGAAGGTTGTCCTATTCAGGGTGGCTCTGATACCATGTTAACTTTTCATATGCTTAGCTAATACATCAGTATTTCATTTCATTTTCATAACAAAAGCATATAAGCAGGATCACTGAAAGAAACAATATCACAAGAACAACACAGATTTATCCTGGGAAAAGCCTAAAGGGAAAAACCCAGCAAAAGCTTCCTCAATATAGATGCCCAAAAAGATAAAAGGTAAAACCAACAAGGAGATCAAAGCCTGATCCTCCTCCTTCTCCAACTACTTCTCTCTCTCCACTAATGCGCTACACAAGTGAGAGTGTGTGCTCCAAATGAGGAGCGCTACACCTCTATTTATATTCATCCTTTTCACTTTAATTAACTCATCCAACATGTGGGCTCGAGTTAATCATGTAGGCTCGAGTTACACATGTAGGCTCAAGTAACCACACTAGGGTGCTAATGACCCACCTTTACAATTAGAGGGGACTACCTCATGACTCTTATTGGTTCTTCCGATTAGAAGCATCGAGGTACAAAGTAATACAAGTGGTTCTCCCAGTAGGACCATCGGGGACCACAAAAAGATACATATAGAATATTCTTCAAAGTTACAATATTTCAACAGGTTCATCCACCAGTTCGATTTTTGTAACCTTGGTCCATACAGATCCATACGATTGTATGGACCTATGTGCTACTCTTTGCTTGATTTCTAGCTCTGGCTCCTCTCTAACGCTCTAACTCTACTCCACAAATGAAATAAATAACCTCTCAGCAAAACTTGTCTTTGAGTGAATGAATGTGCCTTAACCCTCTACCTTGACTTGTCTTCATACTTGACCTAAAACCCTAATCTCATTGTGAGATGTACGGTTGAGATTAGTTTAAATCACTAATGTATAAAATATTAAAAATACACTTTATTAGACTCAACAACTAAATATAAGACTTTCACTTTATTACTAAAGTGAATTACAAAATAGATTTGAATTGAACTACTGGCACATTTGACACTAAACTTGTGTGGAAGTTGTTGTCCGAGCTACAATCTTCAACAATGTTGATCTCCAAACATCAACAATAATAAACCAAACACTTCAAATAAAGATGCAATTATATCCTGAAGCACAGTCTGTATTATCCATGACTATTGATATATTATAGAAGATTTATAATAAAAAGATTCTCATGCAACTCTCTAGTAACATATACCAACAATATCCTAAATAAATGACTCAATTAAAAGATGCATGTATATCATTTAAGCACAAGAATTCCTGTGAAGTGGACCAAGGATTCTCAGATTTTTCCGATATTAAATAATAAAGAACATCAAATTTACACACAAAGATATGTTCAACAAAACATCCATACCTCTCTCGGTTTGTTGTAGGGGTGGCAGACGCGGGGGGGTCATTCTTAATGACAGTGGAAATCAAGAAGTGTACTATGAATGGGGACTAGGAAACACAACAAACAATCAAGCAAAAACGAGAACCTTTTACCAAGGCCTCTTTCAAGCTCGCTCACTCGGCATACATTCCCTCATTGTAATAGGGGACTCCATCATAATAATCAAGCTGGCCAACAACTCAGTGCCACCCAAGGATATCATCATGGCCCGTTGGAAGACAAGAATAACCAGAGAGTCAAGACAATTTGCAAAGGATTCAATTTTATCATGCCCTCCAACACCACAACCAAGCAACAGATACCAAGGCAAATAATGCCTCTAAGATCATGGAGGGAACTTTAAAAGAAAATGGGGTTGTATCATCAACTCACATCTCCTAATGTATAGTATGCACAAGCGCTTAATGAACATATGCATCGCAACTACACCATGCACATGGAAAAGTACCACCATTATAGATCGACAAGATATACAATCCATTCGCACAAGTTCAATCTACATAGCCTTAACTCCTCCTTGATGTTAAAAATGATCCCAATCAATTCTCGCAAGCGATATGGGACTTCTCTTTCTCTCGGCTGGCATGGTGGAGCAATAGGACCTGTGTCCACAACTCTTGGAACGACCTCCTGGTTTACAGAAAGCAACACTCCAAAAGGTATTCGATACATCCTCCTCTTTTTTTTGAATTCTGTCTGGTTCTTACAGGCTCTTTGTCTCCTATAGGCTTGTTTTGCCTGCCCTTGGTTTCTTTTTCACCGATACAAATAACTAGGCTCTTCTAAGTGTGTAAAAGAGTGTAGTTACCCAATCTTCTCAACTCGTAGTCGAGTAGATGGTGGTAGTCTTCTCTGGCTCTGGTTGGAATTTAGAATTTTGTCTCCAATCAGTGTATAGTGGTGTTGGTAACTTGGTACCATAAATGATTGAATAATAATTGAATGAATCATATTACAAATGCTTCATGATGATATAAATACACATTGACTGGCCACAAAGGTGAAGGCTTACGTCCCTTGGTGATTAACCAACATAGGTCCATCTTAAACCCAGATGTATCAAGCACCAAAAGGGATCCAAGTTATTGAGGTGTAATTTTATTTTAATCTTAAATTTTTTACACATCCAGAAAAAACATTACACCTCAAAAAATTTGATCCCTCTCAGTGTTTGATAGATCCAAGTTTAAGATGGATGTATGCTGGTTTTTATTTTTGTATTTTATGAGCCAACATGGAATTTTTTAATAACTTGTTATTTGGTTTTAAATTTTTATTTTATGAGCCGACATGGATTTTTTATTTACTTTTTATTTGGTTTTAATTTTTATTTCATGAGCCGACATAAAAAATTTAATTACTTTTTATTTTCGGTGACATGACGTTATGTTACATTACGTGAAAACATCTCCCTCATACTGAGCTATAGAGCACCTTGCTACCCTCGGTGCAATTATTATTATTATTATATTATTTATGCATACTTTATGTATGTTACACGTGATTTGTGGTAGCAATAAAATGGTTGAGCATGTCTCTTGGAGATGCTCATCTTCCAAGACCTTTTGGTCATGGTTTTAGGCCGAAATTAACTGCTCTTTCACTGCCCTGCTTTTTTGGAACAGTTCTCTCCGGGGAGACATTTGGATGATTAGGGACAGCTGCAAATCTTTATAGCACACAATTTGGATGCCCACTATTGGTTTTCTATGAAAAAACAGGTGTAATGAGGAACCGTCCTCTCTTAGCCTAGGGGAATTGAGGCTCTTTATGTGGAAACTGGCTTTGCTCATTACAATCAAATTTGGTTTTTCCTGTAAAGATGTGTACTCCCTTCCTATTGGAGCACCAGCTCTTATGATCGCAATTCTAGTGATTCTAGGACAAGAGTTTCCTTGCCATCCTGTTCTTAGATTGTTGTAACTCTTTTTGTTCCATGATGCAGCAATTTGTTCCAGGAAGTAATATATGATGCATTCCGTATTAATAATAATGATAAAAAGCAATAATATAATCATTTTCATTGAACTATGTTCAATTTCAGGAATAAGAATGAAAATTACCATGGGTACTGTTATTTATGTACAAAAGGAACCATACTTCAAGAAATGTTACCGAATGCAATTGCTTCTTGAATAAGATAAATACTAAGCAACTCTTGACTGTGACTAGAATAAGCATTCAACAGCTAGTATTATTTAAGCTAATTCCATTATTTAATTGAACAGTCACAACCTTCTGCTAAAAAAATTGTCCCTCAGGGAACTCTTTAGTAAAACAGATACATTTCCTGGGTCTAATCTTCAACATAATGATTTTCAGTTAATAAATCTATGCATCCTGATTCAAGGAAATATTGTCACTACTTAAATAGGCATCTAAGAACTTCATGTGCACAATAATTTATCTATAGATTTGACTCTTGAGGTGAAAGAAAGTACATACCACATCCTTCCCATAGATGAGCCCTGATGTCCATTCAACAATAGTGGAAGACTCGTGTACCTCGGGAGACAATGGATCGTCTTGTTTCTTCAACCAGCACTGAAACCGAAAACTGCAATTAGAAAACTTTCTAATATGTCCGCATCTTTGGAAAGGACTTTTGAATTGAAAAAGTGCACATATTTGCTGCCTAAATTACCTTTCAAGAGATTACAGAACATGTAATTTCTCCGCGATGATGCAATTGCTAGTAAAAATACAAGAACAAACAAACTCTTATTTTCTCAAGCCAAACTCAAATTGTTGCCCTGTCATTGTAACACTCTGAACAGATACCAAAGTAACTGATAAAGGAGACAATATTCTTCGAAGTTACATGAACAATAAAGAAACAAAGGATGTGTATGATCTTTCCCAAGGTTTCTGGGGAACAGAAGCAAAAGCGAGAAGCGGGAAGCAGGAGCGAAGCAAGAAGCGGGAAGCGGGAGTGAAGCGAGAAGCAAAATTTTCAAAAGCTTCCAGGGCAGGAGCATTTTAATATAATATATATTTTTATATATTTTGATGCATATGTCAACAAAACTATGTGCATCCATCAAAATTCAAACCATTATACACAAATATGCAAAGTTTCTCATGTATATAGCAAGTAAGAGTGCATACAACCAAAATAGCTCCGAGTGCAATCTATATCTGAACCAAAGTACATCAATAAATAGGCTATAAACTAGGGATTCTTCAAAAACTAGTTTTGAGGCCACCAACATCAATTGAACAATCAGCGCCACCAACATCAATTTGAACAATCAGCACCACCAGCATCAAGAAACAT
Organism: Pseudotsuga menziesii; assembly: GCA_001517045.1. Taxonomy (NCBI): domain Eukaryota; kingdom Viridiplantae; phylum Streptophyta; class Pinopsida; order Pinales; family Pinaceae; genus Pseudotsuga; species Pseudotsuga menziesii. The sequence goes on from LPNX011102987.1 coordinate 84,684, forward strand.
AGAGGGGTTGATGTGTTTGATTAAATGGCAATCCCATACTGTCATACATGATAGAATCCAGTGAAAACATTGCAATCCTGAAATTCTAAAAACTGTTAACCCTCTTGAATTTTGAATGGGATCAAAAATTCTACTTTTTGCATTTGAAGTCTGATGAGGTTGGAACCACTCTCAAACATCTTGATACAATTAATGGTAGTGTTAAAAATTTAAGTAAAAGGATACAAAATGAAAGATAAGGAGAATGCCAACTTTTACTTTAAGAATTTAATATTACCATTTAATGCTACCAATTATTACTAAGGTTAGGCTTTTTGCTATTATAGTAGGCTTTGCCTCCTTTATATAGCATTAGTATGGAGTCTAGACCTAGGGTTAGTTACCCCCCAGGGCCCACCCATCACTTAAATTTTTGGTTTTTTTTTAAGAAAACTTGGAAAAAAACGTGGGAGTATTTTTTATGCCTAGAAGCGAGATTCCTGAAAACGCTCCCGTATGGGAGCGTTTAGGAAGCATGCTTTCCCAGCACTTCTTGGACACTTCCATCGGAAGAGAGCTTCGGGAGTGGGGGCGAAGGGGGGGGGGGCCGCGGGGGCGCTCCCATGCAACATAGATCTTTTCCTAAATTTTCCAAAGTTCACATGGAACAGCCACTAAGTAAAATTTAATATGAAATTTCTCAGAAGATTCCTAAAGGTATAGCATTCAGCTACAACTTTACAAGAACCAGTAAACCTAGTAATAGTAATTGTAACTAACGACTGCCAATAAAACAGATTCTAAGATGCCAGCAGAACCAAGTCCTGGCTTATTGTTCAGCTAGCTTTAAGTGCTTATAAAAGGTTGGGTGTTCAACCATCTCACCTACAGCCGGCTGCACCAAGCAGTCTGTGGATCCCGATTCAAGCATGGAAGACACGAATCAAGAATTAAGGAACTTGGCAATCAGTCATTAAAATGAAGACCCCTATCATGCATTCTTTTGGTTACATTGATTGCCAAATTAGCTGGTTGTGGCCATAGTAGCTTGACCCAAACTCAATGAGGCAAAGAGTCAACGTCACTTAGAAGATCCAAACATATGCAATATATTAAAATTCTGACAAAAAATAATTAGAAACAGATTCATATATCAAAAATCCGTCAATTAGACATCAAAATAGGCATAATCATATCACATTAATGATTAAATGCATGCATCATGATTCATAATTTCATCACATAACATTAATTTAATTTCTATCATGATGTCTACTGGTAGCCAAGATTAGCTAATGGGACTGTAAAACATACAATGTAAGATAAGAGTATTGGGAGTGCAAAAGCCTCTCCAAAAAGAAGACAGAAAAATTGCTAGAAAGAACAGGAAAGTTAGAAGTGCCCATCTTATAAATGCGTAAAGATCCAAGGGGTCCCAAAGATGAGGATACATCTCAAAAGCACTGTAACTCAGCATCTATCCCAGCATCCAAAACCAGAAAGAAGTTAGCGATAACTGATGAGCTAACAGCTAGATAGGGGACCCGCTGCCTGCACTGTCTCACTGATCTTGTAGTTGAGTCATGAAGCAGTCTCTTACTGTTGGAGCTATCTAGAAGTTGGAAATAAGAGGCAATCAAGCTGCAGCCACTAGTGTGAGAAGCTCGGACTCTAACAGTTTTCTAACACAAACACCTCACTTGGTCTGAAACACTTGACTCAATATCACTCACATATCACAACTTTACACGGATGAATATTAGCACAAGTTATGGCTATGAAAATAAAGCAAGAGCACAAGAAAGCATTTACAACAAGGGACACCAAAATGTGAATGGAAGCTACAAGGTTGTACTCTGCAACACAAAAACCAGAAACCCAATGAATAAAGCAAGAGGACAAGAAAGCATTTACAACAAGGGACACCAAAATGTGAATGGAAGCTACAAGGTTGTACTCTGCAACACAAAAACCAAAAACCCAATGCAGCGAAAAGACCAAAAATTTTGATTTTTGATCAAATATGTTTTTTTTATATAAAAAGCTCCGATGATAAATTACAAAGTAAATCCCGAATATATATCTTTTTTCGGGTTGTGAGGTGACTTCATGAAAAGTCACATCTCTTAGTTAGTTTCGTCTAATATATAATTACATTATATTATTTTTTATTATTGTTATTATTTAATGTTATTGTTATTATTTATTTATTATTTTCTTTAATATAAAATTATTTTATGTATAACATTGCCCTCTTCTTTTAAGATGCTTTGTCCTCAAAGCAGGGCAATGATGGATGTTGCTGAATGAACTTCTCTGTCTCCCATGACGCATCCTCTTCTGGACAACTCTTCCACTTAATAAGGTATTCATTGATTATGCGAGAGCGTAATCTTCTTTTTCGGATGTTGAGGATGGCCTCTGGTTCTAATACAAGTTTCCATTCTTCATCCAAGGTAGGAAGTGTCGTCTGGGCAGAATTTTTTTGACCCAACTGTTTTTTGAGATTTGAAACATGAAAAACATTGTGAATTCGACTCTTGTCTGGTAACTTCAATTCATATGCTATTGGACTAATCTTTCGGATAATTTGGTATGGTCCATAAAATTTGGGAGCTAATTTATTTTTCCCTTGTTGCTTAAGTGACAATTGCTTGTATGGTTGAAGTCTTACAAATACCCAATCTACTACTTCAAACTCTCTTTTTGTTCTATGTTGATCTGCTTGTTGTTTCATATGATTTTGTGCCATAGTTAAATTATCCTTGAGTACTTGCATTACTCTCTGATTTTCTTCAAGTTGATTTTTTACTACAAGTACTTTTCATCACCTTGAACGAATTCCTTCCATCTGGGCGGTGCATAACCATATAATGCAAAGGTGTCATTTTGGTTGATGTATGGTAGGTGGAGTTATACCACCATTCTCCAAGATGTAACCACTGTAACCATCTATTCTGCTTGTCTGTGACGAAACTACATTTGTTAACAATTTCTATTTGTCCGTCTGTTTGAGGATGGTAGGCTGAGCGCGTATTAAGAGTGATCCCAGTTTGTTTGCAGAAACCTTTCCAAAAAGTGCCTATGAATTTGGCATCTCGATCACTAACGATGATTTTTGGAAATCCATGTAATTTGTAAATATTTTTACAAAATACTTCAGCAATTTGTTTAGCAGAGTCAATTTTCTTAATACCCATAAAATGTGCATATTTCGTTAATTGGTTCACTACTAAGAAGATTTTTTCTTTGCCTTCAGATAAGTGAAACCCTTCGATGAAATCCATGGAGATTTCCTCCTATTTCTGGGTTGGAATGTGAAGCGGGTGGTGTAACCCTGGCTTCATGACATTTTTGCTTTTATTTCTTTGACAAGTGTCACACTCCGCTACATACTTTTGAATGTCTTTATACATCCCCTTCCAGTAGAAGGATTGCCTGGCATTGTAGTGAGTTTTGAAAAAACCTACATGGCATGCGGCTGGGGAATCATGAGATTCTATCAACACCTTGGTTTTAAACCAAGATGTAGGGCTTAAGTAAATCTTTCCTTTATACCAAAGGATGTCATTCCTCCATTCAAATATTGAACCTTGATTAGGATCATTGATTAAGGCATAGGTGTCTGGGTCCTTGGCATATTCTCCTCAAATTTAGTCCAACCAATCTGGAACTGCAAATGAAATTGCATAAGCCTTGACTTCTTCATCTTTTCGGGAAAGGGCATCAACAACAACATTGTCCCTTCCTCGCTTACGTAGTATCTCCATGTCAAATGTAGCAATTTTTTCTATCCATTTCTGTTGTTCAGTTGACAATGTTTGTTGTTGTAAGAGATATTGAAGACTATTGTGATCTGTTCTTATCAAGATTTTGCTCCCTAGGAGGTATTGTCGCCATTTTGTTAGAGCATGTATAATGGTAAGCATTTCCTTATCATACTAGATTTCAAACTCTCTCTCTTATTGAGCTTCCTGCTTTCAAAAGCTATCGGATGAACTACTTGCATCAAGATTGCTCCTATCCCAAATCCTGAAGCATCGCACTCCACTATAAAGGGTTTTGTGATTTCTGGGGTTGTTAATACTGGTGTTGATGACATAATGGTTTTTAATGCTTCAAAACATTTTTCTGCCTCACCATTCCATCGGAATGAATTTCTTCAGTAAGTTTGTTAGGGGGTCGCTTTTATGGGCGTAATTTTTCACATATCTTTGATAGTTCCTCGTTAAGCCTAAAAACCCTCACAATTTCGAGATATTATCTGGTTGGGGCCACTCAATGATTGCCTTGATCTTACTGGGATCGACTTTGACTCCTTCTTTTGATATTATATGGCCAAGGTAGTCCACTTCTTCTTTTCCAAAAGTGCATTTTGACATTTTTGCAAAAAACTGATGTTCTTCCAAGATGGTTAGTACTTGATCTACGTGTCGAACATGCTCTTTCCATGTTTTGCTATATACGAGGATATCGTCAAAAAATACTAATACAAACTTTCGTAAATATGGCTAGAACAGTTTGTTAATTACGACTTGGATTGGAGCATTAGTTAGCCCGAAGGGCATTACTTTGAACTCATAATGGCCCTCATGAATACGAAAAGCGATTTTGGCTATGTCTTCTAATCTGACCCTGATTTGGTAATATCCTGACCTCAGGTCTAATTTTGAGAATTACTTGGCTCCATGAAGTTCATCCATCATCTCATCAATGAACGAAACAGGGAATTTATTCTTAATTGTGACCTTGTTGAGTCCTCTATAATCTATGCACAACCTGCAGGACCCATCCTTCTTTTGAACTAGCACTACTAGAGCAGCATAAGGGCTTATGCTCTTTGAAATGACCCCACATTTTAACAAATCTTCGGTCAACCTCTCAATCTCTGTTTTATGATGATGGGGATATATGTATGGTTTGATATTTACAGGCTTTGCCCCTGGCTCTAGCTCAATTAGGTGCTCAATCTTCCTGTTTGGTGGGAGCTCCATCAGAAGCTCTTGGAACACCTTGTGATGTTTTTGGATTAGGTCTTGTATCTCCAAAGGGTTGCAGTCATCTCTTTCACATGTTAGCATCTGCGTCTCTTAACATTGAATTATGTAAGCATGTGCTCCTTTTTGAATTAGCCTTTCCATCTGATGTAATGTAACCAATTGAGTTTGAGGTGGTTGGAAACCATACAACTTGTACTCTTTTCCTAGCCAATTGAACTGGATGAAGTGCTCTTGATGGTTAGCGGAGTGTTATCACCAACCTTGTAGTTGCCTATGTGAGGTGGATCCAGGATGGATGGTAGAGGGACAAGCAACTAAGGAGGTGGAACCAAGACTGCTTAAACTCCCAAATGGATGGTTGTCACGCCAATCGAGGCAGCCTTCACTTTATGTTATCTTAGCCCAAGACAACAAAGGGGGAGACTCGGATCTACTCCCGACAGGAGAGATCTAACCTAGACACCAGATCAAATCAAATGGACTTGAGGTACGTAAGGTGTAAGGTAGTGGATACCCTAGATCTATGGATGATGTCACGAGGTGAGCCAAGGCTTTAGATCAGGGTTTAGGAAGTATGAGGTTCGATCCAAGTTGGGACCAGATGACCTATAAGGTAAATACTAGATCTAGGGTTGAGTAGCTAGCAACCAGTGAGGATATCCACTGCCTTGGGAAACGTGACCAATTCAGGGAGGTCAAGGACAGGATTGGGGCTATCTAGTACCGATGGATACACTCGATGAAACATACGACAAAGTTAAAGTACCCGAGTCACCAAGGAAAAGTCAAATCATAGGAAAAGGAGGCCAAAGAGGAGGTAGCGCTAGGCTTGGAGATCAGTGCTTGTCAGATCTAGGGAAATGGAGTCACTATCTGCCCAGCACTGAGGGAAACCCACCTGGGAAATACCCCGATCTACAGACCCAGAAAGATATTTGGACGGAAAAGTCAGATCACAGGAAAAACCAGTAGCAAGATGGATAGCGCTAGGGAAACCTGGACACTTCTAGCTCAGCGTTGAAGGAGAAATGGTATGAGGATGACCTGATCTACAAACCCAAGTTGGTATTTTGTTGGAAAAATCAGATCTCGGAAAAAGTCAAAAAAATGGTGAGGAGCGCTAGGGTTTGGGAGGACAGTTTCTCAGATCTAGGGCAAACCAGTCACTTTCAGATCAGCGTTGATGGTGATATGGTGAGGGGAAGACCCGATCTACAAAAATCAGCAGTGGTTTGTCCAGAGATCAAGTGGTATAATTTTTAGTAATTTTTGGTTTTTTTATTATTATGGAATTTTTCAGTAAAACGAAGAAAAGCAAATGTCAATGGATTGAGATCTGGAAGAAAGGGGCTAACTTGTAGATCTTACCTAAAAAACCTTGTAGATGCCTTGATGATGATGATCCCTGCTATCCTGATCAATTGGAGAAGCTTTGAGCAAGTTCTATGTCCAACATTTTGCCCCAAGGAGTCAATGCGCCCTCTCTCTCCTGCACAACAAACGTCAACCATATCAGATTTGTTGCCACATGGGAAAGAAGCTAAATGCTACAGAAAAATAGCAAGAAGAAATCATAGATCGCAATGACACTGATGAAAACCCCCTAATAAAAACGAAAACAATCCAAGTGAGTTGACATCCCCCTGCAAAAAACGCCCAAGCTGAAGTCGCCCTCCTGTAGACAAGACAAAGATTCCCAAAAATATATAGATCTTGCAACAATTTCCCGAATGCTAAGAAGCAAAAGACTTTCCAATCACCATCTAAGAACACCAGATGTAAAGGAGATCCAAGAATATCCATAAGAAAAGTTTTTCTATTATTCAGATCCAAAAGCCAAATACCCCTTACAAATAAGAAGCTCTCTCCTTTAAATAGGAACAAGAGAACCAAAATCCTAACCACTTTTTAAATGAGTGGCTAAGATTAAAAGACACAAATGTCTAATCAATGGTTGAGATGAGCTCAACATACAATACATGGATCAATATAACAATATAATATAAAAGTGAACTAAATCACCCTAGGAGAGGGGATTCCACTCAACAAGAAATAAATGAAGCACATGGTGGGTCCATGGAGTGTTAACTAACTCCCTTTGGGTGTCCCCATGGCCCAATAAAATAATATAATCCTTTAAATTTATGACTTTGTGCTTCCTTGAGGAAATCGTGAGCCTACCAAAAGCCCCAAAAAAATAAAATAAAAATGCCAAAAAAGTAAGTGTGGGCCCAATCCGGTGCTGCAACTGCTGGAGAAGGTGTGGAGGACATCACTCTCGTCATTATGACTCATCCATGCCATTTCCTTGCCTCAGTAGCCCGAATCGATTTCTTCAGTAGCCATTTAATCATTTTTTAATCTGCCTCGGGAAACGTGAACCTGCCAAAACAGCCTCTTAGGGTGCCTGCGTTGACCAACTGAGCCCACCAGGCTCTCTGGGAGGGGGGTACTATGGTACACTCAAGTGGTTGCACCCCCTATGCCCCATACAGCGCCCTAGGAGATCCAATAAAAACATCTCCCTGCTTAGACACATCATCCAGTGAAGCAAAATTGCATCAGAAGGGTAAAATGAGCCTGATCATCTCTGCAAGTGCCCGAAACTGAAAACAAGTTGTCTCATTAGATTCAAAGAGTCCAAATCCATCTAGGGTATATACTCATACCCCTTTCAGGTCTCTGCCTGATCATCAACAATATCCAATAGACAAAATAATAACCTGTAAATGATCAGATAACCAATATAACTTAGGCTGGTATCCATATGCTGCAAGTGTTCAAAGGCTAAGACATGCTCTACAAATCATTTAAGTAACACTCATAACAAGTAGCAGTCACCTCACTAGCAGTACATCAACCAAATACATATATATAGGGTTTCATTTATTAATCATAACTCAGATCAGACTTTCAAGACCATACTCACTTCATAGTTGTAGTCAATTTGATAGTGAAGGGTGAAGGCTAAAATTTACAAGGTTAGGACAAAGGATGACCACCAACTCAACATTGTGACACTTTAGATATGGAAAGGGAATACTCACTATAACCATATGCCAGACAAACAACAACAAAGGGGATGGCAATGCCTCACAAATGGGTGAACTACTTCAGAGATGCTTACTCACCTTGACAAATGCTCACAATCCAACTCAATACAAGTAAGGTCAGCAATCTTTAGATAGAACTTTTAGGAACCATTGCTTTTTATGCCTTTGATTTTCCATAGCCTTTGTCTTATGCATTTTTTATGCGGACTTTTATTATTTTAGGCTTTGCATTCATGTATGTTGAAAAACACTACTTTTCATGAATGTTTAAGATATTTCATTACAATATTTTTCAGAGCCAATTTCATTAGGCTATCCTTTCATTCATGTATGTTGAAAAACACTATTTTTCATGAATGGGCTTTTTTGCAAGATATACATTTCATTTCCAGATACATTGTATTGATGGCAGCGCTACTTGTTTCAGATAAGCAAACACATCCTAGGCAACTCAGAGCCGAGACACAAATAAACAGGGAGGTTTGTCCAACAAAGGCTCTAGCGAGGAAACGTCCTCCATGCCACAAGTCAAGTAGTAAGTCGGGTTAAAACACAACTGGAAGGTAATGGATGGGCGGAGACAATGAATAATGAAACCAACACTAGCAAGCCAAAGTATGGTGGGAATGACTACCTCTATTCTCCCTAAGGAGAGTAAAACCAATGAGTATGGATCAAGAACTTCCAAGTCTGAGTAGGGACATCGATACATAATATAAATACATCCAAGTCCACATATTTATATGACCGCCAGATCATGACACTAAATGCTAATACATGTCACAAAAATGAGTATAAGAGCAATGATAACCATAACACAATATCATAAAAACTAAGTCATAACCATGAAAATATATCCATTTGAACCATCATTTGTCCAATGAGAAATACTGATACAAATTTGGGCATCACTAACTACTCTGTAAATGACTAAATGACTACATCAGTCCTCAAATCTGAGTGTCCTGAGACTTAGCCCTAACATGGGAGAATACTATAGTCCACTAATAACATAATGATCCATCAAAACTGTTCATCTCGACATCTCATATGTAGGAGATCTGGCTAAAAAAATGTATTGACTCTGAAAATAGAATATGGTAGCCCGGCTACAATATATGTGATAACAGGAAATAAGAACCCAATGTTTGCAACCATTGGATTCCCAACACAACGTCTACTCCCCCAAGAGGTACGCCAAAGAAGTCAAATTCTAGATTATACTCTTGCATTTGTAATTTAACCTTGTGACATTTTCACGCATTTTCAATCTTCTTGCCATCTGCTACCATAACCTTCATGTTAGGCATTGAAAAAATGAATAAGTTGAATATTTTAGCGAGATTAACATTAATAAAGTTATGTGTACTGTCGATATCTATGAGAATCAAAACATTGTTGTTTTCTATATGTCCTTTTAGCTTCAATGTTTGTGGTTGAGATATCCCTGTAATGGTGGCTAATGAGATTTTTGGTGTATCATCTTCTAGTTCTAAGTGGCAGTCATGCTGGGTTCCTATAACTTCCTCACTTAGATCTTCATATTCTGGTATTTTTTCTTCTTCTTCGACTTCGCAAGCATATAGTTTTTGGGGGTTGCTCCTTTGCAAACATTTGTAGGTGCCTCTAGTTAGGGTAAGAGGTAGGCCTCGGTCATGTTTTAGTTCAGTCACTTGAAGGGTATAAATAGGGAGGCACCCTCCCTCAGTTATACATATTCACACTCACTCAAGTTCGCATAAGGAGAGAAAGAGAGACAAGGAGGAGAGATAGATAGCTGCAGAAGACTTCTTCTTAATGGGTTTTTCCATCTTGTGATATTGTCTTAGTGACCGAACTATTCTGAGGAAGTTTATGGGGTTTTCTCCTTTATGGTTTCCCCGGTAAAAATATTTGTGTCTTGTGTATCTGCTCTATCTTGTGTATCTTGTTGTACTTGTTATTCTTTCATATAAAGATCCTAATCAAGATAATTAGATCAAAAAAAATAACATGGTATGTATACATGGTTGGTTGTATCTCCATGGGTGATTGGTCATATCACCATGGGAAGATCTCAACATAATGAGCCTAGGGATTATGGCCATTCTCTAGGAGAATGGAGGCACTTGGTCAGTTACCAAGAGGCACCTAGTCAGTTACCAGGACCTGGTCTGGGACCAAGAGGTTGATCAACATGATTCAATCTAGGACTGAAGCTCAGCCTGGAGATGAGAACCATTCACCGGGAGAATGGAGGCCCTGGTCTAGGACCAAGGTGTTGATTAACATGATTCAGTCTGGGACTGAAGCTCATCCTGGGGCTGAAGCTCATCATGGGGATGAAGCTCAACTTGGGGCTGAGAGCCATTCTTGAGAATGGAGCACTTGGTCAGTTACCAAGATGTTCACTTCGGTCAACCTTCAGCCTAAGGCAAAAGTACCTGGTTTGGGACCAAGAAGTCCTAGAGTGGATCTAGGCACCATCTTCATCCTCATAATAAAATAGGGTTGGCTCTGCCGGAAGACCTATGTAGTCCTAATGTGAGCAACTATGAACAGTGACGGTGATTCAGTACAACTGAGTTCTAGGTACACATCTGACGACAACACCTATGAATAGTGACAGTGATTATGGGAACACCTGAGTTCTAGGTAAACATTTGTGGGTGAGAAATTTGATGTGGACATTTATGAACTATGACGGTGATTCGTGTTGAACATTCAAGTTCTGGATGGACACTTGTGAGTCATGCAGTTATCCCTGGCTCCGACACTGATAAGTTATGTTATACATAGCTCTGATTCCAAATAGTCATGGTACATGGCTTTGTAGCCCATTGGGTTAGTCACTGTACATGACTTCGTATACCCACATGAGTGGAGACATAGTCAAGACCTCCGATGGCTATCTGAGACTCATCTTAGAAATGAAATCATAGTCAAGGTCTCTGAGGACTATGCGTAACTATCCAAGACTCATCATGGAGATGGAGTTATAGTCACAGTGTCGGTTTTGTATAAACCTATCTTCATACCCAGTATGAAACAAGGCTGGCTCTGCAAGAAAATGTACGTGATTTGCATCCAGTATGACAAAGGACTGGCACTACTGAGAGCTACATCCAATATGAAAAAGGACTGGCTTTGTAGTGGTACATCCAGCATGAAACAGCGTTGGTTACTGTACAAATTTTAGCAACCCGTATCGTTGTAAGATTTATAGGTTGTATCCCATACATATATGATGAAAGTCTCACATAAAGTTATGGCCCTTGTGATCCCTCATATGATCGTAGTCCTTATGGATGATATGAGTAGGTTGTATCCCATGATGTGGCGAAAACTCACTAGCAGTGATAGTCCTCGTGAGATTTTTTGGGATGTACTGATGCACATTGATCACATGCATGCTTCCCCGACAAATTGGGTTTTGAGCAGATGCATGAGTTGTGGACTTGATGCATGCTTCCCCGACAAACTGGGTTGAGCAGATGCACGAGTTGTGGAGCTTGAGCATGTTCTCCGATGAGCTAGATTGAATTGATGCACGTAGTTTGATAAACACTTCTCGACGAACTGGGATTGTGTTAGGAGCCCTTCCATGTGTATAGAGATGTTCGAGATAGCCGTTATGTACTGATGATATCCAGATGTGTTCTAGTTGATGAAGATGCCTTTGTGGCTAAGAGGGAGGCATCATTGTTGAAGTAGTAGTTGCGTGAGGCTCATCTTCACAAGTCAGCCCTGAAAGAGAACAAATCAAGGCAAGTCGATCCTAGTAAAAGTTGGCCCAAAAAAGGGACCATTCAAGGTAAGTCAGCCCCAGTAAAACTATCAAGTCGGCCCCAAATTAAAATTAGATTTACCTAGCAAAATATGTATAAATAGAGGGAGTCTATCCTCATTTTGGACACACTGCGACTTGGGCACTATAGGACAAGTTCGCCCACTGCTAAGAGAAGTTCGCTACTACAGTTAGAGATGATTTTTCTCGGGTTTCTCCATCTTTGGAGAAGGTTTTCTTATTTTCTCTTACTTTCTTGGGGTTATGCTACTACGATCTGGAAGTACTCTATCTCTAAACGATTTATCTCTCTTGGACGGGCGAGCTTGGGGGTGATATTGATTTGTCTATGGTTGGGAGATGATCTTTGTGATCATAGCAGATAAACGACCTCCACACACTATTTTTGTGTTGTCTTTCTTCTAGTGATCTTGGTTTTGCAAATGTCAAATTCTAACACCAAAAGCTTGTCTCAAGGTTACTTGTTAACCAAGTAACGTTCCAAAGGGGGTTTGAACTTTGAAGCACCAAGGTTGTCCACTTGTCCACTTAAGCACTTAACCATACACGCATATCAGCGTATGAAGCAAACACTTCCTTCACAGACCATCAAGGGCGCCCACTTTGTTTGACCACAAGCCAATCAAAGGCAACTAGAACCCCTCCAAGTGTGCAAACTTCCTCCATAAATTACTTACAAAAGACCTCCAAAGGGCTTCAAGGAAGGGAGTGCTCCACAACTCATGCTAACTTCACCCATGGAATGGATCCCCGAAGACCAACACTCCAAGCGCAACACTCCAAGCGCATAGTGCCCACATGCCAACAAACTAGGGATTTCTAAAGGTGGGCACTCCATAAACAAATAGAAGAACCCCTTTATTTACAAATGCGCCTACAAATTCTCATGAGCTCCAAACGAATATCCCTTATTAAGATATGCAAATGCTCCTCCAACAGCAACATTGGTCTGAGGCTGAGATTAGGTCTACGGCTCCTCCAAACAGGAAAGACCCCTTTTTAGGGTTGCAGATCCTCTCACGATGCTGAAACAGGGCTGTAAAAGGGGGGTGGCTGCTACTACAGGTAGGAATCTAGGCTGGATGTCATCCTCATATAGCTGCCATCGTGTTGCTGCCTCCAGGCTACAAGACTGAGACATTGAATTCTTTAAGATTTTGAGGTTGTTTTGGATGAAAAAATTAGCCTTTTCACGGTTGTAATACTGTTGTTATTCTGATTAGAGCTACTGTAATGTGCCCAGAATTGGGAAAACTCATTTCGTCTCGTTGATCTACTACTGATTCCACCTAAAAGACTTCCCAGAACTCCCTTTTGAGGTCTAAAACACACCATAGACTGCCCATATTTAATGAAACATGCCCAGATTTGGCCCTAATTGATGCTTGCTTCTAAGTGCCCAGCAATGCCTAGGATTAAGCTAGGACTGTTGTAAGTGACAGGGCCCACCATTTAGAGATGTTGTAGTGTTGTTTACATGCATATTGATGTTTTAGAGGTACAATATGGCTGCAAACCTGCACATGCTGCTTCGAATCAACCCAGATTTGGACGCAACCTCCCCCACTGTTGTTTTACTGCTAGGACGTCATCATCCAAAATTAATTGAGTCAACAAACCACAGCACCATATCTTTACAAATGTGACAACCCTACACCATAAGTGGACACCCTCCAAAAATTGGGGGTAACAAGACTCAAATATTCTAAGATGGATGACTTCAAATTGATTGGATGTTTAATTCAAAGTTCAAACTTTGATGGCAACAAAGCAAATGGAATTTCTACTTGATGCTGCCTCATGAGTTTTGGATCCACAGCGATCTCCTGGAGATCACAGAAATAGCCTATTCCAGCAGATTCCACAGGAGAGACATGTTGGTTGCTATGTGCAGACCCGGGTTTACTGTATTGAACCAACAACACCCCTAGCTCACTGGCCCTTTCGGCGACAAACCGCTGAGCGGCCTGAAGTCTCACCCGAAGTGATTCTAATGGGTTGGCCAAAGACTCAAGTGTCTTCGACCAGGTTCTGTAGCATCCTGTGTGCGTCTCGCAGCTCTTCTTAGCTCGCGAGGTCTCTCTTCGCGACGCACAATGACTTCTACTCGTGATGACTCTAGCCCTTATCGCATCGCCGCGTCCTGGACAACACGTAACTCTCTCCTACGCTAGATCCCCAACCTTGGTATCGCACACCCCAGCTCCTCTGATGGTGCGATATCACCTCCATACGATATCCTACCGCTGCGACTCAGCGTACTTAGCGTTACTTGTGTTCGACTTACAGGACTCAACATACAAGGCTGTTTAACACTACGACTCTTGACTGTCTTAAGTGACACATAGACAACTCTTATACAGAATACTTAAAGACTTCAACCTGCATTTATCCTTCTATAATGCTATAAACTGAATAACACATACATATATTTAACTGTAAGCAAAGTTCACATAATGAGTGACAGATACAACAAGTAAACACAATCACATGAATCAATCTCATAACACTCTGATTTTACGTGGTTCACTTCCAGGGTAGAAGTTACGTCCACAGAACTGCGTTTCTATATTATAACTCGGAGGAAGTAAACACAGTTCTGCTGCACCGCATATGCAGCTCGAGATCTTCTGGGTAACTCCGCACACAGCCTGGAGCCCTTCTCTCTTAGATCTCTTTTCCACCTCTATATTGCTTCTCTACAATATCCTTCTCCCTCTCCGTCAATCCATGCAGATTGTTACATACAGGCTTACTGAGCCAGCTACTGGTTACAGTAAGATAACTACAGCTGATAACAAAACCAGAGCTCAGCTTCTATAATACAACTTGTCTAAATGTCTACTTGCCTAACTGCCTAACTGACCAACTATTGTCTAACCTTTTACAATACAAAATACATCCCTTTATAGGCGGCCCGAAGGTCTCGCCATTACAACACTGTGGGCCTGTCCCAACAGTAACCCAAAAACCCTAACTAGTGACAGTCGGCATATCTGTACTTAGGGTAGCCGCTTTCCATCACACCACTGCTCTCTGCAGTCTTCCATGCTTCCCGACGCTGACCATGGGTACTGTGCACCGCTTCCCTTCTTCTGTCCTTCATCTTCAATACCTCGGCCTCGTTGCTCCTTTTCCTTTATGAGGGTAGCTGAGCCCTCCTGTCTTCGCCGCTGCCTTCAATGCAGTGGGTGAGCTCTCTCTTCTCGGCCGCTCAGGTACTGTCGTCTTTCTTGACTTCTCTGTCCCAACAGTCACGGTTTTCGGCTCTGATCTGCAGCTAGAAACATGCTACGGCATCGTAGCTTTACCTTATCTCTTCATCTTCGCCAAAACTGTCTATCTGCCAAAATGGCAGCTTCTCCTGTAGCTGCGGGACCCTGCTCCAACAGTCCCCTAACACTTACTTGTGGCTCGTCCCCCAGCCCCCACCAGCGGGCTTCTCCTGCTGTAGCTTCTCCTTGGCTTCCTACGAAGTCCGTTGAAACTTGTCCCGAAGTCCTGCGACTTCGTTCTGCATAGCTGCGACACGTTCTTGTGCCGTTTCAAGCATAGCTTGACTAATGCTGGAGTCTTCTGTTGCATCAATTTCATTTCTGGTGGTAGTGAACTCCCTAACTTTCTGCTCAACCGCATCGACTAGCTCTGCGATTTGTTCCTGATATGGTTGAAGCAGGTCATTGATGTGTATCTCCTTTGCTCTCAACCGCTACGCTTCCTGCTGCAAGCGGTTCATCTCCGTCGTCTTTCTCATCTTTTGAAGAGCTGCTAAGCTCTTGATTTCTTCCTTCATTGCTGCTGTGGTATTCTCTATCTGCTAAATACTTTGCTGGATTTCTACTTTCTCAGGAGGTTCATCTAACTCCGACCATGTGTTCGTCGCATCAGCTAGCACTGACAGTGCATTGTCTATGCGAGATTTCATCTGTGCGAAAGTGAGTCGAAAGGCCTCTACTCTCGCTTCCTTGTCTGCCTGGGGGGTGCCCGGTGCTCGAGCCTCAAGCTCAGTAATCTACGCTTTGTGGTCTTCCTCCATCTTGGCCACTGTTTCTTCCATCCTGGTTACTGTTTCCTCCAGAGCCTTTGCTCTGTCTGCAACTCTTCTTACCTTCTATGGGAGAGGCAAGGCGAACTCAATGTTACATTGGAGTAGCTCTAATGCGATGCTCTGTAGGACTTGAGAGAGATCCTGTTCTCTTTCTTCATATGTTTTTAACTCGTCTGCCTTTTTCTGAAAGCTGGTGGCGAGTGCTGCATTCTTTTGTTTCAGCTGTGTGTTTTGTTTATAAGTCGCGAGCTCTCTACCTCTGAGCTCTGCGCTTAGCTGCTGCTGGATCATCTGTAACTGATCAATGTTGAACTCTGCGAGGTTAACCCCGATAGGTTTCCTAATCTATATCGGTACGTCCATCATTGGAGCAGGGAATCAGATGCTCCCTGGTGGTATCAGGACTGTATTGATGCGATCCTTTGCCAAGATCTCCTCGCGGGAAATCGACTGTGTTGAACTTTCTCCTGTAGGCGTCTTGCTTAACTGAGTGTGGATTATGGCAGTCTTCTCGGTTAATGTTTTCAACTCCCCAAGCTGCTGATCTATTGCCCCCTGCATCTTGCCCTGCGATGCCTGCATCGCCTGAAATGTGTCGCTCATTTCATCCCTTATTCTTGCTGCAATTTGTTCATATTCATCATCTGTCAGTTTAGTCTCCACATGTGGCTTTGACGCTTTGTGTTTTTTCCTCTTGGGTTCCTCCAGTGGTGGTTCTTCTGCATCTTGTGTCTAGGACTCCACTTTGTCTTTGCCTTTGTCCAATGGGTCTGTCTGTGCGGTACCTGATGGTAGGGGTGTGGTATCTTCTAACGCTTGCTTCCAGTCGTCATCAAAGTCTTTGATGACGTCTTCGACATCCTGCGCTGTCATCCTGAACCAACCATTAGCCCAATTATCTCTTTTAGACCTTTTTGGCCTCAGGTAGATTCTATGGCAGTCCACCATAAAATCAAGCCGATTATCATATGTGTCCACAATCTCCTTGCTGATCCGCGGTGTTTCTTGGAGGACTTTCCTCAGCAGCCTATAGTATTCATAGAATACTATCGTATTGACATTTTTCTTAGTTGGGCTGCTAGTCTCCCATAGGTTTGTATAGCGCGCACCTTTGGGCTCGCCACTCGCTAGCTGTCGAAATTGGGTATGGGGCGGCTCCTTCCAGCCGACGAATGCACATAGTATAAGCAACCACAAGAAATGGAAGGGGTGGTTTGCCTCATCCTGAGCTGTCAAACAATCTTGCTAAAACATATTTAACAAAAATAAAGACCAATTGAACTGTTCCCCCTCTGCAACTTGTATGGCAAGGTTAATTACTGATCCTGTGACTTCCTTTGGGCGAACCTTGGTTAACAGTCTGCCTGCAAGCAGACTAGCTGTAAATCTGAGTGTATTGTCTATTAAGCTTGCGATGTCATAAGCCTGACCTCCTCTCTGTAGTTTATACTTGGCAACTGGGGCTGGTGATAGTTTGGAATCCTTGGTCTTTCCTGTTATATTTGTCTTCGGGTATTGACCAGTCTTGGACAGCCCGGTGATGCGATGTATCAGGTCAATGTTCAGGTCGACCTTGTTACCAAGCCAGAGGTAACCTCCATGTACACAAGAAAGTAGGATGCGCACCATGGCATTAACCTCGGCGCCTCGTCCAAAATGTGGTATTCTTAACGGATTGAGCAGGCCTGAGCGCTCAAGAATCTGGACATGTTCCATGGGAACATATTCATCTGCACCTGTCCTTGAGTTCTTCTAAATCGTAAGACACTGATCCGGCCGAAACTGAGGATATGTCTTACTGTCGCCCAGGTTATAATCTATAAATTTAACAATAGCGGCATATCCTAATAGATCTCCATCTTCCTTTACTCGAAAATCAATCTGTGGTATGGGAACAGGAAACTTACCACTCTTGGGAATTTTTACCTCTGGTGCGCCTTCAACTCGTGGGATAATGTAGTCTGTTGCACTATGAACTTCTTCCTCCGGCTCCGAACTGGATTCTTCTATTATCTGAGATTGGCTCCTCATCCTTGGCAGTTGTCTGGTCTATGATGAACTGGGCATGACACCCTTAGGCGGCGTCGTCATAGCAGTTGTAAGGCCACTATGTTCGAACCTTTCCAAAATCGCTTCTATAGGTTCCTCCTTGGACAGAACCCACTCGGTGGAATACTCTGGACGAGCAATGGCTGCGAAGTATAGAAATCACAGCACTCTGTAACGGAATTAGCTCTGCACAGGGAAAACTTAATAATGCACTCTGTAGCTCTCAGATCTTTGCAAATGTAACCCTCCCGAATGAATAATTTCTGCTTTTATGCCGATAATCCCGGACGCAACAGTCATCTAGGCTGAATCTGTCGACCGTATTAATTGCATGGACGAGACCACACCCGTCATCCCGATCCTCAATAAATGCTGAAATCCGATCAATTTCCCTCGAAATGTGTGTGTGCAGGCGCCGGTCTCGTCGAAGATTTGCCAAATCTGGACAATTGATTATGCTGTTGCCAGAGCTACGGTAAGGTGTACCGGTCATTTCTTCATTAACTGCCTGTTAGAAGGCGACTTGACTAGCCCTCTGTCTCGTTGCAAAACTGGGACGTGGCACGAAGAAACATCGCGTTTCTGCGATGCCACACCGCATCACCTGCTCAAAACAAACTTTAGCGTTTTTTTTTTTTTTTTTTTTCCCGCAAGCCGCTGAATGTCTTGCGCAAAATGAACCGTCCTGCGAAATGACCTCCTGCGGTTCCTGAATGTGCCTCTCTGATAATAGCCTATTTTTCATGCAGCATCACACATCTGCGCAGGACTTCATCTGGACCTAACTTGTATAACTGTCCTGCGATCAGGGTGAAGTCTGCTGGTTTAACAACCAACTGCCTATTTTGATGCTTGGTAAACTCATCAGGTGCCCATCCTGTAGTGAGGAAGTGAATGATATCAGCATAGTAGTCGTCTATGATCTGGATAGAAAACAACTGCGCATCTGGCAAATTGTCCTCTAGGTTACTTGGCTCTTCTCCTGAGTCTATCCGCGACAGATGATCAAGTCCGGCATTCAATCTTCCTGGTTTCACAATGATTTCAAAATCATACTCCTGAAAGAGGAGTAACCATCTGCAGATTCTTCCCCCTAACACTGGCTTATTAACCAGATACTTCAATGCGGAATGGTCAGTAAACATCTTGAACGAGGCACCCAACAGGTAGTGCCTGAACTTCTGTAGCGCGTACACCATAGCTAAGCCTTCTCTTTCTGTCGTGGTGTAGTTCTTTTCTGCCGTAGATAGCTTTCTGCTGGAGTATGCGATAGGATGATCGATACCTCCTTCTCCTGGTTGTGTTAAAACAATCCCTAGTGCGATGCCAAATGCATCCACATGTACATGAAACGGCTTAGTCCAGTCTGGAAATACTAAGATGGATGCTGTAACCATCTTCTCTTTAAGTGTGTCTAGACTCTGCTGACATTCCTCATTCCATAGGAATTTTAAATCTTTCTTTAACAGTTTTTCCATCGGTGCTGTAATCTTTGCGTATCCCTTGATGAATTTTCTGTAGTACCCGGTATGACCAAGTACTGTCCTCAATTGTTTGACTGAGTTGAGTGCTGGAAGATTTACAATGATGGCAATCTTTGCGGGATCTACCATCAAGCCTTGTCTACAAACAATTTGACCAAACAAAATACCGAATGGCGCACGGAATATACATTTTTTCAAGTTTAGAGAAATCTGGTACCGCCTACATTTCTCTAACATCAGTCTTAAATCTCCTATGTGCTTGTCAATTAATCCAAATACAGTCCAATCATCAAAATAAATTTCTAGGAATTTATGGATGTATTCTTTAAATACAGCAACTACCACTCTAGAAAAGATAGTTGGTGCATTCTTAAGACCAAAGGGCATTACCGTATACTGGAATGAGCCCCATTCTGTTGCAAAAGTGGTCTTATGTCGATCTTTTGGGTGGATTCTGATCTGGTGATAGCCTGAAAAGCCATCAGTGAAGGAGTAGACCTCCTGTCCTCCCACATTGTCTAATACTTCATCAATGAAAGGTGTCGAAAATGGATCATGAAGCGATGCATCGTTGAGTTTACGCAAGTCGACACAGATCCTGATGTCTCCTTTGGTTTTCTTTTCTTGCACGACCATGGGACTAACCTATTCGCTTTCTTCTACAGGCTCAATGATGCCTGCCGCTAGCATCTTATCGATCTCATCCTTAACTTTTTCTTTATAGCGTGGATTTAATCTATATGGACGTTGCTTGACTGGTCTAGCATCCTCTTTCAATGGTATCCTCATTACTCCCAGGTCTTCGACTATTCCCTTCATCTCTGTGAACTTGGTGGGAAATAGGTCCTGATAGTCATGTAGCAAGTCTGCAATCTGTCCGACTGTTTCATCGTTCCAATAGTCTCCAATAGAGGCAAACTTTGGTTCTGTGTCTGTGCCAATATTGATCTGTTTAATCTTGATCGGTTCTATGATTGCTGGAATCTGTAGCTTCGGCCCATCAACATCGCGAGTCCCCTCTGACTCCGGAATGTTGGTGTTGCGAGGATCCTCATCTGCTGGTTCTGCTTCGAAGTTATAGCACTCGAGCGCATCTTGTAACTGGATGGTCCACTCAGGTTGAGTATGTACTGTTAGGGTACAATCCTCAAATATCTTAATCTTTATTACATCTAGGGCCTGATCAACACTTGGATACTCAGATTCAAAAGCGAAGGTGAGTAGAAAGCTGTCTATCATAAGTGGCCATGTAGTTGTTCCCTTGCGCAATTCAATCTCTGTGTACCAGTTCCTTGGAACTGTGTCCAAAGTGTGAATGAATCGGTGAACCCATTCATCCTCGGGAATGTCCGACCAATTCTGTTCACATGTATGAATATGTGACCTGGGGTCACTCTCTCCTGTGTATTTCTGCTGGACATACTTTCTATCGGTAGAGAATCTGATCGCCATCAATCCCTTAAGATCATCCCATGATGCGATATTCTCTTTATGTGCATACCACCATCTTGCAGGTGTGGCTCGTACTGCAAGGTCCATAGCTGCAATCCTCTGCTCGTGAGGAATTTGTTGTTCAAACTGTGTGAGAAAGTCCTGGATATCTGTTAGACCATGAAATGATGGAATCTCGTTGATCTCTGTACCAATCCATCGCAGTGACTTAGTCATGTACACACATTTGCGCACTGAAACTTCGTGAAGTCTATTCTGCCAGTTCTCTAGACCAACATCTGAATCCAATGCGCATGAGCTATCGCATCGCCAACTAATGTTCCCTTCTGCGGTTGGATTGATGTAGTCGCTCTGGTTCGCAGTCATCTGATAGAGACTCTCCATGTTATGTGCCTATTCCTCTGCTCGAATAGGTTCAATGTATCTAGGACCCTGAATAGGATCTAACGGTGCGATGACCCGGATCTGCGCGTCCTCAAAGGTCATCTGTCTTCTCTTTAGGTCGATAACAGCCATGTTACCGATCACCCAATCAATGCCTAGTAATGCTGGATATGGTCTACTATCGCCAATGATTTCTATAACTTCAAAGTCCGCAGAGCTGCGAACTCCGTCAATGTCAACTGGCACCTGCAGTAATCGACCCAGGGGTGATACCCACTGCTGATTAGCTAATCTCAGATGGATAGGCGATTTGACTAGCTTAGGGCTACCCATCTGTTCCCATGTCTGCTTAGTCAGAACATTTACGTCTGATCCTAGATCTAGGATCACCTCATCCATTTCAAATTCTCCAACTTGTGCTGTGAGTCGCATCTCTCTTCCTGTTCTTGTATGTCCCATAATATTCTGAACAGCACGCTGTGCACTACTCATGGAAGAAGATGGCTGACACTGATCTATGATGCGCTGAAGTTCTCCGATAGCTTACTCATTTCTCACGAGTTTTAAACAACTCCGTAGGAAGGATTGTACACTTCCTGTCAACTCGTCCTCGTCGCATGTGCCCGATGTGGTAGCCTGCGATATCTGTTCAGGGCTAACACCACAAGGTGCTTGCTGCAGTACGCCCCTAGACGATGGTACTTGCAATCCTGATTGCATAGGGTCGTCAAAGAAAGTCTTAGCTTCTTGAAATGTCTGTTTATTCTTCTGTAGGTCAAGTGGTGTTGCTTTGTTAGGAGCTTTGCACACCCACTCCTGACCTGTGTTCTTTTCAGTATCCTGCAATGTCCCACTGGTGGAAGCACCGCTGCGAGTCACAATGTTGACTCTTGGTTCTGGTTCTTTCTGCTCAGCAGCAATAAGCTGGATGTTCTGGTGTACTGCTAGCTTAGGTTCTCTGATCTTAGCTATCAAGGTAGGACATTCTTCTATAGCGTGATCGTAAGATTTGCAATAGTTACATGTGGTGGTGGGGCTCTGACAGTCCCTAGCATAATGTCCTAGAACTCCACAGTTATAACAAGTGACTAGTCCGCGACCACGGCCAAAGCCTTCTCCACGGCCAAAGCCTCCTCCGCGTCCTCGTCCTCTGAATCCTCCTCTACGGCCACCATGAGCCGGATCATGCTGTGGTCCTGCTGCTGGACCCTATGTTTCTGATTGGACTCTGTACAAGTCTTGCTTGCTCCCGACCATGAGATCATAGGCTCAGCAATCGTGTTCATCATGGCCTACGGACTTGCAAAAGACACAGTATAAGTTCTTAGGTGTCTGCACGTACTTCTGAAGTAGAGGGCATTGCTGAGGTGGGTGTCCTCTTGTTTTGCATATTTCACACCACGGTCCGTGGGTCTGTGGTAAGGGGTTAGGAGCCCCAGTTGCTAGATATTCTACAAAGACTGGACAGTTGTCTTTAGTATGGCCTTGTGCTTTACACTTTACGCACCATATGTCTTGCGCAACCTCTTTCCCTTTCTTAAGCTCATGCAACTGTATCGTGAGATTGGCCAACTGGTTTTGCAGGTTTGTCATACCTGTGCTGGTTTCAGCTAGAGGTGAAGCCTCTAGTTTCATCGCCATCTCCAACGCGTCATCCTGCGTCTGGAGTTGCTGCTGCATTAATGGTAGTCTAATGTGAGGGAGCAGTGCTGCAATAAACCATTCCTTATGCTGCTCCGGCGCAAACTCAAAGATGACTTGGTCTATAAGGGCTTTGAATTTCTGATCAAAGTCCCACACTGACTCTATAGGTAACTGTTTGATGTCTTTGAGCTCTGTAATGCACTGTGACTCAAACTTAGGTTTCTTAAACTCTTTAATCATGGCGGTCCTGACCTGGACAAGTGTTCTGGGTACCGCTGTGGTATACTTCATATACCATGTTAAGGCTTGTTCTCTTAGTGTGGTGACCAACTATACAAGTTTAATATTATCATCATGGAGTCCTTTAATGGTCCACACGGCTTCACATAGAAACCAATGCTGCTCTGGGTCCTCTGCCCCTGTACCCTTAAAGATAGGTAGCTTCATATCATCCCCCATTCTATTTCTACGTGGTGGATGTTGATTTGCTGTGTTACTACCACTCGACGGTGTAGGTGGAGGTGATGTAGCGGTAGTATGTACTGTCTGCGAGCTACTAGATGGAGTTCCTACGGGATTGTTCTGAGTCCCGGTTTGTTTCTGTGGGGTATAAGGGTGGTAAGGGATACCCCCTTCTGTTCTGTCTGTATGGCTATGACTCTGTTGTCTAGTATTATCTGAACTATCTTCAAATATGGGAGATCTGAAATCTACTTTATATTTCTTTCCACTACGTGTACGTCCAATGTCATCAAAATCACGTTCAAACTCTTGTGACATTACTATCTTTACTTATTCATCTGAAACTAGATCCATTGTTCCTCTTTCACGTAATAACATCTTAATGGACAAGTTTAAAGATTTTAGGTACTTACCGCGATATCCTTTGAAGAAGTACTACTCAGCCTCGCTGAAGCTTTTTCTCTGTTCAACTGCAAACTCTGTGACGAAGCCGTCTAGCACACTCGCAAGCCAGAAGTCTACTGTCCTCGTAATGGGATTATCAAGGTTCTTTACGGTCTGAATCAGCTCCGGTGTCCAGACAATGTTTCTTTTCTTCTTGAATATGTTCTTATCAGTCAACTTAGATAACCAGTCGTAAAGCTCGTTTCCATAGGTCGCAAAAAATATCGTATGCAGGTCTGTAAAGATATGTTTTTGTAACCAGTCCTCTGTACTCAGTCTAGGACTCTTGTTCTCTTGTTCAGCAAACTCTTTCTCCTTAGACCCAACCCATTGGTTGAGTTCGTCTCTAGTAGGATGCCAACAGAACATCAGTGCTCAGTTTGTTCAAAACCGGCAACGGAACCATTTGTTGGTCGCTATGGGCAGACCCGGGTTTACTGTATTGAACCAACAACACCCCTAGCTCACTGGCCCTTTCGGCGACAGACCGCTGAGAGGCCTGAAGTCTCACCTAAAATGATTCTAATAGGTTGGCCAAAGACTCAAGTGTCTTCAACCAGGTTCTGTAGCATCCTGTGTGCGTCTCGCAGCTCTTCTTAGCTCGCGAGGTCTCTCTTCGCGACGCGCAGTGACTTCTACTCGCGATGACTCTAGCCCTTATCGCATCGCCGCGTCCTGGGCAACACGTAACTCTCTCCTACGCTAGATCCCCAACCTGCGGTATCGCGCACCCCAGCTCCTCTGATGGTGCAATATCGCCACACTGCGATATCCTACCGCTGCGACTCAGCGTACTTAGCGTTACTTGTGTTCGACTTACAGGACTCAACATACAAGGCTGTTTAACACTACGACTCTTGACTGTCTTAAGTGACACATAGACAACTCTTATACAAAATACTTAAAGACTTCAACCTGCATTTATCCTTCTATAATGCTATAAACTGAATAACACATACATATATTTAACTGTAAGCAAAGTTCACATAATGAGTGACATATACAACGAGTAAACACAATCACATGAATCAATCTCATAACACTCTGATTTTACATGGTTCACTTCCAGGGTAGAAGTTACGTCCACAGAACTGCGTTTCTATATTATAACTCGGAGGAAGTAAACACAGTTCTGCTGCACCGCATATGCAGCTCGAGATCTTCTGGGTAACTCCGCACACAGCCTGGAGCCCTTCTCTCTTAGATCTCTTTTCCACCTCTATATTGCTTCTCTACAATATCCTTCTCCCTCTCCGTCAATCCCTACGGATTGTTACATACAGGCTCACTGAGCCAACTACTAGTTACAGTAAGATAACTACAGCTGATAACAGAACCAGAGCTCAGCTTCTATAATACAACTTGTCTAAATGTCTACTTGCCTAACTGCCTAACTGACCAACTATTGTCTAACCTTTTACAATACAAAATACATCCCTTTATAGGCGACCCGAAGGTCTCGCCATTACAACACTGTGGGCCTGTCCCAACAATAACCCAAAAACCCTAACTAGTGACAATTGGCATATCTGTACTTGGGGCAGCCGCTTTCCGTCACACCACTGCTCTCTGCAGTCTTCCATTCTTCCCGGCGCTGACCATGGGTACTGTGCACCGCTTCCCTTCTTCTGTCCTTCGTCTTCAATACCTCGGCCTCGTTGCTCCTTTTCCTTTATGAGGGTAGCTGAGCCCTCCTGTCTTCGCCGCTACCTTCAATGCAGTGGGTGAGCTCTCTCTTCTCAGCCACTCAGGTACTGTCGTCTTTCTTGACTTCTCTGTCCCAACAGTCACGGTTTCCGGCTCTGATCTGCAGCTAGAAACATGCTACGGCATCGTAGCTTTACCTTATCTCTTCATCTTCGCCAAAATGGCAGCTTCTCCTGTAGCTGCGGGACCCTACTCCAACAAGACAGAATATGCAGCTCCTGCAAAAGCAACAAAGGAGATTGTGTGGCTCATGAAAATATTTGAAGATCTGCAGGAGAAACAATTGAATTCTACTCCTCTACTGATTGACAAATTTTGCAATCAAGTTGGCAAAGGATCCCAGATTCCATGATCGAAGTAAGCACATCAACATTAAGTACCATACTATTCAATATCATGGAGAGGCCAAGACAATCATTTGAGACATTGTTCCACAAGTGAGCAAATTGCAAACATCTTCACTGTAGTGCTTGGAAGAGAAAAGCTTGAAAAATTTAGAAAGATGCTTGGACTCACAAACACCCCGTCGAATTAAAGACGGGAATGTTGGAAACCTAATCCGTAGGGATCATGGTTCCATTGTTAAATATTGTAAATATTAGTTTTCAACTACCAAATAATGAACTGAAGGGTCACATAACCTCTTGGAAACTGAAAACCAAGAGTCACCCTTGAGTGTATAAAGCAGTGATTTACATTAATGAAATGCATTCATCCTTGGAGTTATTCAAGGCCTGAAAAAAGTAAATAAAGCTGGTATACATGCCACAATTCACCTTAACTTGTTGTTAAATAATGTTGGAATAAATTTGGGGGGGGGCTAAAGGTGCAACAATCAAACTATGCTACGATTGTTTGTCCTAGAATGAAGCATTAGGCTAGCATGAACTACTTGATAGAAGCAAGCTTAATAGAACAACAAAGGGAAGAAGAAGGAAAATTCTCACATAAATCCCTTCCAAGTAGTAGATATACTCTTCATTTTGGCCTCTCAAGCATGCTCTTTCCAAGTGATTCCTTGCACAGGTCAACAACAATTAGAAACCCAGAAAATTTGCTTCACATTAAAAGAGAGAAAACCCAAAAAATCTCCATAAGCTTGCCATTAGATATTGAACAAAGCTCCAAGAGGAGAGAAATCCTCATAAATCAACCATGAGTGCAAGTGAAGAAGGGATACTCTTTGCATAGAGTCTAGCTCTACTTCCTTTAAAATAAAATAATGACTTCCTCTCCTAAATCCACAATTTGCCAAACAAACTCTCCAATAATAGCATAAAATGGCTTAGATCCTCTTTTCTCTCCAAATACAACACCAAAATAGTGCTATCTCATAAACAACTCACGTTGTGAAAGTCAACAATGAATAAAATAATACGGTGGTTATGTCATGTGTCTCCTCAAGGTGGGCGCCTCTTTCTATTAGGGATTGAACCATGCATAAGCTCCTCAAAATGGGATGTGTAAACTCTCCAAGTGAATCACGCCATCTAGATTCATAAATATGTGTGCAAGTAACCTCTAAGAGTGGAACATCTGGACTCTCCAAGTGAAATGTCCAATCAAAAAGTGTTTAAACCAAGTAAAAAATGCTCCAAGGTAGCATGTGTGGCCTTCAATGTGGAGATCCCATCAATTATGCATCACAAGGTGTGAAACGAACCAATTCATAATGCTCCAAGGGCCACGTGGCTCCTCCATGTGAAATCTCATAAAACATACATAATGTGTCCTCCAAGAGTGGGATGTCCTCCTTTTAGGGCTTGTTACCCTCCAAATGTTTTATGTGAAATGTGGGGAAACACGTGGCAAGATGTTTCGCAAAAATGCGAACGTCTGGGCACCCCCTCCCAAAAAGTGGGACAGCTAGACGCCCCCGCTAATTTTTTTCTTTTAAATTGGGTAAAAAACAAAAAAAATTACTTTTATATAGAACCTGATTTCTGATTTAGAATGTCTGATTTCAAACTCTGGTATTTGTTGAGTAATCTAACATTAATTGGTAATATTAAATTCTTAAAGTAAAAGTGACCTTCTACTTATGTTTCAGGATGTTTGAGAGTGGTTCCAACCTCATTGGACTTCATATGCAAAAAGTAAAATTTTAGATCTCATTCAGAACTCAACAAGCTTAACAATATTCAGGATTTCAAGATTGCCAAGTTTCCACTAGATTATGTCATGTATTGGGATTGGCATTTAATCAAGAACATCAACCCCTCTATGTACCTTGATGTTGGTGGTGTTGATTGTTGAACTCCTCTATCATAACCTTAATAAAAATGTACCCTTCACTCAAGCAAAATCATTTCTTAAGCATGGGAAGCTTTTTGAATTTTCTACACTATCTAAAAGCATGGATTGGAGGTTTCATCAAAATTGTAGGGTGTTGACTAATGTCCTTGGAGGATCAACTTCGAGATTCAAGGTAGAGGGAAGGACTAGAGACTAGAGGAGGGGGGCACAGGGTGCTATTGACGAATAGGATTCCAATATGCGAAATTCAAATACTGAAATATGATAATCATATCAAGGATCGTGTTTACATTGCAAAATGATGAATTTAGTATTCTGTATTTAAATGATGATGGGATGGGGCATTGTTATGTTAATATGTTGGGATTTATATATTTTTAATCATTTTGGAGATGGGGCCCCCTATGTTAGGGACCCAGACGTCCCCCTGTCCTCCATGAATTTTCCTAAAAATTGGGAGTGGTATCCACACATCCCCCATGTGCGTTTCCTCGCTCCCACGTCCTGAAAACTTGGTGGAACATTGCTTTATATATGTTTTTGACCTTTTGCTCAAAATTATCTAGTTCCATTGCTCAACTTACTCTATTTATTTGTTCTCAAGGCCACAGTTTTGATGCTTTGTTGTCAACTAGCTTGTTCCAATCGGATTCATGAGCAAATATAAAACCTTGAATGCCCTCTAATTTCCCTTTTATGCATCACAAAATGGATCCTCTATCCTTCTCTCAAGTAAAAAGCATGGGCATTTTCATAGAATCCGCACTTGAAAGGAACCTTATAACTTATCAGAGGGCTTCAAGTGGGTATTCATTTCCCTCAAATTCAAAATATTTTACCACTTAAAGGTTCAAAGAGTGTTGTAGGTTACTAGGATTGCAATGAGGAAGATCAAAAACATATAGGCTGTAATTGTCAAAAATGAAAAGTGGTTGGTGTGGACCTCTCAAGCAACAGTGAGAACACAATTTTGAATTAACTAATAAGCATAGAATTACTCATTCAACTTTTCAAGTTTATAGCTTTCTTATCTAAATTGGGCACAAGTTAAAAGGAAAGCATTGCTTTCAATCTTTTTTTGAAGAAATATGTCTAACATTCACATAAAATATTTACATTGGCAAAACAAACAGTGAAAGGGTATATACAATGGAGCTTATAATGCCATGTCGGGTCCATTATGCAGGATTGGGGTGGAGCTTTGGTCGCTCCCTTTAGCAGTATGACTCTAGTTAGCTATACTCCCTTTTGCATCAGCACTATAAGCTAGCCCATGTCCTCAATGCTTACTAGCTAGCTTCAGATCCAGAGGACAGGTAGATTCGTCACTTGCATAGCATGTGGTTTGTGTATGTCCTACAAAATATGTGTTTTTGTTGCTTGTTATCTTTGGCATTGATTTCAATATTGCAAATTTTGAGCTACATAAAATAGGAACGGATAAAGAAACGAGGGTAGGGTCTGGGGGCATAAAAAAAAGCAAACCCACCACCCTATTTATATAACTACATCAAGAGAAACGAAGTGCATTCTATAGCTCTGTATGGATGAGATGCATAAGGTAACATAACACCAATATACTAAAGTGAAATAAAAGTTGAGGTCCTTAATGTAAAAGTGAAAAAACGAAATCGAACCATCATGATGATAATGATGATGATGATGGTTAGTAACATCCACTAAGACCAATTTTGGTCTAACAAACCTAGGAATCACCTGGTTTTCTTTTCCTCGAAAAACTTTAAAAGAAGCATTCCTAGATCATCATAGTCATGATGAGCTAAAAGGTTAGGAAGGTCGGTATTGTAACAAATATTTTGAACTTAGAATTTAATGTGGGTGTATGTAGGGCACCACTCTAAGAAAAAGTCATTTTTATTTTCAACCCTCTTAGTGTCACAAAGATAACAAATTCTTTCATCCCATGACATTTTGGGAATTGTCCGACACCCTGTTTCGCTATCGAGCTTGTGAGAGCTTTTTCTTATTTTAGCAATGTTGATTTTCTTCTTTACGCCAATTTAAATAGAGAATGATCTTCTAGTTTAAGGTTGATCACCTGCTTATATTATCTTATCCTCTAATTCTTAATTGCACCACAAATTCTCCTTAAATCTAGAAGTAATAATATTTTAATATTATCACTATTATGAATAGTGACATCTTCCTTGACTCCCCAATGATTTAACCAAGAGTTTGCATCTTTATGCCAACCTCACCTAAGCCACAGTGGTTTTAACTAGAGTTTAAAGCAATCTTAGGAAGCCTCGTGTCTCTCATGTTGTTTATCTTGTTCTTGTACATTAGGTGCCTAGTCATAGCCAAGCTCTCGATGGGGTAGAGACTGGCTTTTGTGAAGAGGATAGTGTTATGCTGCACTTGTACCCAGCGCACCTTCAAGTGTACCCCAGGGAGAGAGGGCCAATTTTTTGACCAGGAGGGGTGTTATTGAGCAATGGTGGTCATGGTCGGGCTCTTTGGTCCTCCTTTAGGGATACTATGGCTTAATAGCATTGTTGACTGCCCTTTATAGGGGTTTTCAACCTCAGGGTTCGTGTTTAGGGCCCTTAAGGGTTGACCACTAGGTCACATGGCTCCATATCCTGTTTACGCACTCCAGTGGCCTTTGCTTCAGCTACAAGACACTTGTCTTGATTCGCAGCCACTTTGGACACCCTCCTAGCCCTTCAGTCAGTGGGTCCTTACTCTCCCTGGCCTTATGTCCTCAAAGGAAGTCATCCTCCGTAACAGGCCTTTTAAAGCTTTGAGGAGGGCGTTGAGGGATTTTACAGCATTATAGGGGTTAAATGGGGTATAACGCCCTCCCTCCAACTCACTCCAGCGTTTCGTTCGAAGTGATTCGCTTATTTGAGCGTGTTTCGACACCTGGGGATACAAATACCCCGGGTAGCCTACCTTAAGCCTACCTTAGGCTATATTTTATTATTATTTTATTTTAATTTTAAGTTGACATTTTAAAATTTCAAATTGACTTATTTTAAGGCATGTAGGCCTAGATATTTTAAAAAGTGAGTGTGATATCATATAAATAGATCTCCTCGCTTTCATTTCAAAAACAGAACTTATGGGATAATACACTATGCACTTGTTTTACTCTTGCTAGGGATCTTTGGATGGATGCGCTCCTCTTGAGGAAGTTTTTATGGGTTAATGCAATCCTTTTCTGGTAATTATTTGGTGAAGTTCTTCGCTTGGTGATGTTTTGATTTGTTGGATGATCACGAGCACAAAAAGGTCAGGCTTCTCGTCTTTTTGTTTGAATGTTGATGGATGTGCATGTTCAAGTCTTAGTGGTAGCCCTAGAGCTGCACTTTGCCTTCGGATAGGCCATTACCTTCCTTCTTGTCACCTTAGCAAACAACGGAACGTCTCCTTGTGAGAATGCCATGGGTTTTCTCCTTAGTTTTTCTAGGCTAGTTGCTTGACCTAGGACCCTTCCTCACTAGG
Source organism: Pseudotsuga menziesii (assembly GCA_001517045.1). Classification (NCBI taxonomy): domain Eukaryota; kingdom Viridiplantae; phylum Streptophyta; class Pinopsida; order Pinales; family Pinaceae; genus Pseudotsuga; species Pseudotsuga menziesii. Next base: position 115,901 of record LPNX011102987.1, read on the forward strand.
CTAGCTATGCTCCTTAGAAGCCCTAGGTTGTGGTAGGGCTTTTATCTAGGGTTAGTTCCCTTGGTTTTCACACATTTTCTCTTCTAAAAAAACCTAGTGCTAGGGTTAGTTTAGTATTAGTTTTAGGTTAAATTTAGGTCTACAATTTTTTGTTAGAAACCCTTAAAATCAAAAAATTATTTTTTTTGCATTTTTGGGCCTCCCTAAAATTTCGGCCACCTTCCCTACAAATTCTCCCTAGCCTCTAAAGCCCTAAAAACCCTACGAAGGAATTATAGGGAACCCTAAAAATACAAAAAATGCAAAATACTCAAAATTTGCCTTAAAAAGGTCCTAAAACAGTCCTAATTCTGCCCTAAAAGCCCTAAATTAATTCTGCCCTAAAAGGCCTAAATCAGCAGACCACTCCTCCCTCAGCCCTTTACCCACTGTAAGGGCTTCCCTTACAGTGGCAGCCCTCCCTTTGACTTCTCTAATCTTCCTTAGCCTACACATTGCACAAACAAGAGGTTAGTAAACACTGATTACAAGTGTTCATGTATATTTGTGTGTTGACTTGATGTAAAGCACTGAAACCTTACCTTGATCGCTACACTTAAATGTTACACACAGTCTGCAAGTTAGACGCATTTGCTTTGTACTTTACTTACTTTACTGTTAGTTGGTCATTATTGCAATATGAAATATTGTTACATGCTGCTATAAATATTGTAATTAATGACTGAATATAGATTGCTGCTATACCACTGTCATAGATACCTACATACTGCTGTACATTGCTGTAAACACATATAAAAGTCAGGTTTTTGTGCTAAGTTACTATTACTGTCATAAGTATTACTATGCCATGATTGGTACCATTTACCGTTTGTGTTTTTCCACTTTGGATATCTACTGCTGTACTATGTTATATGCACATGTTGGGGACTGATTTTAACATACCACTGCTGCTTATGTCTAGTTACTATTGTTGCTAGGGAATGTAATGCAACATCGTTTGTAGACTTGACATATTATTCCATGATAGTTGTTACTACCTACGCTACAAATCTTTGAACACTTGAATGAATGGCTGATGCATACATGCTGAACTAATTGGCTAGATTATTAATTTATGCTTGTTAGGACAATAATATAAGTTTGTGCTAGGGGTGGCAGGTGCAGCAGGGTCTTACTGGATCCCGGAGGACAAACAGAAAAAACTTTCGCTTAAGGGCTGGGCCATAAGACGAATAACAAAGCTGAGTGGATGGCTCTCTTGCAGGGATTGGAATTCTTAGACACGATAGCTATACCCAGGCTAGTAGTCTTTGGAGACTCGAGGCAAGTCATATACAAAATGATCAATGGATATTCCACAGGATCCATCCAGTGCAGAAGGCTGTATGACAGAATCACTCCCCTCCTCTCGAATAAAGTTGAGTTTTTCCATATTCTTCGAGCAAATAATGCTCTCATGGACGCTCTGGCTAATTTAGGGGCCTCCCTTCCCCAAGGTCACATTCGCATTAATGACTTAGACATTGGTTTCAAACCAATTCCCTAATGCTTAGAAAGTACCCTCTCTTAAGAACTTACCCTATCCTAAGTCTCAGCACAATAATTTTTATGGATTATGGTTTAAATTTTGTTTTTTTCTATGGCGACATGTGGCCTCCACTCATCTTCAGCCCCTCCACAAATCCTCCAGCATTAATTTGCCATCCCTTCAGGTTTAAATGCCCTTTCAGAAGGCATGCTCCATGCCAACCCCCTCTGTGTACCATGGCTTCGTCTCGAAGCTTCATCTGCCCCTTTGCCCTTTTTGATAGCCACAACTACATTGAACCTCAAGCCGTTTATCTGGAAGAAGTCTTGCTCGTTGATAGGTCTGGTTTCGATGAAGGCTCTACTCAGGTGATCCCTTGGGAGGCCTTGCCTCTGCTAAGGAGTTTTGTGAAGGAGAAACTTGCGCTTGTTGCATTCCTGAACTGTCTTTGCCCATCCCGCAGCGCTCCTGGTTCTTCTTGGCACTCAGCGTCAGGTCTTGCGACCACGAAAATTCTCTTCGGACAGCTCCTCCTCGAAGGTAATATTCTAACCCTTGGTTGTAATTGCACTGGTTGGGAGGAAGGCTCGATAGGTACTCTCTCTTGTCAAAGTAGAAAGGATTGTGACACCCTGCAGCAAGAACTTTTCATTCTCAGTTCTATTTTCAACAATTTGTCCTCTAGAAGTTGGTGTCGCAGTCTCAGCAGTGGTCAGGATTTCGTTTTCTCAAACTATGTCCTTAATCGGCTGTCAAGTTTAAGTCTTAACAGCCACAGCTCCGGCCAAGACTTTCACCGAAACCAGGGAATGGACCGCGCAGGGGATAATGCTGGTCTTGCAGACTTGAAGGTGAACATACGGCGTTTATACGAAATGATGGCAATAGGAATTATGGACAGCAGAGAGACAGCCAAAGAGATAAAAAAGCTTGTTGATGTGGTTGGATATACATCTTATCAGATTAGCAATCATGATGCTAGGATAGATGATAATGAAATGAATCTAAAGGAAATCATGGGGAAAGTAGACCGCATTCAGGAAGATCTTCAGCGCCTGGTGCAGATGAACCAAGGAAGCCAAGCCCATGAAAATCTAGCAAGAGCAGTTCAGCACATGGAGGAAGAATCTGTCACTCAGCCCGTGGGGCAACCAGGCAACCCATAATGTGTCTTTTAAAAGTCTATGTTTTTTTTGCATCTTACTTAACCAGCAGTACATTCGAGTATATACTAGGTCTGTAATTAATCGAAATTTAAGAACTCTTTGCGGCATTCTAAGGTCTATCTTCTGGCCTAGTTTTGTTTCCTGTTTCTTAGATCAGCAAGAATACTTCAGCTGCTGTTTTTTGTAATGAATGGCTGTGCACAGCCTGTTTAATATTACTCTTTTTTTAGTTTCTGTTAAAAATAATAATATAAGTTTGTGCTTGATCAATAATTACACATGTATCTTTGTTGTTCCCATTAAGGCTAACTTTTGATCTATTGCTACAACAACAACTATACACATCACACAAAGCCTCCATTCACCTTCTAGACTCCATTAGACACTGATCATTAACAATCCTTGAAGGGAGATATTTTTGTGTTTTAGTGTCTTTTGCAGAGTTACATAGGGCTCTCCCCTAGGAGGTTTCAGCTTTCGAAGTAGTTGGGGACAAGTAACTAAGGTGACAGTGATCAATTTTCCCACATATGCTTACCGGTGGCTAGGCCTCCCATTTCATCCAGTAACAGATAGGATAGGGTGTATTGCCTTTCATTTTTGAGATTATAAGTTATAAAACTCTTTTGGATTTGACTATGTTAATAACAAAGGATATATAAAAAAATGCTGACCATAATAAAAAATAATATAGCGGAATTCATTTTACCCGAATGTTTTAAGCACCAAGAAGTTTGAACCCCACCCTTTTGATCCCTCTCAGAGTTTAATAGATCCAGAGTCAAAATGGATCTATGCTGATACATATTAAATTGATTCGCAGTGTACTAATGTAATTTCAAGACAGAAAGGGAGATGAGAACTACAAGGGAAATGGAAATGTTAATGAAACAAGAACAGGAATGGGAAGAAATGGGCCTCCTGGTCATGCTTATGGTAACATAGGGATGTTGTTGCTATAAATCATCTCCGGCTTAGGGGAAAGCAGGTGACAATTTCAGACATCCAATTAAAAAATCCTAGAATCCATGCACGTTCAACACAATCAATCTATGGTGTGATCATTTCAATTGCACATACAAAAGAACTACAGAATAAAATTGCTGAAATGGATGTAATCCAATCCACAATTCAGAAAATGGCTGTGGACATGACAAATATAATCCAAACAATAGAATGAGAAGAAGAATTACCTGCCCGAATCTGCTACCGCATCGTTTTTTATCCCCGCAGAAAACCCATGAATTACAGAGGCAAAGACCATCGTCCGTGCACATAGATTTGCAGGCGTTGCAGCATTCCTCAGAGGATTTAACATTGAAATCAGAACCCCATTTGACCGCCTTTCCCCAGAGCTCCTGGTGTTCAATACCGCTACAACATTTAGGCTCGTAGACATGCTTAATATTACTATGAGTCTTTACAGATGTGGAATTGGCGGGGTGATCAGAGGCCTGAGAAGGTTTGAAGACAGGGGAGAGAATGAGATAAACTATTGTGCAAGAGAGCAGTGTAATGAGCAAGAGGCTGACGCAGGGTCGCCATGTGCCCTCCGGCTCATGAATATGCCGCTTCCCCATTTCAAGTACAAACGCTTCGATGACTTCTCATTAATGCAAAGATTCAATGGTATTGGCAGATCCGTCTCTCAGTTGTGGATTGTAACGTCTCCTAAAGGAGATGGGGAATGAGGTTGGTCACTTGTTCAACCCCCAATTTACCAGATTTGGTGTCTTCGCTAACAAAACCTTTGACTTGCCCGAAGACACAAGCTGCAAACATAAAGTATTGGACAGGTTATCCATCATTGATTATTAAAAATGCGTGGAACCATGAATGAACGGGTTGACTTGACCAGGATTCCAAACCGCTCGTACACGTTAAGCATTGAACAGGTTATGAATCATTCGTAGCTTGTAATAGTACGGAACTATGAAGACGCAGGTTGAACGGAACCATGAAGACGCAGGTTGTTAGCAATACGATAATTAATCGAAGGAAATTAAATATTTATTTGATCTTGATTATTATTTTTATTAATTATTATGTTCGAAATTTTTAGTATACCGTGTTGTCTTAACATCATCTAGAGTTACGTTTGCTAGTAGATTATAAATGTTTTTGCTAGGAGATTAGAAATGTTTCGAGAGATACAGCTCAGTGATAGAAAAGAGTACGTTGAATTATATAAAATATTTAAAATATAGTGGTTAGGGATTTTATAAAAATAATTAGTATTTGTTTTGGAAGGTGCAAAAGAATGTTAGAAAGGAAGAGAATGAGGAAAACAATGTAGATGCTACAAAGTGGAAGGAGAGAGTTGTATAAAAAGAATAGGAGTTTAAAAAACAATTATGGAATGATTAAGATGAACATTAGTTCTTTAAATTAGTGCATTGCATCATTAAGATGTTAGGTGAGTGTCTTTGATTCGTGTGGAATTGTTGAGAATCGTCCTTGAGTCATTTAATAGTAGCTATATATATGTAGCATGTAGAGAGAAGCAAACGTGAATGGATGTTACAGAAAAGCAACAATGTAAATGCTTCAAAAGGCAATAAAGGGAAAGCATGTTGTAGAATAGTTTGAGCATAAAGATTGCCTACTTGCCCTGTATATAATTTACATCCATGCATAAGCATTCAATATGATGCTTTATGTTGCTCTTTTAGTCTTTCTTGGCATTCTTGGCAATGAAATGTTTCTTTGTTGATTGTGCTTTTGCACGAGAGACCTTAAACTTTCTCCTAAGGCACTTTAACTACTCGTTGATATGGACTGACATTTCAGTACTGGAAAATATTGAAAATTGGCTCAATAGAAGTGGTGACCTTCTCTATCTCCCTTTCTTTTTCACCTGGAACCTGTGGAAGACTCGGAACTTCTCTATCTTCGAAGATAAAAAAAAACTTGATCTAAGTAGACTGGGACACATTATTATGCAACAAGTCAATGCCTATCATTTGTCACATAGCAGAAAATCCAGAATCAGGAACATTGGCAATGCCCCTGTCCTTACATACCCTACAGGGTTCTTTGATGGTGTTGTTGCAAATCATACTAGGGGTGTTGGTATTTTCCTACATATCAATCAGACACATTATTTCTACATCATGCTGGGATGTGGTAAGAGCACCAACACAAGAGCAGAGCATTTGGCCCTTTGGGCTCGTATGTACTTCACAAAAGAAATTGGACTCCCTATGCTGCATATATATGGGGACTCATCAGTCATTATCAATTGGGCAAAGGGCATATCTACTCTCACTACTCTAGAGCTGGAGGCTTGATGTGAGAACATAAAAGAACTTTCAGCACTCTTCTCATCTATTGATTACCAACATGTCTACAAAGAATATAATGAGAGGGAAGATATCTTATCCAAGGAAGCGCTCCAATTGGCAACAGACCTACTATCCTTCTTTGAATATTATGAAGGTATAGACATTGGGAAATCTTCAATTCAACTATTTTAGAAGAGCTTATGCTCCTTTTTGCCTACTCCACTAAACCTTTGGGTTTCTTTGAGTATGGTATTGTCACTTTCTTGTTTGGTGTATCTTTTAGATACCTTTGATTAATACCACTGTGTGTATTGACTTTAGTCACTTCCCGAATCCTTCCTTGGATAATATTTCTGGGCTCTCTTTATCTTCACTATGGACAGCTTTGGATAGTCAGCCCTCTTCTGGAGCGGACAGATGGAAGAGTGACTCTTTTTTTTGCCTCAGATGACTTTGTGTTGGTCTACTCTTGTTAGTATTTGTATTGTTATTTGTGACTCTACTTATGAATGATATTTATATCATGACGATGTAACTTGTTACCTTTGATTCACTATGAATAACAAGGAATAACAATTTTTCTTCTGGAAAAAGAAATGTTTCACACATTTAAGACAAAAAAGAAGTTATAAACGATCACCAATATTTTATAAATATTCACAAACTATGCTTAAATTTGTTATAAATTATGCAAAACACTGCAAATAGATTATGTTGTTTTCTAGAACCAGTAGACAGATATGAGTGATGAGTGTTGTTTTGTAGATTTTTCTTGTTCATTACATATGGTAATATGAACTTGGGAATAAATGGGCACAAGGCATAGGTTTACTATTACTAATATAAAGTTTAGGCATGAGATCAATGAAAAGCACCACTTGCAATGTACTAGAAAAAAAAAACTAACAAGTTTATATAATTAAAATTGATTTTTAAATAGAATTTTTCAAATTAATATGATAGCATTCTTACTTTACAATAATAAAGATTGCTCATTCTACTACAAATTATTAATGCAATATAGTGATTTGTACTTATCACACATATTGTAGAACTAAACTTTTTTAGAATAGAAATAGATTAATATCGAAATAAAATTTACCCTATTTTGACCATGATTACAAATAATTTGACATATTATATTTAAGATCTATAGAAAAAATCAATTCTTTAAAAGTTTAATAATCATTAAACTGGGTGGAACAATTCACGTACTCACATCCAACATGCGGATTCTAGTGCAAGCCAAGAGACCTATCCATTTTAACATCAAGGAGGAATATATAAAGTGGGGATCCTTATGATGGATCGCTATTGCAAGACATTAAAGACACTACCATTTAAGTTGTGCTTATTGTCTTCACCCCCCAAAAAAAGCTACAATGGACCAAGCTTTCAAAAGCTAAGGTTCAATGGAGGTCATTTTCAGGCCTTTTATCGAACCTCTATTTTGGACTATGGTTTTCCAAGACCCTAAAATAGATGTAAACCTTTTTCTTCATGTAAGAGAATGATGAGGAATCCAAGAGATGGAACATAACTTGATTTTGTTTTTTTGGGTGGATTTAAGTCTTGATTGTGTAAAAAATGGTGTTATGTTATGGATATAAAGTCATAAGAAATTATCTACACTGGAGCACACATGATTGTTGAAAGATAATAATGAGCATCATGTGTCTAAAGATCATCAATTGTACCAAGGTTTTTTTGTTTTTGGAAACGATGAATGTTTTTTTATTAAGGACACCCTCAAATGCAATGAGGAAGTTAATGACTTCTAATAAATCTTTAGAATTTTTCTTTCTTTCTTAGCCTTTATATAAAGAAATGTGGCATTCAAATTGATTAAGGCTTATTTGATAATCCATTAAGTCTACAAGGCAAGGAGGATTATGGGTTCTTTGCTTTACTTTCCCTACACAAGACTATCCCCTAACTCGACATATTATTTAAGTCTATTCTAAACACCTTTTGTGTTCAAAACTCAAGCTAATTCACAACATTATGTTTTGGTCCCAGACTTATTTGATGCCATCATACTACCACATCCTTGTGCAACATATCCATCCCCAAATTCCCTTTAGTATTCCTCTTCCTTGTTAAGATGATATGCTAGTTTTATTATCAAGCATTGTAGAGAAAGGATACTTTCTACTCCTTACTCTTGCCACATTATTATTTTCAATAAGAATATGCATAGATTGCTTGAGAGGGAAGTATTGTCATTTCAATACAATTTTTATATTTTAGTAATCTCGTTATAAGCTCTTACTTCAATGACAATTGAGTAGTCCTTCATTCTATGATGTTGAAGATAACTTAAACTCCTTGTTATCTCATCCTACATGCCCATGTTTTTATTCACTTCATATTCACTTCATGTAGAGGTATGCTAGTTTATTGGATGAGCACAAACTTTTTAAGTTGTGGTTTGTATCAACCACAATTTTGATTCGTTGTCTCTTATTTACACTCTCTCATTCATATTATTATCTCATGCTTAACATTAGCATTCAAAACAAATAATTTTTAATTTCCAATTTAGATTTGTAATTTTAAGTCTCCGCATTCTTTGAGTATTGAAATTTGGGTTTTCTAATCATACAGGAGTGCAATACACATTATTTGATTGGCAAAGAAATCGATATCTCTGAAACCACACACATCAATCAAGCTACATTTCATGGTGGTAATGAGTTGTGGCCAAATTAAAAAACAATTTGAAATATAAAAACTAGTAAATGATGAAGCCACCTAACATGGAACAATCCATGGGAAACACATAACACATAATAGTTGCAGTTTTCTAAAGGGTGCAATTACATTTCTATTATTTATTAAATGGGTGTCATTTTTCTTCGTTGATCTGTATAATCTAAGAAGCTTAAATGCTAAAACGTAGATTTCAAGATATATATATGAATGGGGGCTTGGGAATGCATGATAACTTATTTCTTAAATTATTCATGAATTTATGTGAGTTCAAACTGAATTCAGACCTATTTTATTTAAATTATCACTTGAGATTATTGGAATTATTGGAATCATAGTAATAGAAAAAATAGATAATAAAAAAATCTAACAAAATTAGAAGTAGATATCTCGTGTGTTTGCGTGTGTGTGTAAGGCCTCAGGGGAAGCTTAGTTGGTTGGATCATCCGAGACCAAGAAGTCACAAGTCGAGGTCGGGAGGGGGGGTTTGATTCTCTAGGTCCTTTAGGGTTAGGCATTGAAGTAATTCCGACAAAGGATGAGGACCCTTTGGGTGGCCCCCCTTGGCTTGGATCTATGGATGTAGCGAGCTTTAGGGCCATGAACCACGTTGAATACACACACACACACACACACACACAAATTCTTCAATAATTTTGAAATGAAATCCATTTCTTATTCTTTAATAATTTTGAAATGAAATCCATTTCTTATTTTAAAGCAATTTAAAATAAGTCCAAAGTTACAAGGATCATTTATTAATAAGAGCTAATTCAATCTTTTTACTAATAAAACTACTAATCAAAGTTAATTTAAAAGATTAAAAAGGAAACAATCAACCTTTGATTCCAAAACTAAAGAATAAATTTCAAGAAGCTGACTCCCTGTTGATTATGATGGGCAGATAGTCGATACGATTGAACAGAAAATGAAGGAGTTCACTACCACCAGAGAGGAAACTGACGCTACAGAAGACACCAATATTAGTCAAGCTTTGCTTGACTCGGCACGAGAGCGTGTCGAAGTGATGCAGAAGGAAGTCGTAGGACTTCGGGACAGGTTGCAGAGGACTTCGCAGGAAGCCAAGGCAAAGCTACAGCAGGAGAAGCCCGCTGGTAGTGGCTCGAGGACTGTGCACCGCTTCCCTTCTTATGTCCTTCATCTTCAATACCTCGGCCTCATTGCTCCTTTTCCTCTATGAGGGTTGCTGAGCCCTCCTGTCTCCGTCGCTGCCTTCAATGCAGTGGGTGAGCTCTCTCTTCTCGGCCGCTCACGTACCGTCATCTTCCTTGACTTCTCTATCTTAAAAGTCATGGTTTCCGGCTCTACTCTGCAGCTAGAAACGTGCTACGTCGTCGTAGCTCTATCTTATCTTCTCTCCACCAAAACTGTATGTCCGCTAAACTGGCAGCTTCTACTGTAGCTGCGGGACCCTGCTCCAACACTCCCTGAATAAATTTTAAGAAGCTGGTTGTTGAGAAGTTGACTGAAACTCCATGCCTTCAGAAAAAATAGCATTTAGAAACTTTGCCACAAATGCCTACATATTTTACACATCTTCAAAGTTGGACAGAAAGCTAAGGGAAGCAATCACAACCTCAACCCATGTGGATACCTTCTTGCTGTCGTACTGACCATTTGCTATAGGATTACACACAGAAAGGTTATTGGAATAAAATGCCTCTTTCATATTTGTGTGATTCTCAACAAATCAGAGATGACTAAGAAACCCCAAACAAAGAGAAATTTATATTTTTTCTACAAAGTTTTATACAAGTTTTGGATTGATTAATGTACCCTTAGAGATAAATTAAAAGCTACAACTGCACCTCGATCATATTTGATTTTTGGTCCATAAATGTGTACAAGAGGATTCCAGAATTTGGTTTTGGGAATTTAAGCTACAATAAGGAAGTGACAAGTGAATTAATTAAGTATATAAGCCTTGAAGTGGTCTTATTAGCCCATCATGTCCACATGATGAAGATGCTTGCAAAATATATGTGGATCCTTTTTACTTCATTGTTGTTCTTATTTTATCTCTCCATCAATTGCAAAATATATGCTTCCTTTCCCCCATTGATTAATTAATTTACCATCATGATTTGACTGCAAGGAAGCAATATAGTATCTTATGCTACATATGAGGCTGTACAATTCCTACCATTTGTTGAAGATGCACACAACTGCTCTTGTAAAACCATTTTTTCAATCTGTTGCTCCATAAGCACCACACAATTATTAGTTACAAATGAAGTCTTAATATGGTCTACTAGCTCCAAATTTTCCATAGTCAAATTTGTGGAACTAAGTTGGATCACTCCATTAGGAACTACAGTTACAACAACAATTGACTTGATCCCAACTGCAGATTGATTCTTCCATATGTTGATCCAAATGTGGAGAGCATACTACATGTTGAGGGTGTCTTTAGACCTCAAGCACCATCTTCCAAGTCTTGAAGCAATCCTCAATACCTTATGATGATCTACTTTGCTTCACCACTTCTAGACAGCCATACAATGCTTGAAACATACCCTCATATCAACTGGAAAATGAACATGAAAAATGTATTCCATGCATGCAACACATGTTATTCATAGTGCCCCTGGAAATATATTGTTGCTTGGATGCTTGCAATTGAGTTGGCATGGCATATTTAGGAACGCTAATTATTGGCTGATCATCATGAAATCAACAATATACCATCAAGATCCCATGCTAGGGCATCATCATAATATGCAACAATAATCTAAAACACCAAACACCTATGCCATTTATGTTATTCAAGGGATGTGAAATGAAGCACTTAACACAACCATGAACTCAACCATATGAACACATAAACCATACTAACTCAAGAAACCTAAACCCAATGCATCGGATCTCCTCGATAAGCAAGTAACCAAGCAAAACACCATCAATCCATCACCCATCAATGATCCAAGGCACGAAATAGCAACACAAGGTTGTGAATCAACACATATAAGCAACATGTTGGTGTATCCTAGTGACATCTAAAACTCCAACAACCTGTGAACAATATAAGGGATAACAATGACTTTTCAAGACAGAGTAATTGAAACTTCTCAAAGTTTCCTTTAGTCATAACTTTATGCATTTGCAATCCCTATAATACTAAATGAGTAATTCCATTGATGCAGATCATAGTGTGACAATAGTGCTCCTCAAGGTCATTGACAATCCCATATCTTAAAAATTACTTTCATGTTTCTTTCAAGGTAATCGATGTAGAAAATATCACAGTATTGTTTGAAAACAATTTATGTAGTAGAAATTACTTTCAAGTTCCTCATCAGTTGCTAGATGTAAAATAAGTGGAGAAGTTAGTCAAATATAGTTCAATCTACTTTAGACAAAAAGGCTCGACAAAGTTAGTGTAAAGCTGCAAATAAAATGGATAAGAATTTACCACTGATGTCTATTTCAAATTTGGTTACATACAATAAATTGGGGTTCTCTAGACTGAATTGCGATATGTCAGTAAATTAACTAGTTCATTTGTTAGAAGTTAAATCAACTAACTAGAAGATCATTTGACCTGTATAGAGTAGTGCATAATGGTCAATGATATCCTATATGTATAGCCTAACAATACAAACTTTCATCCAAACTTTCATCCAAATAAACAACTCAATTCCTTCGTAAAATTCAAGTAGCTTTCATTTAGAGACTATAGGTGTACACATATACAGAAATCATGCCTTTATGTTGTACTTAAAGCCTATGTACTTATTTCTATAGTTCCATGGTGTTGATTTATAGCTAATTTTACTTTGATCCTGTCTTGTTGGAGTGATCTCGATAATATGATTCTACAATTTGTTCCTGACACTTCAAAGAAATATATGAAACTAAACCAGAGGAACCAATACCTCCCCAAGGAGATGATTTTTATATAAGAATGATTTCTAACAGGAATATCTATACACAAGATGTTTGTTAGTTTGGAATCCTTAAAAAGACACACAAGAAGGTACAATAAGTAACCCACAAGTGTTCCATCTATGCTTCATTAAAAAAATCATAAATTGGACAATTATACTCTTATTAGGTTAATATCCACATGAAGTCTGTCATTGTATAAAAGCTTATTTGATATATTTTAGAACTCATACTCAGTGCTGCCAAGCAAGTCAAACTACAAGATTTATTTTGCCATACATGGGCTGCTTTGAGTCACAAGAATTGAAATTGTTGTGCACAAATGGCGGACACTTGAAGCATGCCAAGAATAACTTGTATTTTGAAGCATTCTTACCAAATTTGACAAGACATCTCTAGATGAACAATTTGATGTGAAATAAGGTGGCCACTCTTTAGCCTATTTTGATTCAACCAAAGCTACATATGTATGTTTATAGTGCACAAATTGATGTTCAATAAGGCAGGGACATGTTGGCCAAATTTAATTCAACCAAAGCTGTATAGAAATGTTGAGCCTACACATGGAAACCTAGTTTAAAGGGTTTTGACTTTCTGGTAGTAGAGAAACTCCACTTGGTAATAGCAAGTTGCACATTACAGTTTCATTTATTGCAAAATCCATGACGTGGAGAAGATTTGCCAAATTTCTTATTTTATTGAAGAACAATAGCTAGATTGATTTTCCAACTTCATTTGTTTTATGTCAGTGTGGGGAATAGGTATTGATAAGGCTTAGAACAATTGCATTGACAACAATGCAGTTGAAATGAAGATATTCATGGTTGAAAAATATTTATAAAAAATGTTTTGAGTGAACTATTCTTATCATCATAGTTATAGCTACCATAATGGAATCCCGTAATTTAAGCAAAACTTGGGAAGCACAACATTCAAGAACAATATTATTTCTTCTAACAGAAAATCCCTCCAACAATTGCATCCTACAAACATACTTTGCTGCTCTTACATCATTATTCTAAGCCTTCCACATGATCCCTTCCCAAATGGGTTTATTTAGCTTAATCTCGAACGGATTTCAAAAACTCACTACAGTTTGGGATATACGATCAAGTATTTGAAGATGAAGTTTTCAGAATTTTGTTTTGGTCAGTTTTCAAAACATAACGAATTGTTTGAACAACTTAGGGATTTGTGGATTGGATCATATCATTCTCCAATGGATTTTGCGTATAAGAAAAAAAAATCCTTCATTCGATTAAGAAAGAATTCAACAAATCAAAGGATGAATGATTCTATTAAGGAAAGAAGGGTCACTTTACAAGAGAGAGTTATGCAAGAAAGAAGAAAGAAGAAAGGATTCATGCATCCATCACTATAGAACAAGATGGCCATTCTTAGAAGAAATCATCCAAGGAAAAGGAATATTGTGGAGTAGTGGAAGCTGTAAGAACTGTATTAGTCTGCAGACTGAGATTCAAGTGTATAAATTATTTATAGAAAAAAATGAATCATGGATTACAATGAGCAATTGGCTTGAATATATAGGCCTCCATGGTATCTATTCACATAAAGTTATGTCTTTACGTGATGGTAACCCTTGGTAATTACAATTAAATTAAATATAATAATTATACATAACATTATTTGTATTTTAATTTTTATGTTTGTTACATTTCCCTCTTCTTTTAATATGCTTTGTCCTCAAAGCAAGGTATTAAGGGGTATTGTTGAATGAACTTCTTTGTTTCCCAAGAAGCATCTTCTTCCAGACAAATCTTCCACTTAATAAGACACTCTTTGATGATGCGAGAACTTATTCTTCTTTCTCTGATGTTGATGATGGCTTCTAGTTCTAATCCAAGTTTCCCTTCTTCGTTCAGGGTGGGAAGTGTCGTCTAAGCAGTTTGATGTTGACCCAATAATTTTTTAAGATTCGAGACATGAAAAACAATGTGAATTCAACTCTTATCTAGTAAATTCAATTCGTATGCTACGAGGCTAATCTTTCAGATAATTTGATATGGTCCATAAAATGTGGGAGCCAGTTTATTCTTCCCTTGTTTCTTAAGTGACAATTGCTTGTATGGATGAAGTCTCACAAATACCCAATTTGCTAATTCAAACTCTTGTTCTAACCTATGATAATATTCTTGTTGCTTCATATGATTTTGTGCCATGGTAAAATTATCCTTCAGGACTTGCATTACTCTCTGATTTTATTCAAGTTGACTTTTTAGTGCAGGTACTTTTGCAACCCCTTGAACGATATCCTTCCATCTAGGAGTCTCATAACCATACAATGCTTGAAAAGGGGTCATTTTCGCTGACGTATGATAGGTGGAGTTATACCACCATTTTGCAAGATGTAACCAGTGTAGCCATTTGTTCTACTTGTCAGTGAAAAAATTACGAAGATAGGCTTCCAAACATTTGTTAACGAATTTTGTTTGTCCATCTGTTTGGGGATTATAGGATGAGCTCATCTTAAGAGTGATCCCAATTTGTTTGCAGAACTCCTTCGAAGAATTTCTTGTGAATATGGCATCCCTATCACTAACGATGATTTTTGGAAACCCATGTAATTTATAAATATTTTTACAGAACACTTCAACAATTTGTTTAGCGGAGTCATTTTTCTTAATACCATAAAATGTGCATATTTCATTAATCGTTCCAATAACATGAAGATTTTTTCCTTGCCGTCGGATAAGGGTAACCCTTCAATAAAATCCATGGAGATTTCCTCCTACTTCTGGTTTGGAATGTGAAGCAGGTGGAGTATCCCTGGAGTCACAACATTTTCACTTTTGTTTCTTTAGTAGGTGTCACACTCGGCTACATACTTATGAATGTATTTATACATCCCCTTCCAGTAGAATGATTCCCTGGAATTGTAGTAAGTTTTTTAAAAAAACCTACATGTCCTGCGACTAGGAAATCATGAGATTCGTTCAACACCTTGGTCTTAAACCTGGATGTTGGGATTAAGTAGATTCTTCCTTTATACCAAAGGTCATCATTTCTCCATTTGAAATTTGGACCTCAATTTGGATAATGGATTAAGGAACGTGTCTCTAGGTCCTTGGCATATTCACCTCGGATTTCATCCAACCACTCTGGAACTGCAACTGAAATCGCATAAGTCTCGACTTCTTCATCTTTTTTAGGAAAGGGCATCAACAACTAAATTATCCTTTCCTCTCTTATGTAGTATCTCCATGTCAAATGTATCAATTTTTTCTATCCATTTTGTTTTTCAGTTGACAATGTTTTTTGTTGTAGGAGATATTGAAGACTATTGTGGTATGTTCTTATCAAGTTTTTGATCCCTAGAAGGTAGTGTTGCAATTTGTATAGAGCTTGTATAATGGACAACATTTCCTTATCATATGTGGACTTCAAACTCTCTCTCTTATTGATCTTTTGGATTTTGAATCCTATTGGGTGACCTTCTTGCATCAATACTGCTCATATCCTGAACCCCGAAGCATCACACTCAACCATAAAGGGTTTTGTGAAATTTGGTGTTGCTAATACCAGCGTTGATGACATAATGTTTTTCAATGCTTCAAAACATTTTTTGGCTCCATCACACCATCTAAATGAATTTTTCTTCAATAAATATGTTAGAGGGGGAGTCCTATGGGCGTAATTCTTCACAAATCTTCGATAATATCCTGACAAACCTAGAAATCCTCTTAACTTTGATATGTTATCTAGTTTGGGCCACTCGATGATTTCCTTAATCTTACTTGGATCAAATTTGATTCCTTCCTTTGATATTATATCTCCAAGATAGTCCACTTCTTCTTTTCCAAAAGCACATTTTTAGATTTTTGCAAAAAATTGATGTTCTTCCAAGATGGTGAGTACTTGATCTAAGTGTCGGATATGCTCACTCCAAGTTTTGTTGTATATGAGGATATCATAAAAAAATATTAATATGAACTTTCGTAAATATAGATGGAACAATTCATTCATTACAGCTTGGAAAGTGGATAGAGCATCAGTTAAACCAAGGGGCATTACCTTGAACTCACACTGGCCCTCATGGGTATGAAAGGTCATTTTTGCTACGTCTTCTAATCTAACCCTAATTTGGTAAATCCCTGATCTTGAGTACAATTTTAATAAGTACTTAGCTGCATGAAGTTCATCCATCATCTGATTGATGAATGGGATAGGGAATTTATTCTTAATTGTTGCCTTGTTGAGACCTCTGTCATATATGCACAACCTAAAAGAACCATCATTCTTTTGAACTAGAACTACTGGAGTTGCATAAGGGATTCTACTCTTTGAAATGACTCCATATTTTAACAAATATTGGGCTAACCTTTTGATCTATGTTTTATGGCGATGTGGATATCTATATGGTTTGATATTGACAGTTTTTTCCCTTAGTTCTATCTCAATCAGGTGCTCAATATTCTTGTTTGGTGGGATCTCCATCGGAAGCTCTTGGAACACCTTGTGGTGTTTTTGGATTAGATCATGTATCTCTGGTGGTTTGCAGTCGTCTAGTACCTCACATTTTAGCAACTCCGTCTCTTGACATTGAATTATGTAAGCAGGTGCTCCTTTTTCGAATTATCCTTTCCATCTGATGTGATGTAACCAATTGAGTTTTGGGGTGGTTGTAAACCATACAATTTATACTTTTTTCCTAGCCATTTGAACTTGATTAAGTGCACTTGATGGTTAGTAGAGTAAGTACCCAATGTTTGCAACCATTGGTTTTCCAATTCCAAGTCTACTCCTCCAATAGGTGCAACAAAGAAGTCGGATTCTAGATTATACTATTGCATTTGTAATTTAACCTTGTGATATTTTCCCACGTTTTCAATCTTGTTGCCATTTTCTAACATAACCTTCATGTTAGGCATTGCGAAAACAAATAAGTTGAATGTCTTAGCAAGATTAACATGAGTAAAGTTATGGGTACTGCCAGTATCTATGAGAATAGATATATTGTTGTTTTTGATATGTCCTTTTAGCTTCAGTGTTTGTGGTTGGGATATTCCTGTAATGGTGACTAATGATATCTTTGGTGTATCATCTTCTAGTTATGAGTGGTAGGCATGCTATTTTCCTCTATCCTCCTCACTTGACTCTTTACTTTTCGAGACCTTTTCTTCTTCGGTTTCATAAGCATACAACTTTTGGGGGTTTATCCTTTGCAAACATCTATGCTTAGGATCCCACTTCTCCCCACAATATTTTCAATTTCCTTCCTTCATTCTCTAGGATTCTAAAATGGGTTTTTCTCCTCCCCTTAGATGCAGTGGCGTATATCTTGAAGTTCATGTATTCATTTATTGGGGATGATTCTTCTTGGAATAGTTTTATCGAAGCTAATTTAAGTGGATCTTTTAAACTTGTTATCGATGATCTTGGTCTTATGTCTTGCCTTCTCCATGGTATAAGTGTTATGTAATTCTAACTTATCCCAAATGTGTAGTTTTATTCCAGGTGTGTATGTTTGCAGACGTTGATCATCATTTAGTTTTAGAACTTGATTTGCCAATGCTTCCCATTCACATGTCTACTCATTTACACTGTCTTTTTGTTGCAATTAAGTGATCTTGGTGTTGATATATTTGTAACTTCGGAAGATATTATGATGTATATTATCATTGTATGTTGTTGTGCCCCCATTGGGGATGTGTTTACCCCCTTGCAGGATGTATTAATTGTGTCTATACCTTGAGGTACAACCTCCGCTGTAAGTTGGGGCAATAGTCCCCAGTGTAACATCATGCAATGTGTATTTAGAGTCCCTCTCGAAGAAGTCGACCCTGTTAGGGAAGACATGTGGGCCTTATTATTACGTTTGATTAGTGACTTGAAAGGGTATAAATAGGGAGGATCTCTCCCTCATTTACACACACCTCACACTCTCAAGTTCACATGAGAGAGAGAGAGAGATAGAGGATGAGAGATAGATAGTTGTTGACTACTTCTTATTTATGCTTTTGATCATCTTACTATTTTGAGGAAGTTTGCGAGGTTTTCTCCTTTATGGTTTCCCTGGTGAAAATATTTGTGTCTTGTGTATCTACTATATCTTATGCATCTTGTTGTACTTGTTATTCTTTCAGATAAAGATCCTAGATAATCTAATCAGATCTAAACAAAAACTTACATGGTATTAGAGCCTATCTGAAAGAAGGCACTGTGCAGCTGCAGAAACTAGGGCTTCCTAGTCTAAGGTGTTCTCTTTGGAGAACATTAAGAAAATAGGTCTAAGCTAAATCCCCTCAGTCGGGTGCATCTTTTGCTGGAAGCAATTTCAAGATTGAAGAATTTTCATTTTTGACCTTGTCACTATTGCCAGAAGGAACTAGGGCATCAAGTTTTGGAGGCTTCACACCTCAGTTTTCAGAAAGTGACCTTGGTGAGCAACTCACCTCAAGGAGGCACATATTTTTGTCCAAACAAAATTTCTAAACTCCAATTTTGGAAAATTAGGGTTTCTCTAACAAACCTTAGGTCAGCTAGCTCCGGAACAAGGTCGGACACCTCAAATCGTTCATCACTAGAGAAGTTCCAGAACTAGAGAGAGATGAGGCTAAGGATTATAATAAGAGAATCATGGCTAAGGCTAAGAGCATCATTGCAGATTCTATTAAGGATCACCTCATCCCCCATGTTTCTGCATTCAAGACACCGAAGGAAGTATATGATGCTTTAACAAAGATGTTTGAAGGAAAGAACATCAACCGGAATATGAATTTGAGGAACCAGTTGAAGAATGTGAAGATACAAAAATATCAGACTATACAGTCTTACTTCACGAGGGTTGCTCAAATGAAAGAAAAACTTGAAGCAATTGAAAAGAATGTCAAAGAAGGAGAAATTATGATGACTACCTTGAATGATCTCCCTAGATCATGGGACTCATTCATTCAAGGGATTTGTGCAAGAAGGAGGCTTATCTCTTTCAACATACTCCAAGAAGAATGTGCACAAGAAGAAGCTCAACTTGTGATAAGAGAAGAAAAGATGGGAGAAACTGAAGATCAAGCTCTCACATTTCACATAAGGAAGAACTTCAAGAAGAAGGAGAAGGAGAAATTTCAACACAACAAGAAGAAGGACAAGAAACCGAAGAAAACCAAGAGAGATATTTCAAATGTTCAATGCTACATTTGTGATGAAAAGGGACCTTTTACAAGAGATTGTCCCATCAGGAAAAGGAGACACCATGCTCATATTGCCAAAGATTATGAACCAACAAACAAAAGATTCATACGGGAGAAGGATGATTCATATGAAGAGTATGTGCTAACTGCAACACTTACGGGCACTCTCTCACATGAAGAGCAGCGATTGGAATTGTTCTTTAATGTATCTGAACATGAGTCACCACACCAAGCGAAACTTGGGGATGATTACCAATACCCCATAAAAGGGAGTGAAGAAGCTTCATACAAGCTCGACTCTAAGAAATATTTAAATATGCAGGATGTGTTATATGTTCCAGGATTGAAGAAGAATCTTCTCTCCATCTCCACACTAGATGTAAAGGGAATTAGGGTTGATTTTGTCAATGACCAAGTTTTGATGTGGTCCAGACGAAAGACAATAGAGGATGCAACAATGATTGGAGAAGAAGACCGAGGATTGTACAAGCTGAAGGGACAACCTGAACAAGCACCAGTTCATGAGTCAATTGAACCAAGTGAATTGTGGCACAAAAGGATTGCACATGTGCACTACAGAGCACTACTGATGGCAAGAAAAGCAGTCTTAGGATTCTATAGATCCATACAAATCATGAAGGAATTTGCAAAGGATGTGCATAAGGAAAGAATGCTAAGAATACATTTCCCAGAAGTGAGAGCAAGGCTAAAGGAATACTTGAGATAGTACACTAAGATGTATGTGGACCCATGTCTTCTAGCTCATTAAGCGGGTATGTGTACAATGCTTCCTTTATAGACGATTTCTCACATAAGAATTGGATATATTTCTTGAAAGAGAAAAGTGAGGTTTTCAATAAGTTCAAGAAATGTAAAAGCCTTGGTCGAGAACCAGACTGATACGAAGATCGAGATTCTACAGTTAGATAATGGTGGAGAATTCACATTAGATGAATTCAAGGAACTCTGCAGAGAGTCCAGGATTAAAAGGGAGTTGAGCACTCCATAGAATCCTCAACAGAATGGGGTTACAGAACAAAAGAAACAAACCATCATGAATCAGCAAGGAAAATGCTACATGACCAGGATCTTCCTATGCACCTTTGGGTAGAGGCATCAAGAACAACTCTATATCTACAAAACCGTACTCCTCATCGAATACTTGACAACAAGATTCCTAAAGAGGAATTATCAGGAGAGAAACCAGAATTCATCCATATAAGAATATTTGGTTTCCCAATGTGTAATGTCCCTTTTTGAAATTTTATTAAATGACCAATTTTTTCACTTTTTCCCCAATTTTGACCTTAACTAGTTTTGATGTCTATACCTCCAAATTGGCCCAAAGGCTCCCAAATTTTTTCTGAAGGTAGATGACTGATATTAGAACTTAAATATTATGTTCAGATATATTTAAGGACCCTACAATTACTTCTAAAAACTTTTTTAATGTTCTATTCAAAGTGTGATTCTTTACTAGCAAATTGGGGCTCTAATTCCCCCTGGGTAATTGTTGGATATGGCTTCACAAATGATCCCAAAGTCACTTGAATTTATGAACAGAGGCTAGGGGTGTGTAATGGAACTTATCAAAGTCTCATATGCATCATGT
Organism: Pseudotsuga menziesii; assembly: GCA_001517045.1. Lineage (NCBI taxonomy): Eukaryota > Viridiplantae > Streptophyta > Pinopsida > Pinales > Pinaceae > Pseudotsuga > Pseudotsuga menziesii. The sequence continues at coordinate 137,257 of LPNX011102987.1, forward strand.
TTCAGTTTATACAGGCTATTATGACTCTTTCCAAAACAACTCCCAAGTCATAATTTTGACCCTTGGGGAAAATGCACCAAATCTTCTCCCAATGCAATACAAACGAGTAAAATGAATTCCAATGCTTAAGTACTAAAAATTAGACTTGAAATACACATTAATTTCAGTCCATACATCATAAATTTATCAAATATACATTCCTCCATTCGAAATAATAAGCATTACCATATCATACATCAAAATAGAGTGGAAATGGTCATTGTTTGCTCATTAAAAGTCATTTTGTCATACAACTCTTGGGAATTTCGCTTGAAACTTTAAAATAATTAAGAAAAGATAATATTGAAATGATTACAATCATAAATGGACAATTAAAGTCTCTCCCAATTCTAAATCATCATCATTACAATGGTTCACAACAAGATAGTGGGGAAATGTCACTATTTCTTCATTGTTCAACATTTTTACATGAATTATTCTGGGTATTTAGACCTGAGAATATTTTGAACATGAAATATAGATCACATACATCAGAAAAAATGATAATTATCATTATAATCTTCCCCAAAGAGATCAATAGCTCACCCAAAGCGCAATCCCTCCATTGGCATGAATATGGTGTGAAAACTGGAAATAGTTGAGAGAGAGTGCTGCAATATAAGAATCCACATGATTTCCTATATCTTACACCTGCAATTAAGAATCCATTAAATCTCCATGTAATACCTAATTGGCCTCTCCAAACACCAACTTGGATGGGAATCTTTCACCCTCAAAATTGGCTAATGCAAGAAAACTAGTCATCCACTAGCTCTCACAATTCACAAATGACAATTTCAAAAATGATCAAAATACATTCTCTTGGTTGATTCATATATTTTATAAAATTCATTATCCTTCTAAGGTTACCAATCCATCCACAAAATCAATCCAAGTCGAATTAGGGTGTGTGCTCATGAATTGACATGTGTCCCCTCTTTCATAGCCTTCCGCCTTCACCAAATTTGAGTAGGATCCCATTGAGCTTCCAAAACTCATATGAGAACTATATTTGATAGTATATTTCTACCTGACAGGTCAGATATGTCATATTTTAGCCTTCATATCTGATTTGTGTCATAGATGTCATAGCATCTTCATCATTGTTGTCATAGAGCTAGGGAATCTAGTCCAAGTGTCTCACTAGCTCCAAAATGACTCTTCCTTTCCCATGTAAGTTAAATTTTATCCCAATTTAAACCTATTATGAATATGGCCAAGTGTATTAGCCATATAAATCATCCAAGAACCTTTAGTCTTCCCATGGATTCGAAATTGCAAGAGGAGGATGCCATGTGGCACCACTTTTTTAGCTTGTGTGGGCCGCATAGTCTCCATGTGTCTCCATGCTCCATTTCCACTTCAATTTTCACTTGTATTTATTTAATAAGCTACATTATTAAATATTTATCCCATTCTAATGTCTTAACATCATTTATTGTCCCCCTTATTATAAATCCCAAAGCTTCCACCCCCAACCTAGGAAACTAGTAATTTTCCTCCTTGGCAATTATTTGAACCTTAGCATCAACTTGACAAACTCTAATAAATATGGAAAATGTGATTAGGCCATTGTGACCCAATGCAAAATTTGGGACATGAAAAATCATCCCTTCCCAATATTTCTTGTCCTCAAGCAATTTCAAACATGGGTGTTGAAGAACCTGCTTTCTGTATGATTCTTTGAAGTTGCCACTGAGTTTCCCAACTTTGAGTCTTTGAGATTCCATGAAGATTTGAGAGAGGAACCACCATGCTTGATACTGAACTACTCTGATTAAAATCACTTTATTAAGTGGGGAATTCATCTCCCTTACTTTTTGTTTCCCAAAAAAATTGAAATCAATGGGACATAAAATATCCTAGGGTCCCATTGCTTGTATTGCACTCCAACAAGTAAGAGTGCTCTCCAACCCATACCATTAGGAAATAGAATTTTGGGATCCCATTTTATTGTATGCATTATTCCAAACATCATGAGTACATAATATATATCATCAAAGTACATAATATCATAATAAAAATGTACATCAAGGAAGTGCCTCATCAAAAAATCATGAAAGTGCTTATACCTCCAAGTAAGTAGACCACCATTTTCCAAGTGCATACAAGCTTCAAGTGACCAATCAAATCTGCTCCAATGACATAAGTGATGATCCCATGTCCTATAATGCTGCTCCAAAAGGATGTGATATGCATCAAAATATTCAGCCATGTATTCTTTCATCCAAGAAGTGAATGGATAATCTCCACTAAAATCTGAACCAAATAATGAGCAAGAGAAACAAGGAGACTTCAAATGACTCAAAGAAGCCTCACCCATACATCCATGAATGAGAGAATCATAAAGATATAACAAATTATGTGGCTGGAAACAAAAAATTTCTCCAATCATAAATCTATTCACCCCAGTGTGGGATGAAGTTCCTCCAACATAAAATGAACCAAGTGTTGAGCAAGAAAAACCATGAGTCTTGAAGTGACTAAAATGCATATCATAGGTGCATCCATGTAGATGTGAATCATCATAAAGAAGAAAAGGATGCTACTGCAAATGTGAATAAGAGTGTGCTCCAACCATGTCATCATAAAAAGTAAATCTAGGAGTTCCATACTCTCATGTGGCACCATAAAAAAGAACCCTTTCACCCATACTTCATTGAGACTAATGCTGCAAAACATGGAATTGTAGGATGTAGGAGAATGAACGAACTCACCCAAATGATAAAAAAGTGCAGAAGTGTCATCATGGGAAGGATCCATATGGGTAGTACCATGCAGCTCCTTCCAAAGTGTGAAACCTTTGTCATAGATTGGTTCCAATGTAGAGGAATCATGCTCTTCTTTCAAAATTGCATAACCTTCATCAATAGACGATTCAAGTTCCTCTTCCACAACACCAAGTGTTTGGATATCTTCAAGTTCATCTTCAAAGACATCAAGCACATTCAAATTTCCACATTTCTCATGATCCACCATGTCATGAGAATCCTCCAAACAATCTACCATTTGACAATCTGAAACATAAGAGGAAAAACAAGTGCCTCCCAACTTTTCAAGAAGTTGCTCATTTTGAATTGTGAGCTTATGAATAACTTCATTATTCTTTAAGTAGGATTCATGTAACCATTCACTATGCTGAATGACATTTTTTCTATAAAAAAGAAGACTTGAAATTACCTTTGATGTTGCACATTGCTCTTTGAATCTTCTCCATGTCTTCAAGGAAGGATGGCTCCTCCAAGGAAGTAGCTCTCCAACAAGAATTTGATACCAATGCTTGAGTGTCATGGAGTATGCTAAGTGCCTCTTGGATATTCATTTTATTCATATTTAAGGACCCTTCAAGAAAATGAGGCTCTTGCAAATGAACCTCCTCATCTTCTTCCGTCTTGCTTGGACCAACTTCATGAAGCTCAAGTGGTGATGTGGAAGTTGATCTTGTTTCTTCTTCAACTGCTACAAGGTCTTCATTTTCATGTTTACTAGAAATTTGTCTTGCAACACAATTTTGAAATCTGATCTCTATGTCACCAACATAGAGTTGCGACCACCCATCAGTAGGTACTCCTTCATAGTTCAAGAATCCACCAGTAGATACTCTTTGTTTCATTTCCAAGGTAGAATGTGTCTCGAAATGATCTTCAATATTTTCAATAGAAACATTTTCATACTCATGTGATGTCTCTTCATTTTTTTAAAAGTCACTTGGGAGTGAATTTTGATCCTCTTCATGTACTACTTCTTCTACTTAACCTATTCCAGAACTAGGTGGTTCATGGGTCTCCTCTTGCTCCTTCAAGCAAGCTGATGAATTTTTCTCCTTGGTTTTCTTAAAATCAATATATTTTTCCCAACTTTGGATAGCCAACAATTCAAATCCTTTCATAATATTCTTGGTCAATATAGGTTCAATGATTTTTATATGCTCCTCACCATCATATGAGGTTCCCTTTTCATCCCTAGTCATAGTTTCCTCTTCAACAAAAGCACTTTTGGGTTTCAATATCTAATGGTGGTCCCAAAATTATTGTACTCATAAATATCAGACCACATCAGGTGCCAAGATCATGCTCTGATACCACTGTAATTTCCCTTTTTGAAATTTTATTAAATGACCAATTTTTTCACTTTTTCCCCAATTTTGACCTTAATTAGTTTTGATGTCTAGACCTCCAAATTGGCCCAAAGGCTCCCAAATTTTATATGAAGGTACATGAATGATATTAGAACTTAAATATGATGTTAATGTATTTTTAAGGACCCCCCAATTAATTATACAAACTTTTTTAATGTTCTATTCAAAGTATGATTCTTTACTAGCAATTGGGGCTCCAATTCCCCCTGGGTAATTGTCGGATATGGCTTCACAAATGATCCCAATGTCACTTAAATTTATGAATAGAGGCTGGGTATGTGAAATGGAAATTATAAAAGTCTCATATGAAAGGGACCTCTCCAAACACCAACTTGGACGGAAATCTTTCACCCTCGAAATTGGCTAAGGCAAGAAAACTAGTCATCCACTAGCTCTCACAATTCACAAATGATCAAAATCCATTCTCGTGGTTGCTTCCTGTATTTTATGAACTTCATTAGCCTTATAAGGCTCCCAATCCATACAAAAACTCAATCCAAGTCGAATTAGGGTGTGTGCTCATGAATTGACATGTGTCCCCTCTTTCCTAGCCTTCCGCCTTCCCCAAATTTGAGTAGGAGCCCATTGAGATTCCCAAACTCACATGAGAGATCTCTTGGATGGTATACTTAGACCTGAAATGTCATATATGTCAGATGTAAGCCTTCAGATATGATTTGTGTCATATCATAGGTTTCATATCATCTTCATCATTGTTGTCATAGAGCTAGAGAATCTAGTCCAAGTGTTTCACTAGCTCCAAAATGACTCTTCATTTCCCATGTAAGTTACATTTCATCATGAATTAGACCTATGATGCATATGGAAAAGTGTATTAGCCATCTAAATCATCCAAGAACCTTTATTCTTCCCATGGATTCGAAATTGCAAGAGGAGGATGCCTTGTGGCACCACTTTTCTAGCTTGTGTGGGCCGCATAGTCTCCATGTATCTCGATGCTCCATTGCCACTTCAATTTTCTCTTGTATTTATTTAATAAGCTACATTATTAAATATTTATCCCATTCTAGTGTCTTAACATCATTTATTGTCCCCCTTATTCCAAATCCCAAAGCTTCCACCCCCAACCTAGGAAACTAGTAATTTTCCTCCTTGGCAATTATTTGAACCTTAGCATCAATTTTACAAACTCTAATAAATATGGAAAATGTGATTAGTCCATTATGACCCAATGCAAAATTCAGGACATGACACGGTGTACACAAATATCCAAAAGGAGAAAAGGACCAAGCTCGATCATTCTGGGAGAAAGGGTATATTCGTAGGATACAATGATACATCAAAGGAGTACCGAATATACTTCCCAGGATTCAAGAAGATCGACATTAGTAGATATGTAACCTTTGATGAAGATTCGTCATACTTTAGATCCAGGAGGAATCATACCCAGGAAGTCAAGGAACCTGAAGAGACGAAAGTCCGAGAAATGGAAATTGGAGAAGAAATTCTAGAAGACCCTGAAGATCATGACATGACAGAACCACAAGAGCTAGTAGAGACATTCCTTGAGAAGGACTCCGATAAGAGGAAACCATCATGGGCACGAGAGCTCATATGAGAAGCTAAAAGGTATTGCACTCTAGAGATACATAAAGAAATAAAGAGGACAAACCCCTATAATAGCTATGTGGCCCTGTTATGTGACATCATCAACAAAGAACCTTCCACCTATGAAGAGGTTGCCTAAAACAAAGAATGGAAGGATGCTATGATTGAGGAATATTAGTCGATCATGAAGAATGATGTCTAGGAGATATTTATGAGACCGGAGAAGAAGTCTGTCTTGACTTCAAAGTGGATCTACAATATCAAGTATGTTGCAGATGGTAACATCAAGGTTTGAATCACGAGGCTTCTCACTGAAAGAAGGCATAAACTACAAAGAGACATTTGCACTCGTGACGAGGTACACTTCCATTAGGACCATACTTGCTTTGGTAGCAGTTATGAAATGGAAAGCATGCCAGAGGGATGTCAATACAACCTTTTTGAATGGTGTAGTCGAGGAGGAAGTGTACATGGAATAGCCACTAGGATTAGAGACACATGAAAGGGAGGCCCATGTGTGAAAATTGAAGAATTCCTTGTATGGATTGAAACAAGAACCGAGGACATGGTACAACAGGATGGATAGCTTCCTGAAGAGCTTGGTATTTACCAAGAGTAAGTGGATTTCAACCTATACTTAAAGGTGGAAGACGGAAGACATGTGATACTCCTCCTATATGTCGATGACTTGTTTCTGATAGGTGAAGAGGGACTCATTACAGTTGCAAGGAGGAGACTTGCTACATAGTTTGATATGAAAGACTTAGGTATGATGCACTACTTCTTAAGCATGGAGGTGGGGCACAGTGCAGATGGAATATTCCTTGGGAAAGGGAAGTATACAGTGGATATTCTGAAGATATTTGAAATGTTGGATTGCAAGGCGATAGCCACACCTATGGCATATAGCTTGAAGCTTCGAAGTGATGCTTCATATGAGTCGGTTGATGCCACGATGTATCGTTAGATGATTGGCTCATTGATGTATATGACGAATATGAGACAAGAAATATGATTTGCAATAAACACCCTGAGCCAGTTCCTGATGGATCCGAGACATGTTCACCTGATAGCTGCAAAACATATTCTGAGGTACCTAAAAGGTACAATGGATTATGGGATCAATTATGATGTGAATCATAAGATTAAACTACATAGTTATGTTGATTTGGACTGGGCAGGTAGCACCAGTGATAGGAAGAGCACCTCAGATTGTTGCTTCGTTTTGGGATCTAACATGATCTCCTAGTTCAGTAAGAAGCAATCATGTGTGGCGCTGAGTACAGCCGAGGCATAGACATATGTTGTCGCTTTGTTAGCTAGTTGTAAGGCAGTGTGGTTGTGAAAGCTACTATCTGACTTATTTGATCTCTAGTTGGATGTGACTTGTATCTTCCGTGATAATTAGAATTGTGTGAAGCTATCAGAATGACAAGTCGAAGCACATCGAGATTAAGTTCCACTATATTAGGGATATGGTGTAGAGAGGAGAAATGAAGCTCCAGTACATGGATACAGAGGAGCAGACAACCGATGTGTTGACCAAGACTCTATTAAGAGTGAAGTTTGAGTACTTCAGAGAAAGACTTGTTGTGATCTAGATTGAGATCCCTCGAAAGAGGGAGTGATGTGTTCTAGCATAGCTAGAGAGACATGTTGTTTGAGCATAACATCATGGCGAATTTCGTAGGTTGCTCAGACATAATAAGTCATGTAGTATATCCTTGGATAAGTCCTGGTGAAGCTCGTAGGCTATCCTTGGATGTAATTAGTCATGATGTGTTTTATGCTAGAGATAACTAATGCATGATATCTCACATGGGAAATGTGACAGGTTGTCTAAGCGGGAAAAGTCCCGGTGAAGTAGGATGCTCAGACCTAATCAGTCCTGTAGGGTGTCCTTGGATGTAATCAATCTTGGTGAAGCCTGCAGGTTATCCTTGGATGTAATCCGTCCTGTGACAGGTTATTTGAGTGTAAAATGAGATCTGGCGTGGTACGCAAGTTACTCGAATGTAATAAGTCCTATGGGTTTTCCAAGTGTAAAAATGAGACCTGGCATGGTACGCAGGTTACTTGGATGTAATACGCCCTGAAGGTTGTCTGAACGTAAAATATCATGGACACAGGTTGTTTAGATGTAATAAATCCTTGAGGTTGACCATATAATGTAAAAGGTCTTGATGTAGCAGGTTGTTTGGTCGTAATTTGTCCTTACATATATTTATATATATCTATTCCCATGTTGAGATGATAAGGTCATGAAGCACGAGAGGTGCACCTAGGAATCAGGAGGTTCCACTGATATAACGCAGGTTTACCATGCAAAAACGTAATGCACTGAGTGTGCTCCTAGGTGATTATTGCATAGTAGAAGCTATAGGTTGTATGAATGATGTGAAAATTATCTTGGCTTACTACTATGGTGAAAGAACGCAGGTGTTTTGCATCTAAATCTTTGTTCTTTGTTTTGTTTTGTGCAGGACAAAAGAGATGATTTGGATATGATGAGATGAAGGTAGGAGATGTAGGTTATTGTTGTGGCAATGTAAAGAAGGTCCTGAACCGTTCCTACGAGATGGATTGCTCAAGATGCGATGAAGACCTGGATGAGGACTAGGCCTACACCCAACCAAGAGAGGGTTGGATATGTAGAAAATTCCAATGACAAATAGTACCGTTCGATGATCAACAATAAGAATATGATGGCACCATCTATGGTGATGACTCTATGAATCTGTGATGAAGACTTGACCAGATGTGTTGATGACTGTGAAGAGAGAGAATACATTCCTAGTTAAGAGGGAGTGTTGATGTATTTGTAACTTCGGAAGACATTCTGATGTATATTATCATAGTATGTTGTTGTACCCCCATTGGGGATGTGTTTAACCCTTGTGGGATGTATTAATTATGTCTAGACCTTGAGGTACAACCTCCATTGTAAGTCGAGGAAATAGTCCCAATGTAACATCATGTAATGTGTATTTGTAGTCTCTCTAGGAGAAGTCGGCCCTGTTAGGGAAGACATGCGGGCCCCGGTCTTATGTTTGGTCAATGACTTGAAAGGGTATAATAGGGAGGCGCTCTCCCTCATTTATAAACACCTCACACTCTCAAGTTCGCATGAGAGAGAGAGACATAGGAGGAGAGATAGATAGCTGTTGAATACTTCTTATTACTGCTTTTGATCATCTTACTATTCTGAGGAAGTTTGCGGGGTTTTCTCCTTTATGGTTTTCCCGGTGAAAATATTTGTGTCTCGTGTATCTTTTATATCTTATTCATCTTGTTGTACTTGTTATTCTTTCAAATAAATATCGTAGATCATCTAATCATATCTAAAGAAAAACTAACATTTGACAAAGAAGTCTTTCTCGGTTACGCCATGAATCCTCTTAAGAAGATCGTTCTTAAAGTTATTCCAACTAAAAGAATAGATTCGGGTTGTTGTCTTCCACCACATGTACCAATTGTATGAATTCCCTTACAATTGCGTGGTGATGTATTTAATATTCTTGTTATCGTAAGGTATGTTATGGATGTCAAAGTATTATTCTTTTTTATTGATCCATGCGATGCATTGCTTTTCGTCTCCATCAAATTTGGGTAGAGTCTAGTTTTACCCTTATCTGGTATGCGTGTGTTTAGGGAATTAATATTGACAAAATGTTAAAGAAGGAAACTTCATGGGGTGGCGTCGTGTCATGTTGTCCTGGCGTTTTAGCCATATTTGGAGGAGGTGTATTGAAGGGGTTTAGAGGTGGGGGAAATGAAGTGTGCAACGGTAATCTAGCCAAGACACTATCGAGAAACTCTTGAATTTTCTTTCTATTTCCCTTCAACATATTGATGCCTTTCTCTATTCCTGCCTTGAGTCCTATGATGGTAGACGTTAATATGTTTTTATTTTTCTCGACTTCTTCCTTGAGCTCTGGATCCTTTTTGTTTATTTTTTCATCCAATTGGTCCAATCTCGCATTGACATCTCCCATTCTAGTGACTATTGGAATTTTCTCTACGCTAAACCTCGATTTATTTTTATTGGTTGTCTAAAGCCAACCAACCACAATATTTGTTTTATAATTAAAAATTATATATATATATATANAGAAAACATTAGGGAGGAAGTTGATGGATGTCATGGGTGGAATAAGAGATGTTGGGGGGTTGTGTATGTAGTGGAGGAAGGAAATAGGCAGGTGGAGATGCCAGGGTAGCACGTAGGGAGCAATGCGGAGAAATATTGCAGCGTGGGGGAGTAGAGAGGAGTGCATAGGGTTGTAGGGTTGCGATAATGATGGGGACAGAGAGTAATGTGAGGCAGAGGAGAAGGGGTGTAGGGCGGCCAGAGTTGTGCACGATACTGTGGATGCACATGCGCAGGGTGTTGTGGACGCAGGTGCAACAAAAGAGAGACGAACTTGAACCTCGATGAGGAAGTACAATGGACGTGGGTGCAGCTGACAACAAATGAACCAGAACCTAGACAACGACTTGGTAACAGGCGTCCTCCATCTTTGATACCTATGTAGCAATGGAAGATGTAAGAACTGTATTAGTTTGCAAACTCAAATTCGAGTGTATAAATTATTTATTGCAAAAAATTAATCATGGATTACAATGAGCAATTGGCCTAAATATATAGTCGTCCATGGTGTCTCTTCACGTAAAGCTATGTATTTACGTGATGGTGACCCTTGGTAATTACAATTAGATTAAATATAATAATTATACATGCCATTATTTGTATTTTAATTTTATGTTTGTCACATATTGAAATGAGTATTTCCTTTAGTGGAGAAGAGCATTCTCTCTTGGTTGCATGGGATCCTTATTCTCCATGCAGAGCCTCGCTACCAATGCTTACAATAAATTTTTGCAGTGTTTAAAGTTGCAATCAATAAAGAAGAACTTTGGTATTCTTTGCAAGGGTGTAGAGATCAAGAGGGAGCCCATACAAAATAATAAAATATAAGTAATTTGTATTTTGATTATCACATGTTGTTATAAATCAGATCTACATGTTTATGAATAGGTTTCATTATTGTCATATAAATATCTATATTCCTAAGATTAGGAATTGTGTTATGATGTTAGAGTATTGAGCATATGCATTGTTGTCCTTTTGTTATTGGTAAATGGTGAAGCTCATGAAATATGTGATATGTATAAATATTTATGAATTTTGGGTTGCATAAAAGTTTGTGAAAGATGAATACAAGAATGGGATTTACTGATATATATAGGTCTACATGTAAAGCTGAATTTTGCATACGAATTTAAGATTGCATGATTGTTCACGAGTCATGAACATAGGGCTGCATTAAATTCTTTTATAGGACGGATATGGAATTGATATAGGATTGATATGGGACTAATATAAGACTAATATAAAGGCTGCATATCAACACATAAGATTAGAATGGGTTATGTTAAAATAGTTGGATAATATATGTCCATAACTGTGTAAATCATTATCAATACATTAAAACTATTCACGTGAATAAATTCATGAAGTAAGAAATGGTTCTAACCATTAGAATATTTTGTCTTGTAGAAAAAACTCATATGCCCTGATATACAAGTAAATAATGACATGAATATGGATTCATTCTGATGGATGATCCGGAAATAGAACATATCAGGAGGTTCCTATGATTCTTAGGAAGAAGTCAAAATAGAAGCCCTAATACTATTATGAGAGATGTAAAGTCTCCTGAATGTAATTTATTTATTCTAGTTATATTCATATATGTGTTAGACATAGAAGATTATGAGGCTCCGTGATGGAGGAATCAAATTATGATTTTCACATCCTAGATGTTGAGAGGGAAAAGCTAGATTTGCCAGCTCCTGGAAAATCAATGGAATTGGTTAGTTAAACTTCTACTATGTAGAAACTTTCATGGTGCTCACATTTAGAAGAAAGTTATATGTAAGAATATTGAATGATTCTTAAGTTTAGAGGTGTAACAATCATTCAATAAGATTTTCTTCTATTGAGGAAAAATGTTTAGTAGAGTTCTTGAAAGGATTCAAGAACAATGGATTATAAATCCATGACCACTCACATGAAAGATAAATATGATTCATATTCAGATTTGTAGGATCTTTTAAATGTTAGATATACATAGGTCCCAAGATCAGTTATATGCTTTACAGTCAATACATAGACATGTACAACAAAGAATGTGTTGTTTTACATACTTATTACAAGTATATGTAGATTCAGACATGTCTCAACCAATGAAAGAAAGTTTCACAGATATATGGATTCTGACTAGTATATTGATTGAGAAAGATCACATTAAAAATGTTGCCCCAAATAGAGCATATTGTAAAGAAGTAAAGCTTTACAAAGTTCCTAGTTAGTTATATCTTAGACATGGCACAGAAAGGAGTTGTGTAACTCCTGTACATAACCACAGATGGGCAAAATTTCCAACATATTTACTAAGCCTTTGTCCAGAACAAGCTTGGTATAGTATAAAATACTCCTCTAGTTGAAGAGGGAGTATTGATGTATCTTCACAGGTAGCAGTAGTTAAAAGTCCCCAAACTATTTATCCATGATAAATGACTCAGGCATCTAGGGGTTGTGATATCTTGTGAAGATAATTCACTTGAGCAGAGATATGGTCAAAGTCTCAGAAACTATTGGATACTCAAGATGAGTTATAGTCTGAACTATTAGAGAATAATTAAACCTCTTGGAGAAGTTAGATAGCCATATAGTTGGGTATGTGGGGTACTGTGATATGAAATCACTATGAAAGTGATCAGGCCTTGAATAACATCACATAGAATGTCAAGCTCACTAAGAACTCCTTCCAATGGTAAAAGATTCTTGAAGTCAACAAATGTTGAAAATTGAAAGAAAAGATAGGACTTTCTTTTTGCATGATATTAGACATTTAATGTGCTGTGTATGATGGATATGAAATCCATAGTTTATAGTTTAGAGAAACTGCATTTTGGATCAGATCCAAATGATGCTACTATGTATAAGTAGTTGGTTAGTTTCTAAATGTACCTAGTAGACCTGTTGTATTTGATGCTTATTGCTAAGCATATGTTTGAGTACCTTTAAGGTACATTAGAATAGGTTCTTTATTGTAATTGATACATGGTAGACCTATTGTGCTATCCAACTATTGTTTTAGCTTGAGATAAGTGATGTAAATTGTGGCCAGCACTACAAAAGCTAAATGTATATTACAGCTAGTACTACATAAGCAAGGGGTATGTCAGAGAGCACTACAGAAGTAAAAGTGTTTTGCGGATAGTACTACCTGCTGAGGAATAGTGTAGCTTGGGATGCTACATACTAGGGTGAAATACTTGAGCCTACTGTTATGAAGTGTTTTAAAGTCAAACTTTCTGAGAACCCGATGTTTCATGTTATGTTGAAACACATTAAGATGAAGTATCAATTCATCAGAGTCATGATCATGTAATAAAATTTTAGTACATAGCTATTGATGAGTAGATTGCAAATATGTGAATAAGCCACTGTCAGTGATGAAGTTTAATCCTTTCAAGATAAGCTTGGTTTGGCAGAAAATGTCTGGTATAACAGAGAATGTCACCCTCTCTAAGAGGGAGTGTTGATTGTACAACATTAGGATCATTCTTCGGACTTGTGAGTGATATAAAGACGGACTTGTGAGTCATATAAAGTCTTATGTATCCTCATATGATTAAGGTGGTGATGTTGTATTGTAAAGCTTGTGAGCAATATCAAGATAAGTCTTGTCAGTAATACCAAGGCTATACTTGTGAGTAATATCAAGTCAATTATTCTCACAGAAGGTACCCAATGAGATGGACCTCCAGTTACAGAGACGAGCTTATGAGTAATATCAAGCCAAGCCTTGTGAGTAATATCAATATTGGTATTGTGAGTAATATCAAGGTTGTAGACTTGTGAGTAATATCAAGTCCTACCAATATACTCATTTATTAAGGTGGCATACTTTACTTGGTAAAGTGGTTATACTATATGATATATTACTAGTCATGGTCATTGAGTGCTATAAGTCTCCTTTACGGATTATCTACCCATAGAGTGATCTATTTTAGCATGTGATTGTATGACCCAAGGTAATATATATGATCATCAATATGGAATAATTATTTTGAGTATGATATGATAAGATGGTTAAATGATAAATACACATGTGGACCATGTAGTAATTAATTAATCATAATGATATAATCATAGAGAAAGAGAATGGATTTGAATTTCCTATATTTACTTCCAAGTGAACACGAATTGTAAAAGCTTCAGTAAAGTATCAGTTGTAGAAAAGAATACATCAGTTAACTATTAAAGAAATCTAACTACATAAGATATTCTATTTTCTATTATTATTGTTATTACCCATTCCGGAGATGTTGTTCCTCCAATTAGGGATGTCATTGATGTATTTTGTCATGTAAAGTCTTGAGGTAAGACCTCTATTGTAAGTCGGGTCAGTAGTACCCATAAAAGTATTATTAAAATGTAATTTTGAGTCTCCCAAGGCAAGACAACCCTGATGGGAAGGATTGGTCAGCCCGTTTGGGTTATTAGACTTCCCCACTGATCAGTATAAATAGGAAAGGCACCTCCCTCATTAGGACAAGCAGACAAGCACCATAACTCAATGGTTGCACTAGAGAGAGAAAGAGCAGTCCACCTCGGAGAGAGGAATCAATCCATGATTATTATTGGGGTCTTATAAGTATTATTGTTTAGGTATTACACAGTACTTGGTTGAAGTCTATATCAAAGAAGTTTTGCTGGGTTTTCTTCCCCATGAGGGTTTCCCAAGATAAATATTTGTGTTCTTTTGTGTGGCTGTGCTTGTCTTTTTTCAGTGATCCTTTTGTATATGGTTATGATGTTATGATACTAAATGTTATTAGATATTGTATACCCATTAAAAACTTAACATGGTATCAAATCCACCCTGAAAGAAGTCTTTGTGCATTCGGAACACTAATACAACTACAACTACTGAATATTAGGGTTTCATGCTTGAAAACCCTAGAAAGCAAAAATTAGTCATCTTGGGACTTTCACTATAACTCAATATTGGAGAGGGTCCAAGATATGAAACTTTTACAAGACGAATATGAAAGTGTGATGTACCTTTTGTGAAATTTTCAGCCTCATATTCACTACACTTCAGGAGATATGATTCCTCCAAATTAGGGTTTCAACCTCCTCCAGAATACAATCATAAACATGTGACCTAGGGAGAATTTCTATATGTCGGCCTAGGAAGGTCCAAATAAAATTTTGAAAAATGTTGTATATAGGGAACAAAATGCATTTTTTGTGGTCATAGTTTCAGACCCCGGAGGTGAAACAATGACACATGATAGTTCGTACAAGTTTGCTATGTTGAACAGTCCTCAAACAAGTCACCTTGGGAAAAATCGCACAAGTACCACTTGGAGAATACAATTATTCTCTAACATGTGGGGTTGGAAAGTAGACAAATAAGTACCTCAAGAAAAAGTTTCAGAACCATAGGAGAAGGAAATTTGGAGAAATAGCAAAAATAATATGAGGTAATTATGTATAAGAAATTGGAGAAAACTATGGTTTCCTCTTCTGGGCACTTCCCTCCACCGATCAATTGAAAAAGGAGGACTATCAAAATCACCTTAGGAGGGCACATATGTTTATGGAAGAAGTTTCTCATTATGTGGATTTTCAATTTTTGACCTAACACGTGCCTAACACTACTACCGGGAAAACAAGGGCATCAAATATTTTGCAGTTTTGTCCACAGTTTTTGGAAAATGAGTATGTTGCTCAGCTTCCCTCGAGGATGCACATATTTCTATCCAATAAGATGTGAAAGATACCTAAATTGAAAAATTAGGGTTTCTTTGTCAAACCCTAGATCTTCCAGAAGCAGTCTTCTAGAAAAGATTTCAAGCAAGCATCAAGTTGAAGCAATCTCATTGGTAAGTTTTATCCTCCCTATTTCCATTTGAGATTTTCATTTTCATCATGATGGTAAATGATACCAAGATTGAGGAAAATATTGAAGGAATCAAGAACCTCTGAGCATGAAGTACTTCTCATACATGAAGAAGCATGACCCAGAGAACTATGTAAAAGAAGAAGCTGCAGATCCAGAGGGAGATGAAGACAAATCACAAGAAGGACTTAGTCAAAGCCAATAGGATTATTTTGATCTGCATTGGATCTCACATGTATCATCCTTGTAGACTCCTAAGGATATGTTTGATACAATGACTAAACTATACAAAGGAAATACTATCGACAGAAAGATGGCATTGAGGAACCAACTGAAGAATGTGAAGATACAGAACTTAGAGACCATGTAATCTCACTTCACAAGGATTTCTCAAATCAAGGAGCAACTTTAAGTAGTCAAAGAAAATGTGGAAGAAGGAGATACTTTTATGACCACCTTGAATGGCCTCCCAATATCATTCAAGGAATATGTGCAAGAAGGAAGTTGATCTCCTTCAACAAACTATGGGAAGAATGCATAAGAAGAAGCTTGAATCATAACAAGAGAATATGGGAGCAACCAAATATCAAGCTCTCATAGTTTAGTCCAAGAAGAGATCATAGAAATAAGGAGGACCATCATCACAACAAAAGACAAAAGGAATTCAGAAGATATCCTTCCAAACATTTGATGCTACACTTGTGATGAGAAGGGACACTACTCCAGAGATTGTCCGAGATATAGAGGATCCTTCAACAAAGAAGTCAAACAAGAAAATAAATCATGCTCACACCTTTGAAGGTGATGAACCAACTAATAAAAGATTCATATAAGAAAAGGAATATTCCTCAAGTGTTGAGGAATATGAATTCTACTAGTAAAGACAAATACAATACTCTTATACGTCTCAGTATTTGGATAAGAAAGAATGCAATTAGTGACACTCATAACCAGTACATAAGATCAGATGAGGAAGTAGAAGGATCCAATTATTCTTGCAAGGTCATAAGGATCAAGGAGTCCACCCACCAAACAAATAAAGACAGGTTCCCATAATCATACGATGAAGTAGAAGGCTCCATGACATAAGGATCAAGAAGGAGTTCACCCACCAAACAAATAAAGATCAGTATTTGAATTGTCATTTCCTATGTATCTAGTTGCATAAATAGCATTGTTTAGTTGTGTACATATCTATGTGTTATTTCTTCAAATAAAATAGTCAAGTTTGTTTATTTTAGGTGATAGGAAGTCATTGAAAATTAAATTTCTAAATTTTTCAAGGCTCATTTTTTAAAGCTTTAGGTATGTAATAAAGTTTGAAAAACATTTGATTTGGTTTATCCTTCAAAAAAGTCAAAAATCTGGTTTTGGTAGCTTAGGCAGACATTTCAATTGTTCATTATCCACCAAAAGCAGAGCTTTCGGTTGCTAAAATGCGAAATTCGGGGCTATTTTAGCCACCGAAAGTGCAGAAGCTTGGAAACGGTGAGCATGTGTTGGTAAAACTCAATTTTCTCAGCCATGGAGAGTCTGTTTTACATGCTGAAATAGTTGATTGATAACTACAAATCCTAATATTTACAATGGTACTTTCAGATCTGCATTTAGAGCTCGGTAAGACAGTCAAAGTTTCCCTACAAGATGAGGCAGCGTTTTAAGGAATGTGGCGTTTTTACTGTGCTGAGTCATCATTTTCAAATGATGATCCTGGGAGACTGGAGGATCATTTTGAGAAACGATTGAAGAATTTTGTGCCTGAAATGTCAAAAAACAATAAACTCTCTCAGTTTTCCTACAGGTATCACATATTTGGAGAATCGAATCCATCTTCGAGCCTTAAATTTTGGATCTCAAAATTCCCCTGTTTGGCACATGTTTTTGAAATACAGATGTCGGGAAAATGAAAACGAATATCAAAGAATTGAGAGAGGTTTTTGCTCATAATAAACCAAAGAACAATAATCTATCTCATTTTCCCTACAAGTGTTACATATTGGGAGAATCAAATCCATCTCTGACCCCTAATTTTCGGATCTCAGAATTTCCCTGTTTAACACATGTTTTGTTAAATACAGATTTCGGACAAATGAAAATGAATCTAAATGAAGTGAGAGAGGTTTTTTCTCATAAAAAAACAAATATCCAAAAAAATCTCTCATTTTTCCAAAATAGGTTTTTATTTGAAAGATATAGGTCAATATCGAAGCAGCATATTCCTAGAAATTTCTGCATTTTCCAGCCACCTCACAAATTCGGATTTGAGATAGGAAAAGAGGTTATCATATCCATCTTTTGAGGATATTGTTATAGAGATTTTCACCCCACTAGGTGAATCACACATTGTATGGCCTTCCCCTGTTCCACTGCAGACTCTTTAGCCCATATGGACCACTTTTTATCCTTTGATGTATCATTGATCATCCCCAAAACTATATAAACTATGATATACGCGGCTTTTCCCCCGATAACCGCGTACATACGCGGGTTTGACCCCTATAGTCGCGTACATCAATATGTGTGCATAGTCCAAATCCTTTTGGAATTTTCCTTGACTTGGATCCGACTCATTCGACTCTTGACCTTCCATATGCCTTGAGATCACTCGGATTCGACCCTTCATTGTCCCTTGTGAAGCTATATAAGGAACCCCTTGGTACATTAAAGGGTGGGGGAGATAAGAGAGAATTGAGAGTACCGAAACTATAGTCCATTGTTGCCAGAACTTATGCTTAAGTCTGCATCCCTTTGTCCCCTTGGAGCACTGTTGTGTTCTTCCCAAGCTTGCCTTTTGCTAGTAAGCTTGCTATCGGAGTGATGGAGGATTGAGGTGGTGGAGGCCCAAGTGGGGGATT
>LPNX011103000.1:0-10853 GCA_001517045.1 Pseudotsuga menziesii
GGAGGGTTACCCAAAATGACTTGACATGACTTGTTTACATTATAGAAACTCCCAATCGAAACATTGGGGCATGACATGACTCAATTACATTACAAACACTTCTCAGAATAAACATCAAGGTACAATACATAATATATAAAAGTGAATACATTCTGAAGTTACAATTACATCAATAGCCTTCATGAGAGTTGTGAATCATTCACAAGCTCCATATATATGCACCCACGATTGACTTAAGATAAAATTTAAAAAAATAAGATATTATTAGATAAGGACAGTTGGGTTCAAAATCATAACCTCCCTAACCAACCTAGACCTCGTAACTCCTCCTCGTCAGCAAGTATAAATAGAGGGGAGGGGTAGAAGACATGGGAATCAAGCTAAAGAGCAAGGTTATGCTGGAGGAATCCATTGGAGAGACGAGAAAGAGAAATTAGTATCTTAGTCAGCAAAGAGGTTTGTCTTATACAAGGTTGTAATATTCCTTGCAGATTCTGAATAAACAGTGAATTTATTCCATACTACTTATGCATATGCCGTTATTGTTGCGAACTATGGAATGTATTACTATTAGTTATTATATGGAATTATAATATTTTCATTCTTCTGTATATAAAAATCAGGATTTATGTGGGAGAACACTAAACCATTTTGCAGGTACATAAGATTAGTAGCTTTGAATAGCATTGGATAAAGAAGGATAAATCATGGATCAACCGTCGATAAAACGGTACACATTCCCTTCATCCTATTTATCGCATTTATTTCTTTGTAGCCTGATATGTATGCAAGCCAAAACTTAGTACATTGGTGACCCTAGGACCCCAATCATAAGGTAGATATCCCTCACAACAGAACTAGCGACTATGTTGGGGATTGTCTAGTTTGTTTGGGGTATTTTCCTTTAGATTTTAAGTCCACTTTTGCTCTTTTTTTATCACATGATTTGATTGAATCTGTATTTCATCTAGTAAATTTATGTGCTTAGGATCATTTTCCATTGATTTTTGTTTTGAAAATTTTTAGGGGCATTTGCGGGTTGTTTTGGTAACAGTCGTGAATCGTGAGTTGCAATCATGGGCTGTCTTCATAATAGGCATGGTCCATTCACGAGTTGTCCTCTAGATAATCACAATTTCCTATAGGAGGTCTCCAAAAATTAGTGTTTGTCCTTTTTTCTGAGATTTTGGTTTTGTATACTCCTGTAGGCTGATTTCATGACGTATTACTACAATGTTACTTCATGCATTTCATTGAAACTTCTTTTACAAGTTTTTACTGAGTAGGTTAGTTTTGATTTTGTGTGCAAGTTTGCATAGGTCTTGCCTCTTGGATTGTTTGGTTGAATTGATTCTTCGAGTCCTTGGTTTCTATCAGTTCTATGTTACTTTTCTGCATATGATTTCTTCATTGACAATCTAAACCTTTTTCCTTTTCCAACCTCTTGATTTATTTTTCTTTCAAAGTCTCGTAATTCAATCCAAGTAGGGTTTTGGGTCAATTTTTCATTGCTTGTCAAAGTTGTCATTTTAATATCTCAGCTTTATTTCTTTCATTTATACATCTTCATGTTATCTAGCTCACTTATTTTGCATTAGTTTGCATCAACTTTTATCTTTTTGAAAAGAAAAATAAAACAAATATTTTGTAGTTGCATTGTTAGTCTCATATAGGCTCTTTGTCTACTTGTTTTTAAATTGTCTTTCAAAAAGGAAAAGGTATAAAAATTGTCTTGTGTTGTTCAAAGTTCTTAAGTAATTTCACTTTGTTTCAAAAAGAAACAATATATGTTGAATAGCATTTGTTTTTAAAAAAAAATTACATCATCTTTGCATTCAGTTGAGTCAAAACACCATGAGTTGCACTTCCACTACCTTTCAGTAATATTGACTTTAAAAGGAATGGTATAAATTAAAATTTATTAGTAACACTTTCTTTTTTAGGGTCATACATCAATTAGATTAGGGAAGGTTCTTGGATTAGGATATTTTTAACTATTCAATATCATTTGAACTCATACTTAGTGGATTATCATTAGGTAAATCCAAATTTACAAGAGATAAACTGGAAATATCCTCTAACACGAGTCAAGCATGAGGCTGTGTGAGGAATTAGTTGTAGAGATAACCCCCCAATACTTTTTTCAAGCATAAACCTGGATTGTTGTGCATATAGGGATTATTTTTGTACCATATTTCGGCCGCGTGAGGTGTTGGCACTGTCATAATTTTGGGCTTAGATACCCTACCCATGCACACTAGTCAGAACTGCAACTATTCCGTTGAAATCTTGTTGTAAATTTTGTAGCCTTAGTATCCAGAATCTAGGGTTTCTTCAAGGGTCACGGTGGAAGGTTATTCCCACTGTACCTAGGGAATTCTTGGGAGGTAACTCCAGTTAACAATTTGGGAGGGAGGTTTGGTGATTCAAACACTTTCACCTAGAAACATTATTATAGGACACCAAGTAACTATTCTTTAGTGCTTCATTCATTTTTCCTAGGCCCTAATCATTCCAGACGTTCATTTGGAAGACGTGTATTTCACCTAATTGTGTTTGTGATACTTAGGATATGTTTTATAGTGTGCTCTATTGTTTTCTTGTGATATAGTTTGACCTTTAAGTGTGTGACTTAAATATGTAGCTGTAGAGGATCTCCTCCACTCTCCATAGTAGAGCCTCCACCGCCACCTCAAAGGCAGAGATTAGATACTGACGGTTCTTTTGAATCGACTAGATTTAGTAAAATTCCAAGGGAACCTAATCTTCATTATACTCATATTGACCACTCATCTATGGAAGTTGAAGACTTGCAAGCTAAAGAGTTTGAAAAAAATTACAATCCACCTATATTGATTTAAGTGGTCCTATTTCGGTGTAAGTTCATCCTTTTGGTTCACCTGCTATTGGTATTTCGTTTAGTACTATTATGTCTATCTCAAGAGAAGGTTTGGGGGATTTGTCTACCCCCACTTCATCCATGGTGGTCAGTGGAGTCTCTCCTTCACTAGCGAGTTCTCGTACACCAAGTATCTCTATTACACCTGTAGTGTCTATTAACTTTGTTTCATCTACTTCGGTGTCTCCAAGTTCCTGAGTGGTTAATCCATAAGCACCCTTAAACAATTTTGGCCATTCTGTAGTAACGGTTACTGGGATACTCGGTGCACCATTCACTTATTCTCCATTATTTTAGACTACTCAAAGTGGTCCTAATGGATCCACTCCATTCATCCAAGGTTTTCTGTGGTATGGGGGGAATATCCCTCCATCAAATCCTTATGTAGGTCCACCACCTACTTATATGGGTGTGTCTTCTAGAGGTCCAAACCACTTTTCATGTTTTAACTGTGATACTTCTAATCACGTGTCAAATGCTGCTTTTCGGAGTTCTCCTTTCTCATTTTTTAGAGGGGGGATATCAGCTCCTATCTTTGCAAATGTAGCTTCACCTGGAACCGGTCAAACACAATATCACACACCACAAGTTAGTAACCCTTTGGCCTTTGGTTGAAACCCTTTTCAAAACCTTTCTATTGTTTACAACCGGTGGCTGGGGGTGACCCCAATTTGCCATTCGGGAGCCCTAGTGCACATACTTCCTCACCCAAGACTTCTCAATACCAATTTCTAGCTCGGCATCGTTTACCTTTTTTCAAAACTTTAAACATACCACAGTTATCGAAACTAATGAATAAACATGTGTGTCATAATCAGATATGGCCACCAGTCCCAATCAAATTATCCTCATACATTTACAAATTTTGAAGACCCAGGTTCCCATATTACAACTTTCCATTTATGGTGCTCTTCCAACTGACTGAATGATGATTATGTTTGGTTAACACTATTTCAATGAACACTGACCAGTGTAGAAGAAAATTGATACATAGAACTCCCGTCGGCCACATACAACAATTTTCTTGATTTGGAAACAGTTTTCTTGAATCACTTTCAACTTCTTGTCTAGTATGATGCCGGTGCAAACCTTCTGTCAACTTTTAGGAATACCAAGGCCACTCATATATTTGATCACATTCAAGAGTGGAGAAGGATAAAGAGGCTTATCAAATCCAATATTCATCCCAAGTTCTTATTGGAATGGTTTTTGAAATCATTATTGCCTTATATTTCAAAAGATGTTTCCACATCGGGAGTGAATACGAAGGAAGAGACCATTCTCAAGTTAGAGCAAAAGGATTTGATATATACCTAGTCTGAGATTTTATATGAAATTGTCCCTAAGGTGCCAAGGTCTAATACATACTTTGCTCAACCCAATACTGGAATAGATGCAGATGGCATGGTAGGTTTAGTTGACACATCAATTATAGAGTCACTGGCTAAACAAGTCCATAATTTGTTAGTGAAGAAATTTGCAGCAAAGAAGGATAAGGATACCATCCCCTCACCCAAAATGTGAATGTATATTCAACACAATTTACCCAAAATGGAACTCAGTGGCCTGGTAGGAAAAAGAACAAGGGTAAGAAGAGTGGGGTGAACCAAAAAAAACCAAAACCCACAAACAGTGTTGAGCTAGGTAAGAAAAAGAAGAAGAAGGGCAAATTCCCTTGCAAGTTGTGCCAAGTAGACCATATTACCTATCAATTCCCATTAATAGACCAAGGACGAAAGTTTCTAAAACAACAACAACTGATCATATTTAAGGATCCATTTCCCCAAGGACATGATGCAACTTCTAGTTCAAAATATGTTCGGGGCACACAAAATGCTCTTGTTAATCAGTCCTATATCCGTATGGTTTGATCCCATTCTTTGTCACAAACCAAAAATAGGAATTAGAAAGATTTGGAGGCTCAGTAGAAAGATAAGTAGAAAGATTTCCCATTCCAGTAGATAAGAAACAGGGGACTATATGGGTCTATGCAAATTTCCATGATTTAAATAAATCTTGTGCCAAAGACAAATACACTACACCTTTTATTGATCAGATCATTGATGCTTCTGTGGGTAGCGAGGTGTTTTTGTTTATAGATGGTTTTTCAGGCTACAAACAGATTCATATCAAACTAGAAGACCAACACAAAACTTCTTTCATTTTTCCTTGGGGTACATTTGCATATAAAAAGATTCCTTTTGGCTTAAAAAATGTCAGAGCAATCTTTTAGCGAGAAATGAACTTTGTTTTCCACAATATTAAGCATATTGTTGAACCATACTTAGACCATTTCCCTACCCATTCTCGGAAGAGAAAGGATAATCTAGATCATCTTCGCTTAATTTTTGAATGATGCAGACATTACAAGATCCGCTTAAATCCCCATAAGTGTGTCTTCTACGTCTAGTCAGGGAAATTACTCAGTTTCATGATTTTGAATAATTGGGTAAGGGTCGATCCTTGAAAAGTTGAGGCGGTTGTCAATCTTCCTCCTCCTAGATTCATCAGGAAATTACAAATTATGCAAGAAAAATCCAAATTTATTCATCGGTTTATTGTAAACTATGCCAAGATCACCAAGGGTTTCATGTGCTTGCTTAAGAAAGACACTCCATTCCTGTTGGATGAAATTGGACAACAATATTTCAAGGCATTAAAAAAGGAACTACTAAATGCTCCTCTCTTGCATCCACTAGACTACATCAAGGAATTCATATTGTATTTAGATGCATATGAGTCAACTATAGGAGCGGTGTTGGTTCAAGAAGATGAAGAGATACAGGAGCATGTTGTCTACTATCTTAGTTGCGCTTTAGCACGTTCTGAATTGAGATACTCCCACATCGATAAAATCGCTTTAGTGACAGTTTATGTCATCTGAAGGTTAAGAAACTATATTTTATTAAGGACAACCACTGTGGTTTCAGATGTAAATCCTTTCCAATATGTTTTACCCCGGTGGATAATCGGGAGAAAATTTAATAAATGGATTGTCATTGTCCAAGAGTTTGACCTTGATTTACAGTCTGCTAAATCTAAGAATTATTTAGTGTTCGTGAAAGTGATTTCATATTTCTCGACCGAAGAAACCATAGTGATAGAAGATGAATCATTTCTGGATGAATACATATTCTTAATTTCAAACTTTGATCCTTGGTACATGGATATCCCAGTATATCTATGGACTTCGAAATGTTCCGCAAAATTCTTAAGGGAAGATCGACGTAAACTAAGATCAAATACAAGGAACTAACTCATAATAGGTGATACATTATATAGAATATGGGTAGACTCCATTTTTCATTGGTGTCTCACCCATGAGGAGGCTGAGCATGTCCTAAATGATTCACATAGTGGAGCACGTGGGAGTCATTTATCTAGGTTAACAAGGACCCATAAAATCTTACGTGTTGGTTGTTTCTAGCCCACCATATTCAAAGATTGTGTGGATGCAGTGAAACACTGTCATATGTGTTAGCTTTACACCAGGAAAATGCGGTCACATCCTGCTCATCTTTTTCCCATCATCACAGTAGGTCCCTTCACCAAGTGGGGGGTTGATTTCATGATGTGTAACCCAGTGTCTACTAGGGGGAACAAGTATATCATTTTCGTTGTTGAATACTTCACGAAGTGGGCAGAGGAAATGCCTACATTTAAATCCGATGGTGAGATGACGACGTATTTCATTTTCAACTAGATCATTTCTAGGTTCAGCATCTGAAAAGATATTGTCACTTACCATGACAGTCATTTGCAAAACAAGATGATGACAAAATTGACCACTATGTTAGGTTTTAGGCAAGACCACTCGTATTCCTTTTACCTGCAAGCAAATGGACAAGTAGAAGAAGTCAATAAGAATTTGAAAAACATTCTCAAGTGAACCATTAATGCTAGTAGGTCAAACTGGAACATTATGTTGTATCTGGAACTTTGGGCATACCGAACCAATGTTAAGACTGCCACACGTTTCTCACCTTTCCATCTTGTTCATGAGTTAGTCAGCTTTTTCTCAACATGTCATATTGTGGTTCCTGAAAACTGCATATGTATGTGATTATTTCCTCTATAGTTTGTCATAGATATTGTAATGGGTTTTTCTAGAGTGGGTGGTAGGAGTACCCTTAAAAAATTATGGGGTGGTTTCTACTATGAAATTATCAGAGCATTGCATGATGGGGAGGATTGGTTTTGTATTTATTTCTAATTTCAGGAGTTTGTGGGTCCATCTCTGCAGAGGAAAACAGATCATTTTCCATAGTCGGTTCGTATTGTTTTTTTGAAGGAAAGGAATTTTGGGTGGCATGAATTTTGATATTATACAAAGTCATTTATCCTCATTAAATGATAATACATTTATCCCATTTTTCTAAATTATATCCAACATGTGATGCATTTGATGTTTCCTCTTTGTCTTTTGACCAATGTTTCCATACTTCCTAGCTTTGGGCCTCTTTCCTCTCACTATGCACAAGCAAAGTTAGCCTACACAGTCATCATGTACAGAGCGAGCTTGAGCTCCTCACTTATGCTTCAGTGTTCCTCTGTCATCCAAACCACTAATTTGGATGCAACTAAAATAACTACTCAGGCAACTATGAACAATTGGTCGACCTACCCAACCTATGACCTTGCCAACTACGTAATGGATAACTAATGGTTGTATTATATTATGTTTTCACAATGAAGGGATTTAATGTGTTGTGTTATTTTAACAAAAATAACTATGATAAGGAAAGGAGGTATGGCTTTCCTATATATAGGATTAATTTATGAAATTTTTTTGGTGAAGAACTGTGACCATATACAATGAAGTGATGCAAATATGATAACCACCTATCATGGTGAAGTATATATGAATAAAAAAATATTCCTTATGACGCGACTTGATAGGATTAATATATGATAAGGATGTGACTTTGAAAGTTTGTTGAAGGGGTCATTCAGTAATGAGGACAACAAAAAGAGGTAGGGACAGGGTGAGCTCCTTTACCTGAAAATGATGTTACTGGCAAAATGAATAGGAAACAAAATTCAACGTGTTTGTCTAAGTCGCTAGGTCCTGACACTTTGAGTTAAGAATCAACTTCATTGAAATTTATGGGTTTGGAAGTAGTCTTATGGATTGACCCAACATGACTAAAAATTATCAATCTGTATTTTGTTGAAAAGTGTATGTTGTTATTATTTCCACCTTGGAGGAGAGGATCGACAATTAGATTGAATTCTTACTCATACTGTGTCGTGCTAAAATATGATAGAGTTCCTAATTTTGTGACGATTAATGCGATATGTCTTGTAGTTAATTTGATATCATGTGTCTTTCTGGATGACTACTAAGTGACACAAATCTATGTAAGTATTGAAAATTATTGGGAAACATTATTGGGTTTATATTAAGTAAAATTATTGTTGAAATATTGAGAAGGTGATGGAAACTTGTAAGGTGAAACATGAAATCAATGATGGTAGCATACCTAGTGCTTATGGACATGACCATTTGATGAAAATATAATAGAATGGAATGAAGGCCTGAATCTAAAAATAAAGAGAAACTAAGAGTAAATGAATGAAAAAAAATTAACTTCAGGTTGAAGTTTCCTAAAGAGGGGGAGTATGTAATGCCCCATTTAGGGATAAGAAAAGTAATTAAATAAAATCATTATGTAATATAAATATATGATACGATTTGATACTAATGTATAATGGTTAGTGTCTCTGTGTAAACTGGCATGGAATGATTCCTGTATAAATACCTAATATCAAGGATATATATAGTCCCAATACTATGACCTAGGAGGACATAGTGGAAATACATAGACAATACTAATACTTATTCTAGAAGTTCGGGATGAAGTTTCCTGAAGTGTGCGTGTATGTAATACCCTATTTTTACCTTGAATTTTGAGATTTTTATGACTAATATTTGTATGGGATGAAGCCACAAAAAAATATTTCAAGGAATTGAAAAGAGCAATGCTATTAGCTCCTCTTTTGTGCGCACTAGACTACACAAAGGACTTCATATTGTATCTGGCTACATCAGATCCCATGATTGGTGTGGTGTTGGTTCCAAAAGATGATGAGTCTCAAGAACACGTTATCTACTATTTGAATCGCACTTTCCTTGTCCCTAAATTTTGATATTCACATGTCAAGAAATTGGCTTTGATGGTAGTCTATGTCGTCCATGGGTTCAGACACTACATTCTACTAAGGACAACTACTCCCATAGAAGACGTAAATCCTTTTTAGTATGTTTTATCCTGTCGCATAATTTAGGGAAAATTGAATCAGTGGATTGTCCTTCTCCAAGAGTTTGACCTAGATTTTTAGTCCACTAAATCTAAGAAGTACCTAGTATTCGCGTAACTGATTTCAAAGTTCCAAACTGAAGAAAGCACAGTGATAGAATATGAACCATTTCTGGATAGATGCATCTTCTTGATTTCCACCTCTGATGCTTGGTATGGGGATATCCTAATGTATCTTTAGACTTTCAAATGTACTATGACCTTCTTATGAGAAGATCAATGTAATTTAATAATAAATGAAAAAAAATACCTCATAATTGTTGATACTTTCAATAGTCAAGGGGTGGATTCCATCTTGCATCGATGGATCACCTATGAAGAGGTTGAGTTTTTCCTAAATGATTCTCAAAGCATAACATGTGGGGGTCATATATCTAGGTTAGCAATGGACCAGAAGATATTATAGGCTGGTTATTTATGTCCGGCCATCTTCAAATATTTTATGGAAGCAGTGAAATGTTGTCACCTGTGCCATCTTTACACCAGGAAAATGTAGTCACACCTTTCTCCTCTTTTCCCCATCATCGCGGTAGGGCCCTTGAATAAGTGGGGGGCTGATTTCATGACATGCAAACTAGTGTCTTCTAGGGGGAACAAGTATATCATCATATTTGTTGGCTACTTCATGAAGTCGGAAGAGGCAATGCCTACGTTTAAAGTTAATGGTGAGACGATGACGTAGTTCATTTTCAATCAAATTATTGCTAGGTTCCATATTTTGAAAAAGATTGTCACTGACCATGGAAGTCACTTCAAGAACAAGATGATGATTGAATTTATCGCCATGTTAGCTTTTAGGTAATACCATTCATCTTACTTCTACCTGCAAGTGAAAGAATAAGTAGAGGAATTCTAAGACCTTGAAAACGTATGATGAATGCAAGTAGGTCAAATTGACATATCATGTTGTATCTAGGTAATTGGGAATACAAAAAAATGCTAATACTACCACATGGTTTTCACTCTTCCATCTTGTTCATGGGGTGGAAGCAGTCATGCCTTTTTAATGTGAGATACCATGAAAATTTCCATTGATGTACTTGTGAACACTATAGAGATTGAGGAACGTTTTCTAAATTTAGAGAATCAATATGAGCAGTGTAGATATGTGCTTGCGGAAAACAAAGCACACAAAAATTAGGTAAAAAACCAATACGACAAGGCTGTAAAACCTAGGGTTTTATCTGAGGGAGAACTTGTCCTAATCTAGGATCAAGATAAGGAACCCCTGGGGGTAGGAAAATTTAAATATATGTGGTTAGGCCTGTACATTGTGTCAAACATTCTGAAGAACGGAACATATAGATTAATTTATTATGATGGTAATAAGTTGTTGAATCCCCAAAATGGGATCTACTTGAAAAATTATTTTGCCTAGGCACTATGCTTTTTCATGTATTATACTTTTATAATTATGTAAATGGTTGTAAGTGGTTAGTGTTTATTATGTAGTCTAGTGTTGTTTCATATTTTTATGGACTGGTTCATAGGGTCCATTGATGGTGCCATCCTTCACACTTTTAATCTAGCTTCAACTTCTTAGGTTATTTATGCACCCCCAGGAAAACTGGTTTTCTTAGGAGGCACCTTCTTGGGTCTTGTAACTAACAATGTAGCTGAGTACAATGTTTTCA
>LPNX011103017.1:7143-52648 GCA_001517045.1 Pseudotsuga menziesii
ATTCTCGTCTCGTTTCTGGCCTTCTATTTTTGCCTGGCTTTCTATTTGAATTTAATTTAATGATATTAAAAATTTATATTGATTAATAATGGACACCATTAAAACTACTAAAATGTAATAACCACACATAAAACCACTAAAAATGACTAAATTAGTGACCAATAAATGAGATTAATGACCAAAATTCATATATAAAAGAACAAAAAATTGAGAGACATGTGACCAAACAATAAGATATAAATGACTAAAAAAACAACCAAAATTCGCATATCAATGACCAAAAAACAGTTTTGGTGGCTAATTTCCGGTCTTTTAATACGTGACCAAATTTGGTCATATTCTAGTTTGCTATGTGGTCATTAATTTGGTCATAAATGTGGTCATATATTTGGTCATCGATTCAAATATGACCAAATTAATGACCAAATATATGACCAAATTAATGACCAACTGACAAGCTATAAATGACCAAAATAAAAATGACCAATTTTGGTCGCGTAATAAAAGACCGTAAATTAGCCACCAGCGATCGCCAAACCAAAAGTGGTCATTGATATGCGGATTTTGGTCATTTTTTTGGTCACTAATCTCTCATTTTCTACTAGTGATGCTCTGCATATTGAATTTAACAATTTGACATGTATATTCTTAGCTAGGGTCACAGAACACTTATCCATTTGCCTAAGCAGTATTCCTTCATTAAGGAGGAATGGGGGCTCCCTTCTCTGAGTTGACAGTCCCTCGGTTTTACATCCCAATTCCTCTTTACATTTCGTATCTACACATGTCTTACCAACATAACCTATACCATCTCACTCATGTTGCTTACCAAACATGTAGTGTAGATGAGACATTTCCAAAAATGTCCAACAGAGTTTCACCCGAAACCCATTAACAAGATAAGGGAAAACATTCCCATGGATTTTGGCTCCTACAAGACATCACACATGATCTTCCTATAGTGTGTACCCCTAGCACATTCATCAAGTAGCCAAACAGTCAATCATTATCTGATAATACAATCCAAATCTGATTGTTCCATAAGCAAGCAATGACATTGGTAATTAAATTCAATGAGAATTTACAACTTTGTCTACTACATAATTGATTTGCTTGGCAATGAGGTGATCCTCAATTGTGGGTCTCTTGTAAGTAGCACCACTATGCCCATTATAATTTTATGCTTACTAGCATAACATTAATACCCACTTACAATGCGTCCTCTTGACACAATCCTATGCAAGCCAATAGTGATTAGTAGTTGTCAGCAATTTCTCAAATCCAAAATCCACAATTCAAATTTAACAACCCATTATGCATACACACTATTCTCACAGCCATGAGACTCTTCTCATAAGGTTTGGCTCTTTCACATGGTATATTCTAGAATTTGTCATGGTCTTACTCTCATTTCCATGCTCCAAAAAATCTACTTGAAACCTGAACTTCAATTAGCCAAACACTTGGTAAGTTTGGATGCATATAAACTTTTCATTGCTGCAACCATCACTGAAGCATTTTCAGAATTTATAAAAAAATTCAAATATTTCCAGCTGCTAATCACATCAATATTACCAAAACTCGTTTACTTCATGCCACCATTTTCATACTTTAATTTACAGGGTACAATCCCCTCATTTATGTAATTTAAACGAAAGGTTTAGATACTTCTTACTTCACAAGTGTATCATTTGTACCACTTTGCCCTTCCATAGAGCATTTCCGGCAGCCAATTGATCCTGACTACCCTCTTCATGCACTTACTATCCTGCATTCATAATAGCTCTTGAAATGGTTCTAGAGTTGTCATCAATTCATCATTTCAGCCATTAGTTATTCCTAATATCACATGCACTATCTCAATACATTCATGCAATGCATCACAACATTGCACCCATACTTATGTAATCAGTTACTCACACCCTTCACATGCACCCATTCAATGCATAACTACAAGATTTATAAAATATTTTAATGCATATCCACTCAATGCTACCTTGCATTGATTTGGGAATACTATGCATTCAAATATACCATGCATGGCCTAAGCATGACTACTTCATATTGGATGCAAGACTACAATCAAGATCATCAGTGCTTACGCTCCTTGGGCTACTAAGCTCATAACAACATAATGCAAGCATGAAACATTTCTATATGAATGCAGTATAAAATTCAAATACCCACATGGTATGAGACCTCTTGCTTTTACCACTCAATGCAATTGTCATAATTAAACTCTTACCTTCATGGGTCCTACTTACACCCTTGACATTACTAGTTTGGTTGGTCCTTTGTAGGAGATTGTAGAATTTTCTCACTAACTTTGATTCTAGACTTGTTGCCTTATCCCTTTCTTCATAGGGTTGCTGGTCACATTCATCAGCATCAGCAACATACTCAATCATGTCTAGGTTGTCGTTGGTTTTTCCACTAATGCCAACACCAATGCAATATTTACCATTAGTGGTACATTATAAATGTATAGTTCTCACTACTCTTACCAATCATGTAATATCCTATGCATGCAAGACATATCCTCATACATTTTATGTACATAACTTATAAAATGTAATTATAATTAGAAAGACAAGGTTTAATGAAATTTCCCTTTTCAAATCCCTCATCTTTGCATGGAACTCCTCTTCCACACAATAGTTGGTTTGACTTCATGGTCTTGCTACCTCTAGGCATGCAATTCTTGGATTTGTCCATATTGATAGAAACACATTTCTCTTTCAAGCAATCACTAGCACGTTTCTGCTCCACATTCAAATTCTGGTGACTCTCCCTTGTTCCCTACTAGATAAGATTTCGAACGCCTATCCACATTCCTCATTCTGACCTCGGGTGTGAAAACCACACCACTTCTAACATGACGGTTTTCATTAAATTTGGGCAAAACACACAAATGTATTTTGGTCTAAAATGCTAACTTTAGCCGCCTATAATTTTTCCTTTTCAGCCCTGTAATCTTGCGGAGAATTTCATTGAAACTGCTGAATCATTGAAAAATCCACTTTGAAAAAAATCAAAACTTCCTTTACTTAATTCAGGTCTCATCCCATCTAAAATTCTGACTTTTTGGTGAATTAAACAACGACTTTTTTTCGATGCTCATCGGCAGCCCTAACAACTAACAGTTTCCGCTGTGTCGACATCTCCAACAACCAAGGTTTTCTGTAGTATCGGTAACTCCAACAACTATATTTTTTTGACATATCAGATCCTCAATTGTCTCGGCTTCGGGTATTTATCGTTTATCGACAATGCCAAGGACTACTGCATATCGGCAACTGGAAACACTAATAATTAGGCGACTAGTTTTCTAGGCAGCTGCAACAACAGCAATCAAACTCAATAGGGTTTTTATGGACATAAACCTGTCGACAGTCAGATCAACTAATCACTATGGCATTGGCAGTTGGAACAACTATCCATCAGGTGGATAGTCTAGTAAACAGCCGCAATGGCGGGCACACGAACAACTAATATTTTCTGATGCCCATCGACGGTCTATTGAACTAACTTCTTCCGATGTCCACCGTGTTGGCAGTTCCATCATCTAAATCCCGCTGATTGGAGATCCAATATTCTAACTTTGATCAATCGTCGATGGGCGCAATACTTAGAAATTTTGGAAAAATTTCCTTATTTGTATCGACTCCTCAAAGAAGTAAGTTTCACTGACGTTTCGGCGGTCTTCAGAAGATCTCCGCCAAAATTGTGGCTCTTCCTTCAACTAATAATTGTCGATCCACTTCACTAATATTTGGAAACTTCATCCTTTATTTGTCAGTGATCCCATCTTCTAGTCATTGGCGATCCAAACCTCTAATCATCGCTGATCATCGATGATTTCACGACTTAGAAAAATTTATTTTTATCCTTCTTTCCGTCGCCACTATCGGTGGCTTCACAACCTAGCATCTTGTCTTTTCCGTCGACGTTTTGACGTAAATGTCCTCTATTTTTCTCCATCATTTCGGCAATAAAGTTAAGATGGGTCGGCGTATCGGCTCAGACTTCTTCTAATTCTTGTTGATCCATCATCAAACCTTCACCGACGCTGACGGTCTCAGCACTTACAGACTTTTTCAACAGAATATGTCGGCTCTCCCTTCCTGTAATCATTTTCGATGTTTCAATGTTTTCCCTATCTAATTTCCACCGATGTATCATTGACGCTTCCATCCACTAAGTCTCGCAATTTTTTCAGTGGTCTTCAAGCAATCGTCATCGACGTATCAGCACTTTCAATGTCTAAATTTCACCGATCAATCTACTAACCTATGCAACATGTCATCGGCGATCCCTTCATCTTAGTGGTGCCGATCACTAATGGTTTTTAACACTTAGACAATTTTTTTTCAAACTTTTCTTGCTGCTGCATCGGCTGATTTATCCTCTAATTCTCATTGATTCTTTGGCGATCTTCGACAGATGTTTGCCGAAACCGCAGCTCCGTCTTCATCTATTTTATACCAATGTTTTGGCGGTTTCATCCACTATCTTTTGCCGATGTATCGGCGGTTTCCTTCACTAAGTCTCTCCAACAGTGGTGGCATTTCGGTGAACCTATCCACTAATTTTCGCCGATCCGTTCACTAATTCCGCTGTCATTTCAGCAGCCCTTAGTCATATGGAGCTGTCATTTCGGTGCTCCCATAGTCTAATCATCGGTGATGAAATCAACTAAATGTCTCTGATCTGGCTAACTAATTTCGTCACCGCTGGGGTCTGCATCGGAGGTTCTTCAGAATAATCTGTCCGCTACATCAGGTGGGCTTCCCACTAAGTCCTCTGATGAGCCGATTGTCTTACACTTGGAAAAATTTCATGGATTTCCTTCTTCCGGTCCCTCATTGGATGGTCTTCTGATTAAGAATTCCACTGTATCGGAGGATGTTTCTACTTAGTCCTCTGATGATCTGATGAGTTTGGCACTTGGATAATTTTTCAACCAAATTTTCTGGAACCTTTTTCTGGTTCTGCTGGGCAGAGGGCTCCCTGCCTTTGCTAGCTGATCTTTCATGGCCCATTCATGCCCATACTGCAACATTAGCTCTGTCACTGCATATTCAGGGCCCATTCAGGCCCATGCTACAACCTTTGCTCTGATACCATACTGTAACGTCCCCGACCCTCAAATCGGTGAAGAGGATGCTACTATCACCAAACGTATGGGGAAATAACCCCATGAATATGAACAAATATATAATGCTGAAATATAATGGTTAAAACATAAAACATACTAAGATGCATAATCCTTTATATACATAGCGGAAGAA
This sequence comes from Pseudotsuga menziesii, assembly GCA_001517045.1. Lineage (NCBI taxonomy): Eukaryota > Viridiplantae > Streptophyta > Pinopsida > Pinales > Pinaceae > Pseudotsuga > Pseudotsuga menziesii. The sequence goes on from LPNX011103017.1 coordinate 12,435, forward strand.
AGAATACCACATGTTCATCATATTCATTAATCAGTAAATATAAATGCACAGACGAAGTAGTCAAGGATACTTATATTAAAAGAATTCGTCCCATAACTAGATACGTCACTACAATGTTCCACCCAACCATAGGCCAGCATGCTTATCAATCTCTCAGCAACACTGCCACCCCTGAGCTGGGCATGATTCCTCAAGGAATAAGGGTCAAAGTAGGCTTACACATAGCCAAGGTTACACAAAACAGCCAAGTCAACACAGTTTGGTTTTATTAGGCCATCAAGGAGCTAGGAAAGGCTAGATGCTAAGCCGATGGTATCAATGGAGAGCTAAGGATGCCTACTCCAGAGCTAACCTGACTTCTAAGGCATCCACACACCCAACACCAGGAATCAGTCCTTTCTCTACTTCATAGTCCCTCAGGCCCTGACTTCCATTTCCAATACTCTTCAAGGGTTGTGGAGAAGAAAGCCAGCAGTCTAACTTTGTTTGAGTGGCTCCAACCACCAGTTTTCTCAAGCATACCAAGCCTCTAATTCTACTCTAAATAGTTCAAATACCAACCACTGCACACCCGTAGTAAAACAATCAGTTCATAGCTAGGATAGGGGGGAAACAAAACTTGAGTCGTTCTTGGCCCTATCATGGAAAAAAAGAGTCAATGTCAACCCGCAACCATCAATAATGGAGGGAAAACCACAAGAAACCACCAATTTAGGGAATAACCACAGTCCCAAGTCAACCATGCAGTGACGAAAACATCACATAGTACCAAAATAGGAGAGAAGTCCGATTCTCAATCATGGGAAGGAGAAAAATAGGTACGTGGACCACAAATCCATGAAAGTAACACACATACACAATGTCTGATAATGTAAATAGTGCCAAACTCTCTGCATGAATGGAGGGAAGAACAGAATGACTCATTGTGGGAGGAAAAATGGATCCACACCTCTGGTAATCGGTAGGAGAAGGGAGAACAACACTGACCCCTGCATGCGTGAGATGTTCAAGACAAAAACCATGAGTGGAAGAGTGGAGAGAGTGGTAATCGTTTTCCTGCCCCCCAATGACATGAAGAGGAAGAGTCCGCTGGTGGAGTTGGAACGTGGGCAAGGAATGACAGTCCTGCCACACCCACCACTACTCAACAATAACTACTCCCAGACAGCAAAAAAGTAACAAGGGCGATCGACACATGGAAAACTTCCTATGGCTCCCACGGGTCAAACAACCCCCCCTTAACCTTAGGAATCATGCCCTTTTTATTTAACGTTGCACCGTTGTATCTGGCTGTGGGTTTATTTTAATTAATGTGCATATTTACATGATGCCAAAACTATAGTGTGTGGGATAGCACAATATACCATCGACAACGATCCCTATTGCTGAAACATACACAACCAAATCGATGGTGGGGCTTTTTCGCTTAGCTCCACACCATGATTAATTACAAAATATACATCATGTACCTTTTAATGCAAACGGGGTCAAAACTGGGGTATTACATTGTTGGTAGCAGGACCAATACAAACTGCTCCTAAACTGACCAAATCGTAAGCTAGGGACTAGAAAACCCAAGCAGCTAAGGAAAGATTCAAGGTGTGGTGGCAAACGGCATCAACGAAGCCATAGAAATCCATCTACTTTGCACGACCAAAACATAGTATAAACAGATATAGACACTTAAACTCAAAACCATATTGAAAATACTTAAGCAGACTGAAAGTCAAGCAATGTACATATATACAAGATACTATCCAAGAGAGATCTAATAATAGCACCTCTTCAGGTACAACCCATTACGAGGTTGTCCTAAATGGATTCCATTGTAGTCTACAAGCTCGTAGGCCCCTTTCTCTAAAACTTTAGAAATAACAAAAGGACCGTACCACATGGATTTGAACTTTCCTTTCCCTATCTTGTCATATCTCTGATCGTAAGTCAAAACTAGGTCACCCTTGTTAAAGGAATGAGGTTGGATAGATTTATCATACTGCGCCCCAACACATTTCTTGTGTGCCTCATTAGCGAAGGAAACATCTCTCCTAGTTTCATTAAGGTTGTTCAAGTATAAAAATCCCTCTTCCTTTGCGGAAGTCTCTTGGAGAAGTTTGACGACAAGTTTCAAGGATGGAATCTGACATTGAATCGGAAAGGCAACTTCGAGTCCATAGATAAGCTGCAATGGTATGAAACAAGTAGTTGTTTTCACCGAAGTCCTGTAAGCCCAAAGAGCAGAGAAAAGGATATGGTTCCAGTTGGATTTATGGTCTCCAACCATCCGACGAAGCATCATTTTAAAAACTTTGTTAATGGCCTCTACCTAACCATTAGATTGCGAATAATAGGGTGTAGAGTTTTCATGGTGAAAACCTAGCTTGGAACTTAGTTCCTCCATCATTTGATTACGGAAATGTGATCAGTGATCAGTAACTATGGACTACGGGACTCCGAATCTAGCTATCACATGATTGAATAGGAAGAGAGTGGAATTATTACCATCTTTTTCATATGTAGGCATGGCCTCATCCCACTTTGTAAAATATTCAACGGCTACAATGATGTAACCATGCCCCCTGGCTAAGGTAGGATTACAATGCATATAATCCATCCCCCATTTGGGAAATGGGCCAACGACAATGATGGGGTGTAGCAGAGCAAGATTTGTTGTTAGGGTAGGCATTTCTTGATAGCCTCTTGACAATCTTTAAAGACTGAAGGATAGAAACAGCCAGTGCGAAGGATTTTCTAGGATGTAGCCATCCCAAATAAATGATTGCCACATTCTCTAGATTGGCAATCATTCAACACTTATTCAGATTCTTCATGGGTGAGGTATTGTCGGAGAACATAATCGATCCCACATGTATACAAAGTGTCATTCAAGGTGAGGTAGTATTTTGTGTGGCGACGGATACTGCGGTGATCGTCACAGGATAGATTTGGATGAAATCTTTGTGTTTGGAGATAAATGAACAAATCTACATACCATGGGTTAGTAATGTTTATCAAGAATAGGAATTCATCCGAAAATGAATCATTGGGCTCAAATTCCATCGAAGCACAGGGAAGATCACACATGAGCTCAACAAAGACCAAGTATTTCTTTGATGTGTATTTGGCAAATTCTAGATCAAATTCTTGTAGTATGACTATCCATCGGGAGTACTTGCCCTTGAGCACTTGAGGAATTAGGATGTAATACATAGGGTTTTTGTCTACCAATATAGTGGTTGTGTGGAGCAAAATGTAGTGATGAAATTTTTGAATAGTAATGACCATGGCCAATGCTAATTTCTCCATGTGTGAATATCGAGTTTCAGAATCCATAAGATTCTTACTAGCATAGTAAATCACGTGCTCCTGAATGTTGGGATTTTCCTGCACCAAGACCATAGTGATGGTAGTAGTGGAGGAAACAATATATAAGAGAAAATCCTTTGAATAATCTATGGGGTGTATCACGGGTGAATGAGTCAGAGCGTGTTTGATATTATCAAAGGCTCATTGGGATTGGTCATCCCAATAGAACGGAGTGTCCTTCTTAAGGAGATGCATATAACCGTGTGTTTTGTCTGCAAAATTGCACACGAAATGATGGAGAAATTTTTCCTTCCCTTGCAAACTTTGGAGTTCTAGAAGGTTGGTTGGGGCTGGTAGAGCTAAAATAGTGGCAATTTTTAGTGGCTCTATCCAGATGCCATCGCTAGAAACCACAAAACCTAAAAGGCGTCCTGTCTCAATGTAGAAAACACATTTATACAGATTGAGCCATATATTATAATGAAGGAATATGAAGAAAGTGTCTCTAAGATGACCAGGGTGGTCCTCTTTCCGTTGTGAATGAGCAAGGAGGTCGTCAAGGTATAGTTCAACAACATGTTTTATATTGTGAAACGCATAGGACATAGAATGTTGGAAAGTGGCTCCAGCATTTTTAAGCCAAATGATAAATTCATATATGCAAAAATTCCCCATGGTAAAATGAGTTTCACCTTGTGTTGATTGGTGTGTAAAATCTCAATTTGATTATAACCATAAAATCCATCCATGAATGAGAAGATGACACTTCTGGCACAATTGTTGATAATCTGGTCGATATGCAGGGTAGGAAAGTTGTCTTTGGGACAAGCTTTGTTCAAATCTCTAAAAACGATACAGAATCTAATGGTGCCCTACTTTTTATTGATAGGTTTGGCATTCGATACCCATTTCGTCAGGGGTACGAGATAAATAAACCCAGCTTTGAGAAGTTTCTCTATTTCAGCTTTAATAGTTGCAGCCTTCCATGAATGGACTTGCCTTATTTTTTGCCTGACAAGTTTAGTAGTGGGATAGGTTTTTATTTCATGGACCACAATATATGGGTCTATCCCTAGAATTTATTCATAACACCGGGTAAAAATGTCATGAAATTCTTTGAAAAGTGCCTTGAATGCTTCAGATTCTTCTGCCGAGCAATTCTGCCCAACATGAACATGCTCGATGGTACTAGGCTTGGTTGATATGTCAATTTGATTTATTTGAGTAATGTTGCATAAGTTTCCTTCATAATCTGTGTCTCACAACAATATAGGACTTTCAGGTGTGTTGGCAATATCAGTGGAAAACAGGGATGCAAAGTCATGGCCTACCAAACTGGTGTTGGGGAGGAACGAGGATCTATGATGGTGATCCTCCCAGATAGGATCATTCGTATTCATGATCTCCATAATGGAATCGTTGGAAGGAAAGGTCTCAGAGAGATAATCCAGAATAGGAAGAGATGGTTCTAACCAATAGGGTAGGTGGTAAGGGTCTAAATCCATCAAATGAAGTTCATCGGTATGGTCATCGAAAAGGTTTTGAATGATGTTATACATTTATTCATGCGGACTCAATGAGGTGGACTCAACAATTTGTTTTCCCTTTGAATCATAATCAAATGATGCAATCATATTTACTGTCATTTTGTATGTGTTAGGGGGAGTGTACAGAAAAATCCCCATAAGGGATGAATCTGTCAACATGCCTACCCCAATCGACTGGTAAGGAGGAGTGGATTGGCCTAACATAGGGATGTTATTAGTCATAGAGGTAGTAACTTTCGGTGTACAGAAATTGAGCTAGTCAATGGTGACAATTCTCCCTAGATGTGGAAATTGGACAGTTCAAAATACCGTTGAAGCACAGTAGTCATGGCGTAAAACCAATTTCTTCCTAGAAGGAGGTCATAATCTAACGGGGCGTCTACTACTTCTACTTGAGTAGAAACAGTTTTTCCCCCAAACTCGACTGCAAAGGCTGATATGAGACCATGGGGCTGGAAACCTCATCCATCAAAGGATTTCAGAGTCATAGGTGATGTTACAAGCTCGGGAGAGCCAATAGCTTTCCAACAAGACAAGGACAAAACCGAAGTTGAAGCTCCTTCATCTGAGACAGTTATAAAGACCTTCTTTCCAACTACTTTCATGATGATTTGGAAATTGAGTTTGTGAGGTAGTCTAGACTTATAGTTATCGACATTGAAATGAATCAAATTACTATTGTTTGGGTTTAAAGCTCCTAACGTAATTAACAAGTTTTTGCATTGTGTAGGACAACTTTGGAGTACTTCCAAGGTAGACATTGCATAAGGTTCTTGAGCGAGATATTCAACTACATTATAAAATTGAGTAGCTCGAGCATTAGGGTTAAAAACAACCTTCCTAAGAGTACTGTTGGGTGGACCCAAAACCATGTCGAGAGTAGGATTCTCGATGGTTAGGGGGATAGTAGACAAGGATTCAGGAGAACCAGTAGAGGGAGCTTTTCCTGAAGAATAATAATCTTCTTTCTTATCGGTAGGTTTGTCATAACTTTGAATTCAAGTTTGTAAACTAATAGTATCCGAGGACATCATGCGAATTTCATATGAAGAACTAGAGTTTCCCTGATTAAACATGTGGTCTATCAGTTGTTGTTGAGAGGAAAAAGTATCCATTATAACTGTGGGTGTGGGATTTGTTTTCAAAAATTGGGTGATTTCGTCCTGACCAGAAAACTCTTTTGTGAAATGGTCACCTCCGCATAGCAGACATGGATATTTTGCTTTTCTTTTTCCTTTATCATTATCATTGGTGGTTGGTTTTGGATTCTCCTGTTGGTTTCCAGGTTTTTTGTTTTTAGCTTTACCTTTCTTTTTATTATTGTTGGGGGTTTGAATACTTTGAATAGAATTGACCTCGACGGAAACCTTGGGATTCGAAGGAGTAGGGGTGGTAGTCTAGGGTTTCTTGGTAGGTTTTGTTGCTAACAAGGACTGGATTGAACCAACAATCCCATTAACATGGACTTCTACTGGTGGCTTTGCAGGATCAGTGCTTGGGCGAGGAGCTTCAAGGATCAAGTCATAAAAAGTTTCGGACTGGGAATAGACCAAGTCCAGATATTGGGCTCAAATAATGTCTTTCTCTTCAGTAATGGCACCGCCCATAGCCACATCTCAAAAAATCAGAGGCAACAAAGATTTAGTAAGCCAATAAGCTAATAACGCATCCAGAATAGGAGCCTTAATAAGTCTTCTCTGCCTTCTCCACTCATGGATATAATCAGATATATGGGTGGAGGGTTCTGTCTCAGAGAAGTTAAGAGATTAGTACCCATTTCATAACAGATATGAAGCTGAAAGTGCATAAGAAATACAGTTGCTAATGAGCCAAAATCCATAAACGAATGTTGGGGAAGTTCAATGTACCATTTCACGGCTATACTGGTTAAAGTTCACTGAAAGAGTCTTAAATGAATTGAATCATCCATAAGAGAGTTTGAAAAACCCCACAAATGGAATGTCATGACATGGTTTTTTAGATCGTCTCTCTGCTTCCCATTGAACTTTGGAATGTCCAATGTTAACTTTATCGAAATGGGAGGCCACGAGGGGTTATGTCGAATGGGGTCATTAATCAACTTAGACAAATCAGGAAATTCCAAAGTTGCTAGGAAAGGTAATTGAAAATTAGGTTGCACATACTCATAATATTGATATGGCATATAAGTACTAGTAGGACCGTAAGTCGACTGATAGACATGTTTTTGTGATGAAGAACTACTGAAAGATCCGCCCACATGGGGTTGATTTCTGTGATCAGGACCATTAGGACCACTAGGGCCTCTGGGACCACCTGGACCACAATGAGGTGGACCACCAGACCCTCTAGGACCCGTGGTAGGTAAACCTCTGGAGCCACTGGAGCCACTAGGAGGAGGACCACTAGACCCTTCGGGACCATTAGGAGGGAAGCCACCAGGACCCCCAAGACCACCAGGACCATTAGGACCATAAGGAGGAAAGCCACTAGGCCCTCTAGGACCATTAGGCCCCCCAGAGGGAGGACCTCCTCTAGTTAGTCCTTCGACACCTCCTGTAGTATGAATAGGTATCCCCCCCATAGCTGGCATGTAGGACCATTTAGGTTTCCCCCATGGCGTGAAAGTGTTACTAGGATATGGAATTCCAACATATGGAATTCATGTAGGGTTGGATGGATAATTAATGTTTCCTAAAGGTACTTTATTTACTATGTAACCATAACCCCAATAGGTTTGATTGGTTACAGGTTGTGCCCCCAAGGGCTGACCTGAACTAGATGGGGGGTTAACCACATTTGTGTGGGTATAAGGAACATAAAATGTAGATTGATCTATACCATAGGTATTTCCTTGACTAGGTACAATTCCGCTGACAGATAATGTAGGTCATGCCAGGGGTTTCCCCTCGGCACTAGAAGGTAATCATGAAACAGGAATTGAATGTTGAGCCCTAGGTGCAGAAGACCTAGGAGGATTGGGAGTAGAAATAATATGGGAGGCATTTGGGTTGTAAGTTTGACGTGGATTATGTGGAGTCACAGTGCGATATAGAATCGGTTCAATGGGTCTCAAAGAATCGACAAGTGAATGATATCCCACAAGAACAGCTGCGGAACATGATGGTGGTGTGCCCAATATGTCATCTATTTTCTTTTTAATCTCTTGTGCGCAGAGAATAGCTTCTTGGTATTTTCTACATTTTTCTTCATCTGGTGAAACTTCTTCAGAAAAGTTTAAATGGGTGCCAAATGAGGTAATGGATTGTCCTATGGAGGTGTCCCAAAATGGAGCATTAGGACCATAATTTGGACGGGTAGTATCATCAACATGACCTTCTCTGGAAGAATGGAATGAAGTATTACCTCGAGAAGGTTTTTGGACCAAGGGAGGTAAGCGTGAAGGATATGGGCCTCTGCTTTTTGCAACCACATTCTCTCCCACTTGGGAGTTGGTAGCAGCTTCTTGGTCGATAGCTTCCATAGGATTTTCTCCTAAAACGGGAATAAAATTAGGTGGCAAGCCCCATACTCTTTTGGAATGTCTTAGCTCAGCCATTTTGTATAGCTCCTATCTAACCTAGGGTCTAAAGAACTAGAAAACACACCAAAAATTTCCCTAATCAAGCTATCGGCCAAACAAACAAACTTAAATGACAGGAGGATTTCAGATAGTTAGGTCTCTCACCAGGATTGTCAAGAAGGTGGCACTTGCGATATACCTCAAGGGTACATGCATAGTAATCTACCTAAATGTTGTTTTTGGTGTATGGCTCCAAGCAATATGGACAAAGGCCTTTTCTCAAATAGATAAGGTATCCTAGTGGGCTCTCCCAATATACGCAAGGTACATGGGAGCTCAAATCAGTAGTAGTGTTGTCTAATACATAACCGTTCACAAGGGGCCTTCCAATATACAATTGAGTACATGAAGTACCTTTTTATATACCTCAAGGGTACGTGAAAGGTTGTTTGATATACCAATGGTATGTGGAAGAACTGCGTGATTGCTGGGATGTAATGCAGACAAGTAACAAAAGATCCTACTCTTAACGATGCCTGAACACGTCTCTAACCTACCACTCAAATTGATATGTAAATTTTAACCTATAACTATCATTAATTTTAAAGTGCATGGTTAGGTGAATGCATGGAATTTTGACAGAAAAAGTAAAACCATGCAGTATGCATGTGCAAATATTTCACTTTACCGTTCGTGGTATGCCTAGGCTATGGGAGGGAAAGAGAGTATTTTATTTTCGTTTTAAAACCAAAATTCCCAAAAAACTATCTTGAACAAATCAAAATCAAATACAAGAAACACATTCCAAACTCATTTTTCTTTTCTGAAAGCAATCAAAAGGGGGAGATTCTCTTTTCCTAAAAGAAAAAACAAGAAGCACTCTACATGCATATGCACACTATTTTCGTTTTTTCTTAAAACATAGATAGATCTAACTTAAAACTACACTATTTTTTTTTTTTTGATGAGATATTACTAATGCAAAAGAGAAAAAAGAACACAGAGAACCTGAAAGCTTGTGAGGCTAATCAGAGATCCAATGCCTTATGCTCAATAATGATAATGACCTAATCTCAGTAAAAAACAATTGTTTTTAACAAGCAAAAAGAAGTCCTTTATGGAAACAAAAAATGAAATCAAGATGCTAATCAAATGGTTTTTCTTCCAATATTTATAAAATAAATGAAAAAGAGCTCACTAAAACCTAAGCTTTCAAAAAAATTCTTTCACAATCACAACCAACAAGCATGGAAGGAAATTAATAATCAACAACCCAACTCTAGCTTTTGAATTCTTCAATCAAACCAATCTTTTACCACAGAATTTACAACCATGAGCATTCAGATTCTAACACACAAGCCTTGAAATGTAGGGCTGAAAGAAAACAAACTCAAAATTTTGCAAAAAATGATGAAAAACTAGTTTTAGAACAAGGCCTACCTGGCACCGCACTGGAGGGCTCTTGATAGAGCAATTCTGGACGACCACCGCTTCTGGATAACGAGACTCAGGCGGTGGCACTGATTCTTGACAACAACACATGTGCGGTTCCATGAATAGATCCAAAACACAAGGAGAACAAAATATCAAGTTAGAAATTGATCAGATCAAGGAAAAAATTGATGGATTGACAGTAAAAAAGAGCATATAAAGTTGAAATAGTTCATATCTGAACAGATCTAAAAGTTTCAAACCAAAATTCACTAAGTTAGATGGCAGATATGACTGAAGAGAGTTGGATATGGAGCCTAGATTCGGACAAGAGTTCAAGAACTGAGGAATATCATATCAACTGATATTTGCACTGCTCCCTAGCGAAGTCACCAGATTTGTTATCAGGAATACTGCACCTTCTGCAGACAGAAGTTGTTCCTCTAGTTTGAATGGTTCAGATCCAGAACAAATGAGTGAACAACAACGGATGAAGAGCTTCCCTAAATGTCATAAACACCCGGAATACTGCTTTAGTTGTGAACCTGTGTACCTGCAAACAGATCAAACATGCAAACACATCAAAGATACCATAAAATCATCTACTTCTCCATGTTAGTGACTAAGTAATCTAACAACATGTACATGTGAAATCAAAATAATAGTAATGTGGGATGGAAATCACCTTTGCATTAAGAATGTATGGAGAAGCTTACAACTATTTCCTTAGTGTCAACAAGCCCCTCCACAAGACAAACACTTCATCCCCATAAGCTCCAACTTTTCTCTCTATGCTCTCCAATGACTTGGACTAAGTGGTCAATCCAACAGCATAACAATACCTCTATAGTTCTCTCACTCAACTATGGACATGAGCTTGTATTTATAAGGCTCAATGGATAGGAATAGTTGAGAGAATTGTGGGTGAGGTGGCTCCAAGATCCTACCATGGGGGATCTAGAGCTCAAACTAACCCATAATGGTAGGGATAAGGGAGGACATGAGGCTCATGATATAGAAGCCTCGAGAAACTTATTTTTTCCCATTTTACCTAGGGTACCACTTTTCTTCCATTATGATAGAGAGGTTTAGATGAGAACCACTTTTAGACCAAAGACCATAGGTGGTGGCACCACTTCTCAAAAACAGGATAAAGGAGGTGCTGAGCAAGGTACCACTCATCAGCCACAAGGTAAGCGCGGTGCTAGGTTTTCTCAAGCAGAATTGACAAACATAACAAGTTTCCACTCTAAGTGTTGGGATTAAGGGTAAACATGGAAGTTAAGGGTCTTATCACATGATGGTGACAGGATTTGGGTATAACACCGTCAAGTTTACTAGTTGGAAAATCTCAAATTTTTCCTAGTTTTCAATGCTATGTCACTTGTGTATGTTGCTTTTATGTCTCGTATGTCATTCATTGGTTGGAAAAACATGGAACAGGCCTTCATGTGACTTTTGTTCCATATTTATGGACTTGATCTCACCACTCATGGTTCAAGTTTGAAATATCCAGACCCTTTGGGTTCGCTCAACTGTTAGTGTGATCTAGTTGCTCACTCTTCTCCCGCTATGGACCCATTCACTCATGGAAACGCCATACCTCTGATATTTTCTGCTGTAAATGACATATATTATGATATTTCAAAGTCTCATGAGCTTTGTTACAGATTTATGTAGGTGCTTCATCAAATTGGGAAGAAGATTCATGGTTTTATTCATGATATGGAAGCTACACATGAGGCAAATTTTGTTGAATATTTTGATGTAATTTGGGAAATATTTTGCAGATATATCTTTTCCCTAATTGATTATGCTTATAGGCCAGAGTATTCTTAAAGAAAAATACGTTCTTATGATTCTCCTCCATCAGAAAATGATGACCATCAAAGGGCCTATCAACATGATATTTGTCTACAACACATTGATGCATGATCTTGGCATCTGCAACATCTTCACCAAGTCCATCACCAAGAAGTTATTCTTTCAGCTCATTCAAGTGAAGAAGAGGACCTGTTCAATAAATTTTTGATAATCTCCATCATGTCCATTCTTGAGGGAGGATGTTCCCCATGAGGTTTTTCCTCTTTCCTCATTTTACATGGACAAATAAATTTTTTTGTTGTAAGAGGTGAATTGAGGCTTAGTTGCCAAGGCCTCAATAAACATTTTGTATAAGTTGTACTAATTTAGGATTAATGGGGGTTTTAGAACATTAATGCACCTTAGCACCATGGTATTACACCTAGGAGGAATATTCATTTTTCTTGTACTTATGTTATATGATCCTACTTAGGTTATACTGATCAATTATGGTCTATTAGATTATTTATGGCTCATTAACTCACAGTTGAGGTGATCCACTTTGATCATCCTGATAGTTTAGGTGCTCTGATTTGACCATTATATCAACCCAAGTGCTCTCATTTATTACATACCACTCCTTATCCCTTAATTCATGGAATATGTTTGACTAGGGGCGTTAGTGTGTTAATGTGGTTGTTTTGTGGTCTTCTTGGGCAATTATTGTCTCCTAGAGACTCTCCCACTCACACATGTGTTCACCCATTCCTATAATGCCTTCATTTATGATCCAGCATGCCTCCATACATGTTCAAACTTGCATTTGTGAACGTTTGGTAAGGTTTGGGAGCCTATTGGTCAATGTAGGGGGCTTTAGGGGTCAAATCCTAGCTTGACACTTGTATGCATCTATATGGCCTCCAAGGTCTCATGAAATTTCCCTGTTGTATTATAAGTATGTACCATATCGATCTATAAGTTGTATAATAATATAAAGATTTGTTATTGGCACCATATATGTGTGTTATTTTGTTCTCTTTTTCTATTCTCTTGCAATTTTTGTGAATCACTTAGATTGTGAATATCGCTCTAGCTCCTGGATCTCACTATAACACCCCAGTTTTGACCCCGTTGCATTAATGTATATGATGTAAATATTATATCAAATCATGACAAGGAGCTCAATGCCAAGGCCCTGTCATTGATTAAGGTTTGGTATATAGGTGATTAGGGTCGATTCCTGTGGTTTCTGTGCTAAGTCAAGAACGTTTGTAAACATCATGTAAATATGCAAATTAATGAAAACCCACAACAAAATATGTCAATGCAACAAATAATGAGATGGGGGCATGATTTTCGTAAGGATAAGGGAGTGGGAATGTTAACCTTGAGCCAGTTTGGGGAAAAGCCATGTGTCATGGGGAGAACCCATCAGAACTGTCAACTACCCTATTTCTTGTCTTCTCTTCCCAACCATTTATTTTTCTAGAAGGTGGTTGAGGTAGTTAATGCTTGGAAGGGGAAGAGTATTGGAAATTTTGAATTGGGTAGAGCACCCAGTTTTGGAATGTCATGTTTTTCTTGCATGGACAAGAAAACACCAGAACCATATGCTAGTCTTGACCCATGTGTTAACATTTTTGGATTTAATCTCATGTTTTGAGAGTTGCGGGATGTTCTGGTTCATTCACCATTCATCATCATCATTCACCACCATATTTGCTTCTCGAGAGAGTGACATTGTGGTAGTAGCGGAGCTATTCCTATGTGTATCCCTCACGTTTTGCAAGTGTTTTTCCCTTGGAAAGACTGTGATTGTTGTGTTGCAGCATTGTATTAAACTACATAGTGTATGAGACCTTGTTGTTCGTGTTCTAGAGTAAATCCGGTGTTGTGGAGTCTCCATGTGGTTGTTGTGTTGTGCACCCTGGTTTGGGTCTGAGCTATGTACAAGACTTGGGGATGGGAGAGACATAGAATGTGCTTGATAAACCTAGTGTGGAACCTCACAATAGGATAAGAGTGGATAGTAAACCTGCTATGCACATCCTGAAGAGCACTGGAAGGGAAGGTGTATCCCAAGGTACTATGGAGCAGAGAAGGGGACACTTCCTTGTATTGGGTGTGTAGGAAGTAGGGAAGCCAGGCCATATAGGTATTGTGAAGGTGTTCTTAGCTCTATAGATGAGTTCACTAGCTTAGCAGATCTTACTGCCCATTTCCTTGGAAGCCTAATAAACCCAATGGGAAAGATGGTTTGGATGGTACCCTAATAAACCAATCTATTGGCTTGGCTGTGTCTTTTTGTGTTCGACCTGGTGAGTAACCTTTGGTTGGATAGTCTGATAAAACCAACTATGAATGCTGGATTGGCTAGTTAGCCTAATAAACCTAGTAGTGAGATGGCTTGACTAGTTAGCCTAATAAACCTAGTAGTGAGATGGCTTGACTGTGTACATTCTGATAAAGCCATCTATTGGCTTAACTGGTCCTTAAAGGTGAATGTTGGCTTGATTGTGTTCAGTCGATGATACCCAACTGTGAGATGTCTTGGATGAGTGGCTTGTGAAACCCATCTGTTGGAATGTTTTACCCTCCATCCTGATAAACCCAACTGTGTTGGCTTGGCTGAGTGCTATTGCACATTGGCTATGTATGAGTCTGCTAGTGTTGCCTTATTCCTTGAGGAAATCATGACCAGCTTGGGAGTGGTGATGTCACTGAGATATTGATGAGCACACTAGTCTATGGTTGGCTGGAACGTTGTAATGAAATAGCTGGTTGTGGGACAAGTTCTGTTTAGGATAAGTGTTCTTGTCTATGTTAGTCTATGCAATTGTATTTCTTGTATTGTAAACTTCTTGATGGAATATGATGAACATGTTGTTGTGTTTAATTGATGCATTGTTCCTCTGAATAACTGTAATTATAGGAATTCATGTCTATTTTCCATCAATGCATATGTACTAAGTTGCACGTTAGATTGGTCAAATCGGTAATGGCCTGAATGATCAAATCGATCCAAGACTTTAGTGAAAAGTGGATTTTCCTTCTAGAAATCCTCCTTTACACATATTTTCGGGATGTGGGATGTGGAATACTGTTTCACATATTTTGGTTTCCACATATTTCCCTTCCGCACCTTCCTCTCTATAACTTGCGGGATGCAGGATGCCGAATAGTGGTGTCGCAATTTCCACAATTCCCAATCCCGCAATTCAATTCTCCACGCTGTCGATCTTCATGGGATTATTCTTTGCCATTGATATATTTTTGATGTGGAATATGGGTTGCAGGAAGGGATATTACAATTTTTGTAACTTTTTAAACAAGAAACTTGGGATTTCCGCATCATTTATTTTTGCAGGTGGATTCTGAACCATCCATTTTGTTCTAGTCTATAGGACTGTTTGGGACCATTGATTTTCGTCATGTTTCTCTCTGCCATCTAATATCGTCTGAGATCTTTCCTTGCAGATCATAGAACTGATCAATGGAATATGAGAGGGAGCATGACACTGTTGGAAATTTCAAGAAGTGGTTTGCGACTATGCCCTATGTTTCGATGAACAGTAAAGGTTCCCGATGAAAATTTTAATTCCACATGATAATGGGGTATGGGTACGTGACATTGTGGTATCAGAGCTATGGGTTGCAACATTGGGCCTGGATGGGCCAGAAAGAAGTCAAGAGTACCCTATGATACCAACTTGTAGTACACTACATTATGGTATTAGGCCTGGATGGGCCGAAAATTAGTTCACAAAGCTGTCGGTTACAATATTGGGCGTAGATAGGCTAGGTGACAGTAAGTAAAATGGTTTTGATTTTGAATTATGGTGTATCTAACAAATGGTGTTGATAACACTTTTTGCAGAGTCATCGTACATTTCGGAAAAGTGGGTTGTTGGCTCATCCATGAGAACCTATGACAGATGTGAAGCACGAGATTCCTATGGGTGTGCGTAAGACGCTATGGGGGAAAATGTCCGAGCCAAAAATGATGATATGGAATCTAATGAAAGGAGGTTTCAAGAGATGTTATCAGAAATTGAATCCACCATGAGAAGCTTGATTAAAGCTCAGGAAGAGTAGCATCGATTGAATGCTGCAATGTTTGATAGATATCCAGCGACAGATGAGATCGAGACGACGTCCAACAAATATAGAAGGTAGTAAGAGTAGTATCAGAAGAAGGAAGAGGTATCCTAGTGACTCAATTGAATCCAAAGGAACCACTAAGGATTCTTGCTCTTCGTCTCATGGGGAAAGGAGAAGCAGATGTTATAGGAACATCTCACGAGATGATTTTAAGAAGGAAATGTTGCCTACCTTCAATGGTGAGACAAATAATGGTCAAGAAACTGAGGCTTGACTTCCTGGGATGAGGAAGTATTTCCAAGTCCAGGACTATTTAGGAAATATGAAGGATAGAGTAGCCATCTTCAATTTCAATGGCAAGGCATCCATATGGTAGGAGCACTGTAGGCAAGTGAATAATATTAACGAAAGGAAAATTGTGTGGAAATAGTTCCAGAAGTACTTGAAGCAGAAATATATCTTTGACAGGTACTACGATGACAAGATTAAAGAATTCCATGAGCTAAGATTGGGACAACAGAACATGGAAGAGTATGCACACAAGTTCCTAGAAATCTTGAGATATGTCAGGTATATCAAGGATGAGAAGGTGAAAATACAACATTTCTTGAGTGGATTGCCTCAGCCTTACAAAGACATAATTGAGTTTTATGAGCCTAGAAATATGGAAGAAACAATAAGGAAATCTAAGTACTACTATGAGAAGAGAAGACAAAAACCTGACTATCACAAGACTTTGGAAGGACAAGAAGAATGAGAAGTCTGACCAAAGGAATAATAGTTTTAAACCTTCTAGCTTTAGAAATCAGTAGAAGCAGTTATCCCAAGCTGAAAAGCAGCCAGCTCGAGTGGTGGGAGAAAATCCAAGAGATCCACATTAGATTAGAGAACCACTCCAATGTTGGATATGTGGAGGACCCCAGATGTGTAGGAATTTCCCACTCAAGAATCAGAGTGCAAGACCAACTTAAAACCTTCAAGAGGTAGAAACAGTGGGTCAAGTAGAAAGGGTTGTCACTAAGATTTACACAGCACTGGAGGACCGCCAGGAAGATCACCAGTCAACTATGGTTGAAGTTGCAGGTAATATTGTTCAGCTATCTATTTCTATTTTGATTGAACCTGGTTCTACCCATAGCTACATTGCTCCTAGATTAGTGGAGATGTGTGATTTCAAGAAAGTGAGGCATAGCAAATCATGGTTAGTTCAGCTAGCCACTGGAACTAAGAGAAAGGTTAGTGAAGTGGTAGAGAAGTGTCCATTAGTGATGAATGGATTGGTCACCTATGTAGATCTGAATGTTCTACACCTTGGTTCCTACGATATTCTCATTGGATTGGATTGGTTAGAAGCTCATAGAGTAAAGATAGACTATTACCATAAGAATTTTGAATGCATGGATGAAGAAGGGAACACCAGAGTGGTAAGAGGCATTCCAAAGGTGATTTCTACGAGGCAAATTTCAGCAATGTAGTTGAAGAAGTTCTATAGGAAAGGTTTCCAGTTGTATGCAGCTCATATTTTAGAGGCAATAGAGAATGAAACTCTTAGGTTGGAGGAATGTAATGTGTTGCAGGAATTCAGGGATGTGTTTCCTGATGAGATTCTAGGGCTTCCTCCAAAGAGGGACATTGATTTCACAATTGAACTTGTTCCATGAGCAGCACCGGTATCCAAGACACCCTACAGAATGAGTACACCAGAAATGTTAGAGCTGAAGATGCAGCTACAAGAGCTGTTGGACAAAAAGTATATCAGGCCAAGTGTGTCCCCTTGGGGAGCACAAGTTTTGTTTGTAAAGAAGAAATATGGTACACTCAGATTGCGTATTGATTACAGAAAACTGAAAAAAGTCACAGTAAAGAACAAGTATCCTTTTCCTAGGATTGATGAACTCTTTGATGAAATGAGAGGAGCAAAGGTATTTTCCAAGATTGACTTGAGGTCGGCTTACCATCAGGTGAGAATCAAGGATGAAGACATTCACAAGACATCCTTCAAAACAAGGTATGGACATTATGAGTTTTTAGTGGTGCCATTTGGTCTCACAAATGCACTAGATATGTTTATGTGCCTTATGAATTGTGTCTTCAGCAAGTATTTGAACAAGTTTGTTCTTGTTTATTCTAAGAATGAGGAAGAACATGAAGATAATTTGAGATTGACATTACAATTTCTTAGGGAGCATTGGTTGTATGCAAATTTGAGCAATTGTGACTTCTATAGAGATAGAATTCAGTACGTGGGTCACATTATCTTAGAAGAGGGTATATCTATGGACCCTGACAAGATTAAAGCCATTATCAATTGGCCTACTTCAAGAAATGTGATAGCTGTAAGATATTTTATGGGTAAGATATTTTATGGGACTTGTAGGATACTACAGGAGATTCATTGAAGGATTCTCCAACGTTTCACATGCAATTAATTCTTTGCAAAAGAAGGGCATAAATTTTTAATGGACAGTGAGTTGTGAATAAATCTTCTAGTGGTTGAAGAATCATCTCACAAGTGCACCGGTTTTGAAAGTTGCAGACCTAGCGAAATATTTTGTGGTGTGTACTGATGCATGTGGTCAAGGGATTGGAGGATTCCTTATGCAATACAACCACGTGATATGTTATGAGTCTATAAAGTTGAAGGTTCATGAGAAGAACTATGTTACTCATGATCTGTGTTGATGTATTTGTAACTTCGGAATGTATTCACCTATTTATCTTATGTCTTGTACCCCGATGTTTATTATGGGAAGTGTCTGTAATGTATTTGAGTCATGTCATGCCCTAATGTTCCTATCGAGAGATTCAATAATGTAAACAAGTAATGTCAAGTCATTGTGGGTAACCCTCCTATTGTTCAAGGGTTAAAGTCCCCACTAGGGTTATTAGACTCTATTAGAGAAGTCAGCCCTAGTGAGTTATTGTCAAGTTGGGAATTAGTATAAATAGAGAGTGAGCCTCTCTATTTATCACACATTCACTCACACTCAGTTGTAGTGCATAGATGAGGAAGAAGAAGTTACTGGGGTTAGAAAGAAAGAGCCTATTACTGTCGGGAGATCATCTTACTCTTTTGGGGTTTTACTTTTGGTGCTGATTCTATCTCTGAGGAAGTTGTGGGGTTTTCTCCATTTATGGTTTCCCTGAGGAAAAACATTGTGTTCATTGTCTCTTGTGTTTGATTGATGTGCTTGTTATTCTCTCAGTTAAAGATCCTAATATAATGCTAGCTTAAATGATAAAAATCTAACATGCTATCAGAGTTAACCTGAGAAGAAGACACTATGCAGCTGCAGAAACTACGGCTTCCTACTTTTTGGATCTCTCTCCACATATTTTCAGCAAAAGAAGGTTGGGATGACTCTCCTCTCCATGGTGCATCGTTCTGTCGAAGCAGAATATGATTCTGAGCATTTTCAGTTTTTGACCCGACACTACTGCTGGAAATTAGGGCTTTCCATAGAAGTGGAATTTTTTAGTGATCTTAGGCCTGGATTGATCTCCTCCTCAAAATCTAAGTTTAGAGATCAATATCAAAGTTTTTGGTTGGACAGAACTCCGGGAATGTCAAACCCTAATATGATCTTGAACCAACACTGCGGAAATTCAGCTCCAGATTTAGACCTGACATCTTGACCTGGTAAGATCTAAATATTTTGTATTTCCATTTGAGGTTCTTAGTTAATATGCCTCATCATACCAATATTGATGAAAATATTGAAGGAGCTTATAAATTTCGAGCCTGGAAGTATAGGATCTCCATGGTCCTCGAAGAAAATGAGTTGGAATCCTATATCAATGAGGAGTTTCCAGTTCTAGAGGGAGATGAGGCTAAGGCATTACACAAGAATAAATTGGTCATGGCTAAGAGGATTATTTTTTATTCAATCAAGGATCACCTCATACCACAGGTGTCCTCCCTAAAGACACCTAAAGCTATGTTTGATGCCCTGCCCAAACTGTTTGAGGGGAAGAACATAAATCGGAAGATGAATATGAGAAACCAATTGAAGAATGTAAAGATACAGAATGCAGAGACCATCCAGTCTTACTTTACAAGGGTCTCTCAGATCAAGGAACAACTAGAAGCAGTATATGAAGAAGTGGAGAATGCAGAGATTGTGATGACCACCATGAGTGGTCTTCCTAGGGCATGGGACTCTTTCATTCAAGGGATCTGTGCCAGGAGGAAGCTAGTCAATTTCAGCAGACTATGGGAAGAATGCTCTCAAGAATAAGCTTGGATAGAAGCTCGAGAAGAAAAGATGGGAAGTGAAGATGAAGCTCTCACAGTCCATCCCAAGAAAACCAGAAGGGACCATCATCACTCCAAAGGTAAGAATTCACACTCTAGAAGAGATCTGTCTACTATTAGATGTTACACATGTGATGAGAAAGGACACTTATCCAAATAATTTCCTGACAAAGGGAAATCTCACAAGAAAAGGGAAAGAAGAGAAGACATCATGCTCATGTTGCAGAGGATGATGAACATTCCACAAAGAGAATCAGACAAGAAAGTGATGAAGAATATGTGTTGATCTATGCTCTCATGGGAACTATCTCACATGGAAGCAATGATTGGATTATAGAAAGTGGTTCTTCCAAACATATGATGGCATTCAAAGAATCATTTGTGAAACTATCTGAACATGAGTCACCTCACAAGGTGAAACTTGGGGATGACTACTAGTATCCATTAAAAGGTAGTGGTGAATCCTCCTATAAGCTAGACTCTGGAAAGTCTATGAAGATGAAAAATGTATTGTTTGTACCAAGACTAAAGAAGAACCTCCTCTCCATATCTGAATTGGATGCAAAAAGAATGAGGGTTGCTTCTGTACATGGCCAAGTTCTTATGTGGCCAAAGGGAAAGACTTTTGATGATGCAATAGTGATTAGGGAACAAGAAGGAGGTCTATACAAATTGAAGGGCCAACCAAAACAATCTTTGGTTCATGACTCCGTAGAACCAAATGAAATTTGGCATAGAAGGCTTGTACATGTGAATTACAGGGCACTTCCACTTGCATTCAAAGTTGTTGAAGGTCTTCCAGAAATGAAAAAAAAACATGATGGTGTCTGCAAAGGATGTGTAAAAGGAAAGAACACAAACAAGACATTTCCAAGTAGTGAGAGCAAGGCAAAAGGAATATTGGAAATCATCCACTATGATGTCATCCAATTCATTAAGTGGGTATGTTTACTATGTTTCTTTCATTGATGATTTTTCTAGGAAGAGATGGATATACTTTATGAAGAACAAAGATGAAGTATTCAGCAAGTTCAAAGAATTGAAAGCCTTGATCGAGAACCACACAAAAAAGAAAATCAAGATTTTTCGATCAGATAATGGCGGAGAATTCACATTAAATGAATTCAAAGACATATGCAAAGATTCATGGATTAAGAAGGAGCTAACCACTCCATATAATCCACAACAGAATGGAGTTGTAGAAAGGAAGAATAGAACGATCATTGAAGCTGCAAGGGATATGCTTCATGATCAAGATCTTCCCATGCATCCAGGGGTAGAAGCTAGCAGAAAAACAGTGTATGTACAGAACCATACTCCACATAGAGTACTTGAGAATAAGACACCTGAAGAAGTCTTTTCCAGCAAGAAAATAGAAGTCAACCATGTCAGAATATTCGGTTGTCTAGTGTACATACACATTCCGAAAGAAAAGAGGACAAAGTTAGATCCTTCAAGAAGGAAGGGTATATTTGTGGGATACTTTGAAAGCTCGAAGGCTTACAGAATATACTTCCTAGGATTCAAGAAGATTGACATCAGCGGGGATTTAACATTTAGTAAATACTCAGCTTACAACAAATCCAGAAAGAGACTTGTTGAAGAACCTGAAGAAACAGAAGCACCCAGAATTCATGACACAACCATGAACGAAGAATATCAAGAAGAAGATCGAGAAATAGAAGAACCTCAAGAACCTGTAGATCCACCTTAGGAAAAGAATCCTCACAAGAGGAAACCTGCTTAGGTATGAGAAGCTATCCAAGGTGCAGAAAGATATGGGGTTCCAGAAGAATCACATGGAGAAAGGAAAAGAACCAGGTCCTGTGCTAGTTATGTATCCTTATTATGCGATTCCATTGATAAAGAACCTTCCAACTATGAAGAAGCGATGAGAAAGAAAGAATGGAAGGATGCTATGATTGAAGAGTACCAATCGATCATGAAGAATGATGTTTGGGATGTTGTCCCAAGAACTGAGGGGAAGTATGTGGTGACTTCCAAATGGATCTACAAGATCAAGCATGCTACAGATGGCAGCATAGAAAAATATAAAGCAAGATTCATGGATCATTGCTTCTCCCAGAAAGAAAGAATAGATTATGAAGAAAATTTTCCACCTGTAGACAGATACACTTCCATCATATCAGTACTTGGTCTGGCTACAGTGATGAAATGGACGATACACTAGATGGATGTCAAGACTTATTTCTTGAATGGTGTAGTGGAAGAGGAAGTGCATGTGGAGCAGCTACTCGATTTTGAGACACATGACAGGGAGACTCATGCATGTAAGTTGAAGAAAGCCTTGTATGGTTTAAAACAAGCACCTAGGACATGGTACAACAGAATTGATGGCTTTCTATCCAGTGTGGGCCTTACCAAAAGTAAAGAAGATTCCAACCTCTACTACAAGGTTGAAGAAGGCAATCTAGTGATACTCCTACTATATGTAGATGATCTGTCTGTAACAGGTATGGATGGATTGATTACTGATACGAAGAGAAAGCTTGCTGTTGAGTTCGAAATGAAGGACTTAGGAATGATGCATTATTTTCTAGGCATGGAGGTGTGGTAGAATGCGGATGGAATATTCCTTGTACAAGGGAAGTATGCAGTAGAGATCCCTAAGAGATTTGGGATGATGGACTACAAGGCCATAACCACACCTATGGCATCGAACCTAAAGCTATTGAGTGATGCTTCATCTGATTTGGTTGATGCCACAATGTATCCTAAGATTATTGGGTCCTTGATGTACCTAATGAATACAAGACCATATATTTTCTTTGCTGTGAACACCTTGAGCTAGTTCCTAACAGATCCGAGACATGTTCACTTGATTGTTGCAAAGCATATTTTGAGGTACCTAAAGGGTACAGCTGATTATGGGCTCAAGTATAAAACTAATGAGAAGATTAACCTAGAGGGTTATGTTGATT
Source organism: Pseudotsuga menziesii (assembly GCA_001517045.1). Taxonomy (NCBI): domain Eukaryota; kingdom Viridiplantae; phylum Streptophyta; class Pinopsida; order Pinales; family Pinaceae; genus Pseudotsuga; species Pseudotsuga menziesii. Next base: position 35,319 of record LPNX011103017.1, read on the forward strand.
CAGATTAGGCAGGTAGTTCCATCGATAGGAAGAGCACTTCAGGGTGCTGCTTCAGTATGGGATCAGGTGTGATATCTTGGTTTAGCAGGAAAAAATCCTATGTGGCACTGAGTACAGCTAAAGTAGAGTATGTTGGAGCCTGTTCAGCTAGTTGTGAGGAAGTATGGCTGAGGAAGATATTGTCTGATCTATTTAATCTCTAGTTAGATGCTACTTGTATATATTGCAACAACCAAAGTTGTGTGAAGTTGTCAGAGAACCCGGTGTTCCATGACAAGTCAAAGCATATCGAGATCAAGTATCACTATATCAGGGATATGGTGCAGAGAGGAGCAGTGAAGCTCTAATATGTTGCAATGGATGAATAGATAGCTGATGTGTTGAAAAAGCCATTGGCTAGAGTGAAGTTTGAGTACTTCAGGGAGAATCTTGGTGTTCTCTAGATCGGGATTCCTCCCAAGAGGAAATGATGAGTCCATGATGTGCCTTTCTAACATGGTGAGAGGATTGGTTCCTTCCATTGTCAGATGTATGTGATGATCCCACATCTAGTATGAAAAAGGGTTGGCTCTGTGAAGACACATCTAGTATGAAAAAGGACTGGCTCTGTGTAGATCCAACATCTAGTATGAAAAAGGACTAGCTCTGTGAAGACACATCCAGTATCAAAAAGGACTAGCTCTGTGTAGATCCCACATCTAGTATGAAAAATGAATAGCTCTGTGAAGACACATCCAGTATGAAAAAGGAATGGATCTATGTAGATGCCACATCTAGTATGAAAAAGGACTAGCTCTGTGATGATACATCCAGCATGAAAAAGGACCAACTCTGTAGATGTACATCCAGTATGAAAAAGGGATGGCTCTGTGGAACTTCCTATGATGAGAAGAATCAAGAGATAGCACTTGTGATGATGACCCAGTGATGATCCAGATCCACTGATGATGATCCAGCAATGATGATCCAGATTGAGTGATGATCCATATCTAGTGACGATAGATATTCAGTGATGATGATCTAGATGAAGATGAAGATGACTTGAAGATGAAGATAACTTGAAGATGAAGATGACTTGAATATGAAGATGACTAGAAGATGAAGATGATGAGAACTCATTGATGATCCAAATGATACAAAGAAGAAGACCCATGCTGATAAATTGTGTCGAGAGAATACCTTCCTAGTTAAGAGGGAGTGTTGATGTATTTGTAACTTCAGAATGTATTCACCTATATATCTTATGTATTGTACCCCGATGTTTATTCCAGGAAGTGTCTGTAATGTATTTGAGTCATGTCATGCCCCGATGTTACTATCGGGAGATTCAATAATGTAAACAAGTCATGTCAAGTCATTGTGGGTAACCCTCCTCTTGTTCAAGGGTTAAAGTCCCCACAGTTGCAAGGCCCTAGGGTTATTAGAATATCCTAAAGAATTCGGCCCTAGTGAGTTATTGTCAAGTCAGGAATTAGTATAAATAGAGAGTGAGCCTCTCTATTTATCACACACTCACTCACACTCAGTTGTAGCACATAGCTGAGGAAGAAGAAGTTGTTGGGGCTAGAAAGAAAGAGGCTACTATTGTTGGGAGATCATCTTACTATTTTGGGGTTTTACTTTTGGTGTTGATTCTATCTCTGAGGAATTTGTGGGGTTTTCTCCATTTATGGTTTCCTCGAGGAAAAAAATTGTGTTCATTGTCTCTTTTGTTTGATTGATGTGCTTGTTATTCTCTCAGTTAAATATCCTAATATAATGCTAGCTTAAACGATAAAAATCTAACAATCTCGAACTTGTAGCCATAGTGCATGCTCTCAAGATGTGGAGGCATTACTTGATGGGAAGAATATTTGAGCCAAGGATAGACCATTATGGTATGAAGTATTTGTTTTATCAGCCTACTCTGAATGCTAGGAAAGACAGATGGCTGGAGTTTTTATGTGAGTTTGATTTTGACATCAAGCACATAAAGGGGAAATAGAATAAGGTAGTTGATGCACTAAGTAGGAAGGTGCAGGAAATGCATGTGACATCCGTTAGTGTTTTTCAATCAGAGTTGAGGCAACATATTGTTAATCGTGTTGCTAAAGATCAAATGTATGTGCAAGTAAAAGAAAAATTGCTATAGAAAAGCATTGAAAAGAGGTGTGAGGGATATAAATTAGAGGAATATGGAGTTATTACTTATAAAGGAATAATTTACATTCCAAAGGTAGCTGATTTGAGGAGAATTTTTATGGACGAGATCCATCAAGCTCCATATTCTAGTCACCCGAGATATCAGAAGACAATTGCTACAACTATAAAGCCGTACTTTTGGCCAGGAATGAAAAGGGACATGGATGAATATATTTCAAGGTGCATGAAATGTCAGTAGGTAAAGGTTAAGCATCAACACCTTGCAAGTTTGTTGCAGCCTTTTCCAGTTCCAAAATGGAAATGGGAAGTTATTTCCATGGATTTTATTATAGGATTTCCAATGACTTGGAGATAGCATGATTCCATAATGGTTGTGGTGGACAAGTTGACAAAGGAAACACATTTTATACGTGTTGAGTCTACGCATAAGACTGATGACATTGCAAAGATATTCATGAAGGATATTTTCAAATTGCATGGATTTCCTAAGGCAATAGTCTCAGACAGATATGTCAAGTTCACTTCCAATTTCTAGAAGGGGTTGATAGTAGATTTGGGTACAAAGCTGAACTTCATCACTTCTTACCATCCTTAGACTGATGGGCAGATAGAGAGGGTAAATCAAGTTCTTGAAGACATGATTTGCATGTACGTGATGGAAAAACCAACCAAGTGGGAAGATTATTTACACCTGATAGAGTTTTCTTATAACAATGGACAACAAGAATCCTTGGGGATGAGTCCATATGAAGCTTAGTATGGCAGGAGGTGTAGGACACTAGTGACTTGGGATAATGCAGTGAACACAGTTGTGATTGGTCCAGAATTACTCAAGGATATGGAGGAAGAGGTTGTAAAGATTAGGAAAAATATGAGGGCATCCCAAGACAGACAGAAAAGCTATGCTAATAAGCATAGGGTGAATAGAGGGTTCAGTATTGGGGATCATGTTTACCTCAGAGTGAGGGTAAATAAGGGCTCCTTGAAGCTTCGGAGTTGTTCCAAGATGTCACCTAGACACTATGGGTCATTCAAAGTGTTGGAAATAATAGGGCCAATTGCATATAGACTTGCATTTCCTATTAGCACTAGGGCTCATAACGTTTTTCATGTTTTTTTGCTTAAGAAATATATACATAACCCTAACCATGTGATAAATTTGGATGGGATTCAGGTGGAACCCGAGGGAGATTTCCAAATCGAGCCAATGCACATCCTCGACTTGCAAGTCACCATGCTTCGGAATCGAGCCATAGGACAAGTAAAGGTGCAGTGGGAGCACTATGGTCTTGAAGAGGCTACATGGGAGCTAGAGGATGCCATGCAATTGGCACATCCATTTTTGTTCAAATCTGTGGAGAACTGAGGCGATGCTAGTGTAGCATTTTGTTCAATTTTGTAAGCACTGAGGATAGTGCTATTGAAGGGGGAGGGGATTGTAACACCCCAGTTTTGACCCCATTACATTAATGCATATGATGTAAATACTATATCGAATCATGACAAGGAGCTTAAGGCCAAGGCCCTGTCATTGATTAAGGTTTGGTATATAAGTGATCGGGGTCAATGCCTATGGTTTCAGTGCTAAGTCAAGCACATTTGTAAACATCATGTAAATATGCAAATTAATGAAAACCCATAGATAGCTATGTCAATGCAACGAATAATGAGATGGGGGCATGATTTTCCTAAGGATAAGGGAGTGGGAATGTTAACCTCAAGCCAGTTTGGGAAAAATCCATGTGTCATGGGGAGAACCCATCAGAATTGTCAACTACACTCTTTCTTGTCTTCTCTTCCCAACCATTTATTCTGCCAGAAGGTGGTTGAGGTACTTAATGCTTGGAAGGGGAAGAGTATGGGAAATTTTGAACTGGGAAGAGCACCTAGTTTTGGAATGACGTGTTTTTCTTGCATGGACAAGAAAACACCAGAACTGTATGCTAGCCTTGACCCATGCATTCACATTTTTGGATTTAATCTCATGTTTTGAGAGCTGCAGGACATTCTCGTTCATTCACCATTCATCATCATCATTCACCACCATCTTTGCTTCCTGGGAGAGTGACATTGTGGTAGCAACAAAGCTCTTCCTATGTATACCTTCGTGTTATACCAGTTTTTTTCCCTTGGAACAACTGTGATTACTGTGTTGCAACATTGTCTTAAATTACAGAGTGTATGAGATCTTGTTGCTCCTGTTCCAGAGTAAATTCGGTGTTGTGGAGTCTCCATGTAGTTGATTTATTGTGCCCCCTGGTTCAGAACTGAGCTATGTACAAGAATTGGGAATGGGAGAGACGTAGAACATGCTTTATAAACCTAGTGTGGAACCCTACAATAGGATAAGAGTGGCTGGTTAACCTGCTATGCACATCTTGAAGAGCACTGGAAGGGAAGGTGTAGCCCGAGGGATTGTGGAGCAGAGAAGGGGACACTTCCTTGTGTTGGGTGTGTAGGCAGTAGGGAAGCTAGGCCAGATATGTCTTGTGAAGGTGTTCCTAGATCTATAAATGAGCTGACTAGCTTAGCAGTTCTTCCTACCCATTGCCTTGGAAGCCTGATAAACCCAATGGCAAAGATGGCTTGGATGTTAGCTTGATAAACCCATATGTTGGCCTGGATGTGTCTTGTTGTGTTTAACCTAGTGAGTAACCTTTGGCTGGATAGTCTGATAAACCCCAACTGTGAATGCTAGCTTGGCTAGTTAGCCTGATAAACCCAGCATTGAGATGGCTTGATTGTGTGCAGTCTCATAAACCCATATGTTGGCTTGACTGGTCCTTAAATGTGAATGTTGGCTTGACTGTGTTCTGTCTATGATACCCAATTATGAGATGGCTTGCCTGAGTGGCCTGCGAAACTAGTCTGTTGGAATGTTTTACCCTGCAACCTGATAAACCAAACTGTGTTGGCTTGGTCGAGTGCTATTGTACCTTGGCTATGTATAAGTATGCTATTATTCCCTTATTCCTTGAGGAAACCATGCCCATCTTGGGGGTTGCGGTGTCGCTAAGAGATTGATGAGTGCACTGGCCTATGGTTGGGTGGAATGTTGCAGTGACATAGCTGGTTGTGGGACAAGTTTTGTTCAAGATAAGCGTTCTTGTCTATGTTATTCTTTGCAATTGTATTTCTTGTATTGTAAATTGCTTGATGGAATATGATGAACATGTTGTTGTGTTGAATTGATGCATTGTTCCTTCAAGTAATTATAATCATAGGCATCCATGTATGTTTTCCATCAATGCATCTAAACTAAGTTGCAGAGTAGATTGGCCAAATTGGTAGTGACATGAATGATCAGATCGATCCAACACTTCAGTGAAAAGTGGAGTTTCCTTTTAGAAATCCTCCTTTGCACAGATTTTCAGGATGTAGGATGCGGAATATCATTTTGCAAATTTTGGTTTCTGCATATTTCCCTTCTGCAACTTCCTCTCTACAGCTTACAGGATGCAGGATGCGGAATCGCGGTGTCACGATTTCTATAATTCCCTATCCCACAATTCAATTCTCTACGTCATTGATCTTCACGGGATGATTCTTCGTCATTGATATGTTTCCAATGCGGGATGCGGGAAGGGAGATTGCAATCTTTGTAACTTTTCGACCCCACAATTTCAGCTTTCTGCATCGTTGTTTTTTGTGGGTGGATTATGAACCATCGATTTGGTTCCAGTCTATGGGACCATTTTGAGACCATTGATTTCCATCATGTTTCTCTCCATCATCCGATATCCTCTGAGATCTTTCCTTGCAGATCATCGAACTGATAAATGGAAGACGGAAGGGAGCATGACAGTGTAGAAAATTTTGAGAAGTGGTTCGCTACCATGCCTTGTGTTTCGATGAACAGTAAAGGTTCTCGATGAAAATTTTAACTCTGCATGATAATGGGGTATGGGTACGTGACACTCACTATGAAGAAATTCTATCAACTTTCATTTTTCTAATCTTCCATGAAAGGGGTGTACTCTTATGAGATAATCATGCTAAACTTAAACTTTCCCCCAACCCCTTATTCATGCTTGTGTGGGAATTGAAACTTGATGGGTGACTTGGCTTGTAACCTTCACCATTTGGTGATAAGAAATACCAAAACATACCACCCAATTACCTGAAAGAAGAATGTAGTCTCCAAATACTAAGCTCAAAGGTTTTGGTAATCATTTTGCAAAGCTAAGAAGTGACAAGGATGCAAGATATGCATAATAGGGAAACTTGTTTTGTAATCATTTCTTTCTAATGAAAACTCCAAAGAGAGGTAGAGGAAACATAATGAGGGCATGCTAAACAATTTGAAGATGAACATATTTTTCCCAGGATTACCTTAATTAACTTGGACATAGTAATTTATAATTATTTTCAAATGCTCAAAATCTAGAGCACGTGCACAACATTGTTACAATTTAAAACCTGATTCTAAACACAAGAAGCCTATGGGGAACATGTAACAAAACTTATTTCATGTATTCTAGTATTTCTTTAAAATTTCTAGCATTATCTAATCAACACGAGCGAAAAAACATGGTACTTGTCATGAAACATAAAAGACCAAATTAATGTAACTTAACTTGATCTAGGAATACATTACAAATAAAAGGTAATAACTTACATATAGGAAATTAAAACAAACTTCTAGACTCATCCATGCTAAAGGTTTCTACAACAAGAATCATAGCTAAATTAAAGAAAATTAACTATAACTGGAAGAGTTTAGTGGAATTTACCTATAATTGTCAAATTTTAAGCTAAGTAATGACCAATGCATTTATTTAGCCCCCTCAAAACACCTAAGTGTAAGCAACAAACTAGCAAGCTCCACCCTGAACCCTAACTTATCAACCTACATTAATATAAACAATACACTATAGTCTATCTGATTTTTGAAGGAACAATAAAGGACTTCACCAGTTGAAATCACATAATCAACTCAATACAAATAGATCATCTAACAAACTCAAATTATCACTTACTATATATGTGTCTTTTCATTTTAGTTTCCGCACTGTTCTTTCTAGAGTTCCACATTCTACTAATAAAATACCCACAACGTACAAAAGTTAAGAATAGAAAAGAAGCTATCAAGTACATACTGATAAAAGACAGTATAGTGCCAATAAAAGCATCCAATGATCATGTGAATTCAATAAAAAATAACAATAGTACTATCAATGCAAAGAAGACATGAGTTATAAATATAGATCTGGAAATTTTAGGAAGACCTATTACAAACAAAGGACAATATTAGAAGCATTGAAAATGCTACTTGAGAAGAGAAAAAAAAATCTCAATTAGAAATACCTATAATTTAGCTTTTCTAAATAAATACATAAAAATTGAAATAAAGGTAAGTTCGTGAAAAGAATCTTACATAAAACTTTATTGCTTGCACCCATGGCTAAGTTGAGCCAAAAATCCAATGGAAAAAAATAAAGAAACATATTGAGGAAGTAGCTAATCGAGGAAGTAGCATATTTAAATCTAGTCGTAACATAGGTATATTTAAAACCAACCATAACTTAAGTAGGTTCAAAGTACCGAAGTACTATTATTATAACCTTTCCAATGAAGAGATAACAAAAAGATTTTTTTATCACAATCTTTACATACCTAAGGCTTCCTACTTTAACCTTACCCCCACCTGAGAATCGATAACATATATGCATTCAAATGTAATAAACATATCATTTAAGATATCAAAGCATGATTGAAGGAATTATTACCCAATTCCCTTTAGCGCATACAATACTAGCATGACCGATTTGATACTTGTATGGTTTCCATTAACATTTATTATGCTACTTTATTAGATGATGCCTCATGGGAACTCACATGATCCCCCCAATAAACCTATTTACAAACATCTTATTGTCCTCTTTCTTTCTCGTGAGGTTGACTATAGTAGGCTATTGAATCATCAACATCTTTATCTATGTCTTCAACCATTCCTAGTGATAAATTTAATCAGCAACCACATTAGACATCATTCCATATTCATTGCATATGTAACAACTTCTCATATTTTTTCAATATTCAATACCACACATATGCTTAAACATATCTACATGCACATTCTACCACATATTAACCCTCAATATGTTCAATAGTGCATAAATATTCCAACTATTCTTACTGTCTTGCATTTATAAGCATTCCCATGCCTTAATTGTTTACAGAACAACTTTATCAAGCTAGATAAATGTGAGAAACATAGAAAGTGATGAGTTTAATGAATTATCTCTTCCATTTCCTCTGCATAGCATGGAATTGCACAACCTATCTTATCTACTCAATGGAATCACTGCCATTCACACAACATATCATTAGATGTTATATTATCACCCAAGTAGAAATACTTAGTGCATTCACATAAACTAAAATTGATACTTAAACAACTTACAACTCTACTCTACAAACAAAAGAGATTTTGGGGTTACAAAAATCCATCATTATCACATTGCCTTGCTGGCCACATGCACCATTATCATTCCAACCAATTCTTTACATCCTGCAACTCTGCCTTGGGCTACCTCTGTAGCTTATCCATGTCTAAGAATCACCATACCATTTTCTTTGACCAATTCCAATCAATCCCAACTTGGCCTTTTCTCATTGTAACAGATGCATTCCTCACAAGCCCAACTTTCATGATATTATAGCTACCTCTAGAATGATGCATGATTCTCTGTATTGAGCTTCCTTTAGAGCCTTATAAAACTATGCACCTTTCCTTCCATTTGTTGAAGGATTCTAATCCAAGCTCCAATTTGTTTCCCAAGATAGTTCCACATAATGGAGTGCTTAATTTCCTTAGTGGAAGCTTCCAAGTTAATTGACTGGAAGCTTCCAAGTGAATTGAGTGCTTAGTTTATAGGCCCTAAAGTCCACGGGAGTTTGGTCTAGTGGAAATCAACTAGGTGATTCGTCTTGTATTAAGGTGGATACCCTAGCTGAAAACCCTCCAATTCAAAAGAGATACTCTAAGAAGTATTTATATAAAAAAACAATAACATAAGAAACAACATAATAATACCATTGTGTTGGGATGTTAGGGTGAAAAAAATGTAGTTCAGGATTCAGCACAAATAACATTTTATAGAAAAAAATGGTGTATGATTATAGATTCCATTGCATTCATAGTCCCTGTGTTCACTTGGAAATACATTGCAGTTCAAGTATGCTGAGTATAAGTATGCATAGTATACATAAATTACAAAAGTTGGTAGAATACTTCCATTCACTTGTTCCAAGAGCATGCATATTTAGGCACACACATTTAGTCTATAGTTGTTTTCCATCTAGTCAAGTTAATATGGTTACAATATAGCTCATACATAATCAATATTATGTCTACAACAATGCTTTATTATTAAAATGTTCACTAGAAAAATTTAAACTTGTTATTTACATATCGTGTTCGGGTTAGCATCTCACAACAGTTGGAATTGTTGAAACACAAAGGGTAAAGGTAAGACTATTCATTGAGTCAAATATTTGTAAGGTCATACATCCCTTATAATTTATTGAAAAAACATAGACAAATAGAAGTAAAAGTTGGAGATATATCTTTTTTCTTATACCTTCTTTACATAATTGTCCACACAGCAAGGTTTAGAGATGACTCACTTCAAACTGAGATTTATCTTGGTTATTATAGGGATTGATGTTATTGTAGTCATTTAATGATATTTCTTAGTGTTTTACCAATATTGTTCTATTTTTGTTTCAAATACAATTGAGGTACTTAGGTGTCTACAAACTAATGATATATCTAGGGAATTGCAATAGTATGAGGCTTTCATTTCTCTTAAACTTAATTTTTACCATGCAAAGAATACTATTTTCAACTTTAAAATCAAACAAAAGTTATAGTTTTGTTTCTCAAAAGAAGATTACTATATGGAAAAAAATTTCATTTTCTTTTCTATATTTAATTAAGACATGGATTATGATCTTCCTAAAATTAAAACATCTCAAACTATGTATAGACAAAAGTAAAATTAATTACTCAACCGATTCTTTATTTTTTTGGAAAATGGATATTGTATTCAGTAGTGCATAATAGAGGATACATCAATAAATATACTTATTGAGCCAAATGTTGAATATACAATGCATCTATCCTTACATAACAAAAGGAGAGCCATCATATATACCTTGAGGCTTGGATTCAATCTCAACAGTATCTACATCTTTCCTGAAAATTTCAATCCCGAGTTCATCTACATCTACATCTACAATGATCTCACCCAAATCAAATTGATTAGTTTTCGATTTTTATGTTTTTAACGAAGACAATTTTATCTTCACAAAATCCTTGTACAAAAGTCTTGGCTATACCTCTTCCCTTTAGGTTCAAGTACACCTATAAATCCTTGTCTCGTTATCTTCCTACTTAATTCTTGCAACTCTCTTCCTTCCTCTACTTCACATGGTTTCAACTCTTCCTCTTGGCTATTCTTGGCCAAGGATCTTACCAACCATCCTAATTGTTTTGCATAAAAAAATAATTGGAAATAAATTGTATTATCCATTCTAAAAGAAAAGAAATTGCATTCTGCACATTCATTCCCATTCCGAGACCATCCAAAAATATTGTTCCATCAAACTAAATCTCCAAAAGAAAATAAAGGATCTCCTAGATAAACTTTGTCCTTCTCTAAAAGTTCATACAACTACATAAAATAATCTTTTACAATCATAGAAGTGTCTCAATATATTACATAAAAATGGTTCAATAAAGCAGTCCCTAATATAATATTTTGAACACTACATAAATGCCAAAAATAGGTTGGAAACAAGAATTCAGAGGACAGTGGATTTATTGTTGGTTTGAATTTCTATATGTTTAGTTTCAATTTGAGTGTTTAATTGTGCAAGTTGTTCATAATTGTTGTTTCCAAAAAAAATTTCTCTAGCAATTAAAACTGGAAGAACTTATAACACGGAAAACATACACATGCATCCCTCTACATGGATTCATGTGGAACAATTCTCGGTTTTTATTTTTCCTTTGTATCAACAATTGTAATAAATTGTTGGAGATAAAGAGAAAGTTGGAATTCATAGAATTATTGTACAACATGTTAGGTATGTGTGGTGATATGACATAATTTACTATCCCTTAATAGATAATATAGGTAAAACTCGACAAGGTGTAATAAAATCTAGCAAAACAAAGCTATCAATAAAACTCTTACTGAAATTTCTGAAGGGCATATAAGAGAAACTATCATACACACTAAGCGTTATTTCTTACGCATGGATTAACTCAAATTAGTTATTAGTTTATTGGGCACTGATGATAGACCCTAGGTAGACCACACCATGAAGAAATAAGAATTTAAGGGAATATTAAGTGTTGTGTAAATGGAATTGAAAAGTGTTGAAGGTGGGTATTGGTTGAACTCCTTTATGAAGGTGCATAAATGTAAGGGCGAGTAGTATATGAAAAACCTCAACTTCTATATTATATGACAATAATATGACTCATACATTGACCAATCCCAACCTGTGATCACTTAGGGATAATAAAATCCCAGCTTCCCTGCATGGAAATAAGTTCAGATGACATTGAAATACCCTAGGTCAATTCATGTCAATAAATCGATAAGTCGATAGTTTTGACATTCTTAAGTGCCAAGGTGCCAAGGTTTGACATGAATGACTAGATAAGTTGACAATTTTGACAATTTTGACATTTCTTTATTGCAACATATTATAGTTTGATCTTTCATGTTATGTATAGCTTGTAAACATTCCTTTCGAATGCGTATAAAACTCAATTGTGTGTTTCTCATGTCTAAAGACAACCCTAATATAGATTTTAGTTACGTGGAATGATCTAGTATATAGTATGGTGTTCAAGTTTTAAGGATAGGATAGTTTTTAACATAAGAAATAAACTTTAATGGATGAACATAAATATAAAACAAGATTCATAATAGTACTGCTCCAATCAATTTAAACTGCAATAAAAGTTAAACATAATTTTCATCTCTTTCAACTTTAACACTCCATTTGTCACTGCATTAAATTTGGTCATCGAGATTCATCAAATTCCATTTATAGTAACAAAATAATAAATAATGTACAAAAGATATCAGTAGTAAAGAATCATAACCATTATTTGAACTAGCCTTATACTCTGATACTTTAGGTTTATCTTGTCACTGAAGAGACAAGTCAATTTGGTAAACAAATGTCGTACCTTGAGAGAGAGAGAGAGAGAAGGTGAAACCAGAAGGATATAGACATCAGCGTCTTAGTCAATAAGAAGAGACACTTTAATCAAATACCTAGGCTTTATCAACACAGTCATACCCAATACAGTCACGATGTCAAAGGAAACATAGTCATACTAGGTAATAATACAGTCAATTGTGTGGAGATACCTAGTCATACAGTCATGCAAAGTCTTACAGTCACCCTGAGAGTTATAATATATAGTCACAAGTAAATAGTCACAAGTAAACAATCACAAGTAACGCTATAGGTAGATTTATGAGTCATGCTGAGGATATAGTCATACAAAAAAATTATATATATATATATATATATATATAGAATTGCAAGTAACCCATAGTCACGCTGGTATAAAAGTAGTCATGAAGAACCCACATTCACACAAAGAAAGCAGTATGTGGAGAACAGTCACGCTAAGGAGTCAGAGGGAATGGTCATGTTGGGGAAAACACACAATCTACACTGAAAGAGAAACTCATGGTCACACTGGGGAAAACCCACGGTCTATGTTGGGCGAATATAAAGTCATACACAATAGGTATTAGGTCACGATGATGTAAATATAACCATTCTATGGTAGAGACCGCACATATGACCACGCTGGTGTAAATATAACCACGTTGGGGTAGAGACTACAGGTATGGCCATGCTGGTGTAAATATAACCATGCTGGGGTAGAGACTACAGGTATGGCCACACTGGTGTAAATATAACAACACTAGGGTAGAGACCCCAGGTATGACTATGCTAGGGTAGATACCGTGGGTATGGCTATGCTAGTGCAGCAAAGAAGAAAAAAGTCACTCGAGTAGTAGTCACGTTGGGAGAAGTGGAGAGAAGCCATGCTACGAGGAACAACTAGTGGGTAGTAGTCACACTGGATGGAGTGGAGAGTAGTCACGCTACGAGGAACATTCATTAGGTAGCAGTCACATAGAGAAGAGGTAGAAGCCACAAGAATAACCAATCACATAGAGCAGTAAGCCACACAGAGCAGAGCTAGAAGTCACGAGATAGCCTTTTCATTGATGTATTATTAAAGGATAGCCTATTGTTTTAATAAGGTTAGGAGTGTTATGAAATACAACAATTAGGTTGACTTAGGGAAAGGTAAAGTGGCCCAAAATACAGCCATAAATAAAGTGGTACAAAGGTAAAGTAAAACTATAATCAATAAAAGGTCCAAATGTCTTACAATAAAACCATAAGGTAAATAAAAGGTCCAGAGGTATTTATTAATAAAAACCATAAATAAATGGTCCAACCAAAAAATGAAAGAACTTAGGTTAGTGTAGAAAAAAATAAAACCCCAAAGGTACACACACAAAAGAGTGCTAGGACCAAGTAAGATAAAGGACCATGAGTCAACCAAGGGGGTCACAATAAAACAACCCACATGCCCACAAGACCAAGGTGGACCAACAAGACCAACACCATTAATATTTTCTCTCTCTCAAGGTACATTGTTTCATAAATTTTATCATCATTGTATAAGGGGAAGATAGAAACTTGATGGTATGATCCTTTGGTCCTCAATAATTCTCCTAAGGGTTAGGTTCTAGGGAGATCATCAAGGGGTGGTCAGTCCCTTGAGAAAGAACCTATCAATAACTATTTAGGAGAGAGGAAATAATCTTGGTAAACTTTACTGAGATTCACTTGGTTAACTTAAAAGGGGTGCTTCTGTAGGAACTTCCTAGTCCCAGACCAAGAATCTACTTGGTCCCAGATGGTCCTAGACATGGAAGTATTTGTCTCATCCTACAAAATATTCTTGGACCTTGTGTCCAAGAAACTATCTGGTGCTAGACTAGAATACCCTAGAGATTTATAGGGGTCCTAACCATATGTTAGGGACTTTTCCATTTCATCAACCTACTTTTCCCTAGACCAAGAACTCCATGAGACTACTGGGGGGCCTAGCATACCTTCTAGGGTCTTACTCTTCCCTAGTTAACTGACTAGGGTACCATTCTCCCTGAGAATGGGTCATGTAGCTGCAAACATCTTGGTAACTGACCAAGTGCCTCCATTCTTAAATAATGGCCTTCATCCCCAGGTTGAGCTTCGGTCCTAGACTGAATTAAGTGTTGATGTATTTGTAACTTTGGAATGTATTCATCCGTATATATTATGTACTGTAACCTGATGTTTATTCCAGGATGTGTGTGTAATGTATTTGAGTCATGTCATGCCCCGATGTTCCTATCGAGAGTTTATATAATGTAACAAGTCATGTCAAGTCATTGTGGGTAACCCTCCTATTGGTCAAGGGTTAAAGTCCCCGTAGTTGTGGGGCCCTAGGGTTATTAGAATATTCTAGAGAAGTTGACCCTAGGTGAGTCATTGTAAGTCAAAGCAATAGTCCCCACCATTGTGTTAAGGATAAACCTCCTTGTTGGTCGGAGGAGGAAAAGTCCCCACAAGTTGTGGGGCACTACGGTTATTAGACACTCGTAGACATGTCAGCTCTAGTAAGTAATTGTTAAGCGAGGCTGAAATATTGGAGTGGATTTCAAATGAATGAAAGAATATAAATAGAGAGTGAGTATCTCTATTTATCACACAGACACTCACTCATTGGGGCACATGAGTGAGAGAGAAGTTGTTGGGACAAGAGAGAGGCTATTGTTGTCAGGAGATCATCTTTATGTTTTCAAGTTTTACTTTTGGTGTTTATTCTATCTCTGAGGAAGTTGCGGGGTTTTCTCCTTTATGGTTTCCCTGAGGAAAATTCTTTGTATCTCTTGTGTTTATTACTGTGCATGTTATTCTCTCAGTTAAAGATCCTAAGATCATAATGCTAGCTTGAATGACAAAAATATAACATGGTATCAGAGCTAACCTAAGAAGAAGACATTGTGTAGCTACAGAATATAGGGCTTCTTAATGTTTGGGTCTCTCTCCACAGTCCATCAACAAAAGTATGCTAGGATGACTCTCCATTGAAGGGCGCATCTTTCTGTCGAAGCAGAATTCGATTCCGAGCATTTTCAGTTTCTGGTGCAGGAAATTAGGGCTTCTTACAAAAGAGGAATTTTTTAGTGAGCCCAGCATAGGATTTCTCTCCTCATAAAAATCGAATTTTAGAGACCTGGATCAATATTTTTGGTTGGGTGAAACTCTGGGAAAGTCAAACCCTAGTTTGACCCCATGCTGGAAAAAACCTAAATACTAAAACTGATAATTTTTTGTACATTCAGTATATTGCAAGATTAGAGAAGGATCAGGAGCTAAAAATTTCACATGACGAAGATAAAATATTTATTTACACTGTTTCCAAAATTCAGCCTCAAATTCGCTATATTCTGGGAGATATGATCCCTCCACCTTAGGGTTCTAGCCTCTTCCAGGATTCATCCCTAAACAGGATACCTAGGGAGAATTGCTATATATTGGGCTGAAAAGGTCCAAATCAAATTTATGAAGATGTTCCAAAAAGTGAACGGAATTTAGTTTATGTGGTCTGAGTTTCATAATCAGAAGATGAACCAGTGACACGTGGAAGTCTGTACAACTTCACTGTTATGAAGACTCCTGTAACAGGTCAGGTTGGGAAAATGATCATAAGTCGCAATTGGTGAAACCAATTGTGATGAAACCTATAGTGTTGAATTAGGGACATGTTAGGATACCTTAGTACAAATTTTTAGACACATAGGGGTAGTAATGTTAGATATACCATAGACACAGTAACAGACATTTATGTAGAAGAAATTGGAAAACTAGGGCTTCCTATTCTGAGAGCTTCCCTCCACTGTTTTTAGAAAAGGAGTACATTAGACATCTAAAATTGAAGAGATATATCTTTCTATCCAATAAAATCTGAAATATTCCATTTTTTTAAATTAGGGTTACTCTGACAAACCCTAGATCAGCCAGCTCCGGAACGAGGATGGACACCTCAAATCGGTAAGATCTAATCTTTTGCTATTTTCATTTGAGGTTCTCATTTAAAAAGTGATCTATCACATCATCTTGATGATAATCTTGGTGAATTTGAAAACTTCCAAGCATGGAAGTATTTGATCTCTCTGAAGAAAATGAATTGGACACCTACATAAGTAAAGAGGTTCCAGTTCCAGAGGGAGATGAGGCTAAAATCCTTACACTAGAAGAACTTGGTGAAGGCCAAGAAGATCATTGCTGATTCAATCATGGATCACCTTATACCACAAGTTTCTTCCCTAAAGAAACTGGATATGTTTGATTCCTTAACCAAGTTATTTGAAGGGAATAACATAAATCAGAATATTAATTTGAGAAACCAGTTGAAGAATGTGAAGATCCAGAATGTAGAGACCATACAGTCATACTTTACAAGGGTATCTCAAATAAAAGAACAAATTGAAGTGGTAAAAGAAGAAGTGAAGAATGCAGAAGTGATGATAGCCACCTTGAATGGACTCCAAGGATCATGGGATTCATTCATTCATGTGAGGAATGTGTGCTAGAAGAAAGTGATTACTTTCAGCAGACTCTGGGAAGAGCACTCACAAGAAGAAGAAGCTCAAATCATAATAAGAGAAGAGAATATGGGAGCAACTGAAGATCAAGCTCTCACCATCCAAAGAAGATCCCTCAAGCAATGAGGAATATGAAGAACTCAACTCTTGAATAACCTCTTATCCATCTTAGCATTTGGATAAGAAATGATTCTATTATGAATGAAGAAGATGATGAAGCTGAAGGCTCAAGAAGGAGTCTACCCACGAAACAACTAAAGATAAGTATTCAATTGTCATTTCATGATATTGTTTTGTTATGCATTTGTTTATATTCAGTTAATGTATTATGCATGATAGAATGTTTGCATTAATGACAGTATACTACTAATATACATGTGATGGGTAAGTAGCTCATGGTTCTATACAACTCTCCATTGTTGCTTATCTAGAATGAAACCTCTTTGCTGACATATTGGATTAGTGCACAAT
>LPNX011103017.1:52725-64790 GCA_001517045.1 Pseudotsuga menziesii
AATTTTCCATGAGATGTGGATGAATATTGTATTCACTAAAATAGTTGCATGATCATATATTTATGTATAAAGATTTTTCCATTATGAATATCCTTATGAAATGTTTCTAACCATACAACAAATGCATTTGACTTGTAGGAAAGATCACATACATAATCGCCTACAAGAAAAGAAGAATGAGACTTGTTCTGAAGAACAAGTGATGGCAGTTCAAGATGAAGACTAATATTATGAATGCAGCAACATCATTGATGCAGAACCTTCAAGCTATGAAGAAGTAACCAAGAAGAAAGGGAAGACCAGTTCAAGAAGAATGATATCTAGGATGCAGTATCGATACGTGAAGGGAAGTTCGTAGTTCCATCATGCAGTAGATAGAAACATCGTGGGATACAAGGGAATATTCCTAGCATGCGGCTTCTCACAAGAAGAAGGCATAGACTACGAAGAGAGATTTGCAGCCAATGGGAGTTGAAACACATACACCAACGTAGATCTAAATCCTAGGCTCTATCAAGTGCCGAGAGGGATCAAATCTCTTCTTAGTTATCCATTGATTTGATTCAAACCAAAAGACACATATTTTTATTTAAGGTCCACATATAATTTTTTTTTTATTAATATTTAATATTATTTATGGCTGACATATAATATTTTTTATTTTATTAGGAACAAACATTACAACATTTCCCCATACGTGGTTTTAAAACCACATGCAAGGCCCTCCTACAACAACATTTCCCCATACATGGTTTTAAAACCACATGCAAGGCCCTCCTACAACCATGGGTTGTTTAGGAGGCCTTACACATGGTCATAAAACCATTTGAAAGGCCCTCCTAAACCATGTACAATAAAACCATGGGTTGTTTAGGAGGCCTTTCACATGGTTTTAAAGCCATGTGCAAGGCCCTCCTAAACCATGGGTTGTTTAGAAGGCCTTGCACTAAAACCATGTGCACATAGTTTTAAAACCATGTGCAAGGCCAACATTTTTTTGAGGATATTTCAAATTTTTATTTTTTATTATTTTGTTAGGTATGAACATTACAACATCTCCTCCATATTGTTTTTTTTTCATGACCCACATTTTTTTACGCATAATTAATTTTTTACTTTTTTATTGTTTTGTTAGGTAGGAAGATTAGAACATCTCCCCCATATTAGGTTGTTTTTTTGGCCGACATTTATTTTGTCCTATAATTAAAAAAAATATTTTTTATTAATAAAAATAATGTTATATAACATTACATAACGTTATGTAACGTTACGTAACGTTACAAGATCTTCCCCATACTGGGCTATAGAGCGCCTCCAGCGCAATGATGAGCTTGATGAAGATCTTAATCTTTGCTACAAGGTTGAAGATGAAATTCTATACACTAAATGGATACATAGAATATTAGTAGCATAGGAAGCTACTTTCCACTCCGGTACAGAATGTTTCAGTGCATAGAGTATGGAAGACAGAGGGAGTATGATGCTCTGCTTTAGAGGGAGTGACTATAGAATATATTGAGGTTGGACATGGTATGACAGGATGGATAGATTACTGATGACTCTAGGATTTACTGAGAGTAAAGTGGATTCCAACCTTTGCTTCAAGGTTGAAGGTGGAAGACCAATGATGCTCTTGTTATGTGTCGATGCACTATTTTCTAGGCATGGAGGTGTGGTAGAATGTGGATATAATATTCCTCGAACAAGGGAAGTATGCAGTAGAGATCCCAAAGAGGTTCAGGATGATGGAATGTAAGGCCATGACCACACCTATGGCATTAAACATGAAGCTATTGAGTGATGCTTCATCAGAGACAATTGATGCTACGATGTATCGTCAGATGATTGGGTCCTTGATGTACCTGACAAATACAAGACCAGATATTTTCTTTGCTGTGAACACATTGAGAAATGTTCACCTGATGGTTGCAAAGCATGCAGTAAGGTACCTGAGGGGTACAATTGATTATGGGCTCAAGTATGAGGTGAATCAGAAGATTAACATGGAGGGTTATGTTGATTCAGATTGGGCAGGCAGTGCCATCAATAGAAGAGCACTTCAGGGTGTTGCTTCAATATGGGATCATGTGTGATCTCTTGGTTTAGCAAAAAAAAATCATGTGTCGAACTAAGTACAGCTGAAGCAAAGTATGTCACAGCTTACTCAGCTAGTTGTGAGGAAGTATGGCTAAGGAAGATACTGTTTGATTTATTTGATCTCCAGATGGATGCTACTTGTATACATTGCAACAACCAGAGTTGTGTGAATTTGTCAGAGAACTTGGTGTTCCATGACAAGTCGAAGCATATCAAGATCAAGTATCACTATATCAGGGATATGGTGCAGAGAGGAGCAGTGAAGCTCTAGTATGTTGTGACAGATGAACAAATAGATGATGTGTTGATGAATCCATTATCCAGAGTGAAGTTTGAATACTTCAAGGAGAAGCTTGGTGTTCTCCATATCAAGGTTCCTTCCAAGGGGAAGTGATGAGTCTGTGAGCCATGTTGACATGGTTAGAGGATTGGTTCATTCCATGGTCATATGTAAGGGCTAAGCCATTCTGTCATGGTGAGAGGATTGGTTCCTTCCATGTCAGATATGAGTGCTGAGCCATTCTGATATCACTATAGGATTGGTTCCTACCTGATCAGATATAAGGGTTGTTTCCAGTCTTGGAATGTAGGTGCCTAGTCAGTTACTAGTAATACTCAGTCTAGGACTGAGGGCCTTTCTGATATGACTGTAAGATGTAGTCTTACATGATCAGATGTGAGCGCATGGCCATTCTGATGTGATTGAGGGATTGATTCCCACTTGATCAAATATAAGGGTTGATTCCATTCTCTGGGAGAATGAAGGCACCTGGTCAGTTACCAAGAAAGCTCAGTCTAGGACTGAGGGCCATTTTGATGTGACTGTAGGATTGGTTCCTACATGATGAGATGTGAGTGCAGAGCCCTTCTGACTTTAGTTGTCATATGTAAGTGCAGAGCCCTTTTGGAATGAAGGATTGGTTCCTTGCATGGTCAAATATAAGTGTTCATCCTTTCTGACATTGGTTGTCAGATGTAGGTGCAGAACCTTTCAGCATGGAGGATTAGTTCCTCGCATGGTCTACTATAAGTGATGAGCCTTTTTTACATTGGTTATTATATGTGAGTACTGGGCCTTTCTGACAGGGTTGTGGGATTTGTTCCCACATGGTCATATGTGAGTGTTGGGAGTGCCTTTCTGATATGATTATAGGATTGGTTCCTACATGATCATATGTAAGTATTGGGCAGGCCATTCTGACTTAGGGTTAGATATAAGCACTGAAGAAGACCTACATGGAGGCTAGGCCTACAATCAGCATGAAAAAAGGTTCACTTTGTAGAACTTCCTATGACAACAAGAATCATGAGATAGCACCTGTGACGATGATCTAGTAGTGATGATCCAACAGTGATGATCTAGATCAAGTGATGATCCAGATCCATTGATGATGATCTAGATCGAGTGATGATCTAGATCCAGTGATGATGATCCATATCGAATGATGATTTAGATCTAGTGATGATGATCTAGATCGAATGATGATCCAGATACAAATGAAGATGACTTGACAATGAATATGACTTGAAGATGACAAGGACTTGATGATGATCCAGATGATACAGTGAAGAAGACTTGTGCTGATAAATTCTGTCGAGAGAATACCTTCCTAGTTAAGAGGGAGTGTTGATGTATTTGTAACTTCATAATTTATTCATCCATATATCTTATGTATTTTACCCTGATTCTTATTCTAGGATGTGTCTGTAATGTATTTGAGTCATCTCATGCCCTAATGTTCCTATTAGGATTTTCTATAATGTAACAAGTCATGTCAATTCATTGTGGGTAACCCTCCTATTGGTCAAGGGTTAAAGTGCCCGTAGTTGTGGGGCCCTAGGGTTATTAGACTATCCTAGAGAATTCTACCCTAGGTGAGTCATTGTAAGTCGGGGCAATAGTCCCCACCATTGTGTTCAGGATAAACCTCCTTGTTGGTAGGAGGCAAAGTCCCCACAAGTTGTGGGGAACTAGGGTTATTAGACACTCCTAAAGATGTTGGCTCTAGTAAGTAATTGTTAAGTGAGGCCGACATGTTGGAGTTGGTTTCAAGTGAACGAAAGAATATAAATAGAGACTGAGTCTCTCTATTTATCTCACACACACTCACTCATTGGGGCGCATGAGTGAGAGAGAAGTTGCTAGGACATTAGAGAGACTACTACTATCGAGAGATCATCTTTATGTTTTCAGGTTTTATTTTTGGTGTTGATTCTATCTCTAAGGAAGTTGCGGGGTTTTCTCCTTTATGGTTTCTCCGAGGAAAATTCTTTGTGTCTCTTGTCTCTTGTCTCTTGTGTTTATTATTGTGCATGTTATTATCTCAGTTAAATATCCTAAGATCATAATGCTAGCTTGAATGATAAAAATATAACATTAAGTTGATCGAATTCCTTGTCCTTGACCAATTCCTCCATTCTCCCAGAGAATGGATCTCGATGCTGCTTTATATTTAACATATGGTGTGGTGCATGACTAATCTATATTTATTTAGGTGTTTAAAAAATTCTCTTTAAAAGAATGCAACATAAAATCACTTCAGATATTTGAATAATAAAAACACACTAAAAAATCATTACTTTATAGTTATTCAAATGTGCTTGGACCTAGCAATGCTAAGAGACTACAATGACAAAGCAAAAAAAAGTTTAGGTCACCCTTCATGTGTCATACACAAGCATATCTTTCAACAAATAATTTGTAGAGAACCCATTGAGTGTTGACCATATCTGAAAATCGTTGATTCTTGACCCATTATTCGAGCTATCCCAACAAACTGCAAACTACAGGATGTCCCTCAATGAGTCAACACTATACCACCACTCAAACATGGCAACCACAGACTGCAAAATGTAGCTGATAAGTTCATTTCAATGATTTTTTGTCTCCTTTTGAGATGGAATGTTGCAAATTTAGCAAGGATAAACTTTTGGAGGGGTCATGGGCCTTTAGGGTTCCAAATTAGACTTTTAAACTTTAAACCAATTTAAAATCAATTATAGGAATTACATTTTCCTAAAACATGGCCCCTCTCTGAGATAAGTTTCATGATTTTACTGTAATGTATCAACAATAAGATGAAACACATCACTCAAGAACTTAAACCTATCAATCAACACTGAAACATATTTGTGTTTCCGCCTTTCACACACCTAGGTCACGTGGCAGAAATATTCAAGCCACTCGATCTGTCCTTGGGGGAAAGTCTCAAGTCAAGGCTATCACCTTGTTCTTGACTCCTCCGTTTAGGCTCAAATCCTAACAAAGCCAAGGGGGGTAGACCCTATTAAGTTACTAAGGAAAAATTATTTAGTATGGTGATGTTAAATTTAATGAGTTACTTAGGAGTTTGAAGTTTAACCATAAACAACCATAGATGACAAGATACAAAATGAGCGTATGAAAGCATAATGCTGAGACACAATATATCTATATAGCAAGAAAATAGCCAGTGCCTTAAAATGGATTCAAACGATAATAAATGTACTTGCATGTGCTTGGAGTGAATGTTTTGCGATTGCCTCTTGGTACATTTTAAGTTAATGTGAAATATGAGTTGATTAAAATTAGGCAAAGGGGGAGGACTCTAGATATACCGGAGAGTACTTGGAGTATGTCCAATTCACAGCTACCTGCAAGGAATATGTGGGATGAATGGAGTCTCTGAGGCTATTGTTGATAATGCACCCACAGGTGTAACAGAGATCGGTGTCCTGAGTTCACTTTTCAGGAGTTCCAACTTCCTTTGGGTATTTTTCCATCGTAATGGTTTGATCTAGATGTTGGATTTTCACCTGATAGTTTGTCAATTTGGGAGAGTGAATCCTAATTATTCTAGTCACTCAAGTTCTTTTGATTCATCTTGACTGATCGGATGAACCGTAGCCAAGCGCAGAGCATACACACCGGAGTCTTGTCAATTTTAATAAATTTTAAGATAGTTGTTCTTGTTAAAACGAAAACCCTCTAGGAACCTCTTTCGATCCAAGTGGATCTCAATCGGGGAATCAAGGAGGGGTTAATTTTATTATAGTTGATGAAACAATTGATGAAAAGGAAAACAAAGATACACAATTCCGGTTTCCTAATTAGTCCTACCACGCATCTCTTTCCCCTTTTAGGTCAATCGAGAAGTCGTGGGGTAAGTATTAAGATTACTTTAAAACCTCAGATATGGAATATGGAAAATATTATAAATCAAAGTATACTACCCTTCATATTAGAACTATGCTATATTGAAAAGAGATGAACCAAAAGTAAAAAATTGACACAGACGCAAATTCCCCCAGGGGGGATGGTGAATAGGATCGAAAGAGCCTATTCGAAAAGACCTTTTCTTTTTATTAGCAGTGATTTAAAATATCAGAAAACTTAAATTGATGCACTTTTGTCCTTGTTATTTGGGATCCAAAGGCTTACAACAAGCTTGTAACAAGCTAAAATCAAAACACAGTGGTGGGGGAAGCTTCCAGGAAGCTCTGGTTCGTCCAAGAGTCGGAAAATGGGCAGTCTCCTTTTATTTTTTATTAGACCTAATAAAAGTAGCAAGAAATTAAAATCAAATGTGCCCAAACACACTTTAAAAGTGTTTTGGGTCACCACGCTAGTTACCGAAAAAAAAACTAAGTAAAAAATTGTTAAAAGGGGGTAATCTAGTTTTGCAAAAAGGAACTTTCCTTGGGATCTTGGGTTGCAATTTGGGAAGACAATGAGATGTACACTTTTCTAGCAGAATATGAAACTTTAAAGAATAGAAAAGGAAACTACCTTATTAACAAGCTACAAATTTCCTTTATAATGCTCGCAAAAAAGAGGGTAATTTCAGCTAGATCTCTTTAAATATAAATTTACATGCAAAAAGGAACCGAGATCTAAAAATAAGAAAGGATATTACTAACTATATCTATATGTTATTTTCTTAATGAGATAGATCTAAGCAATAAGATTCTTTAATAGTAACCAATTTGAAGAGAATTTAAGATTTTGAAGGAGGAAGAGAAGAAGAGAAGTGTTGGTTGCTGAAGTAGATCTACAAGAGAAACTTGTTAGTGAAGCACTGAGGGGCACAATCTTTGCAATATTTGTTGGAAAACCAGTGCAATCAAACCTGAACCACAGCTGTTCCAATTAGGGCAAACCTGTAAGCTAAACAACAAATCCTGCAAACAAAACCATTAAATTTGAAGATACATATGAGAAGTAGATGATACAACATGCAAATATTAGCTCATTCAAACATATGTAGAAAAATAGGAGTAAGTAAGCTTACTTACTATGATCTATTCCTATGATTCCAATAATCATTTAGGTAGACAACAGTTTCATGCAAAAATTGAAAAAAATAGCAGTTCACCTCAAAAGCAGCATGACAATGATGATCCACACATGAAAGGTACTCCACAATTTAGCCTCCAAAGCTTCTCTTTATTTCAACAACTAAAAATCAATACAATATTACAATAGCAAGCCATTCAATCTAGCTCTGACTAGCTTGGAAGAGGTAGCTTGTGCTTTATTTATACAAAAAACAGGAGATCCATCCTAGGGGGGGTGCAAATCCCAAGGAGACAAACCACTATAGTTGAAGGTGAGTTTATAAATGCTTGATCTATGTCTAACTAAGCCTGATATGAGTCTCACTGAGTGCAGCTGTCAATCGGAGAGCTGATCTTACTAACACCTCAACCTGTTGACTGAAGCATCCACCAAAACTCATCCAAATGAGCCCACATGTGTGGAGGAGAGAGAGAGGGTGCAATTACCCATAAATGATGTTGAATATCAACTGTGGATCTATCCAGATCACCTCCTTCAGTCAAGGATTTGTCAGATCCAGTCAATCTGGTTCAGATCTGATTGATTTCAATCAAATCGGCTGAGAATCCACTGATCTAGGATTTTAGATTTGCTCCACTATTCATCAATTTATTAATTAAAATAATCAATAAATGATTTTTTGGGCCTTTTTGACATGAGTGATGGAAAATCACTCAAAACTAGGAAATAGTGGGTCTATAGGTTTACTGGGTGCTCTTAGCTTGACAATGAGCACCTACATGACTGAATTTGACTTCTGAGCCCATTTTTATTAGAAAATCAATTTTTCCAATTAAACTATTAAAAAATAGCCTAAGTTTTGGAAAAATTAGATTTTAATAAAAAACATTGAAAAAAATTCAAAATTTCAAAAATTGAAAAAACCTACGGGGACTTAAACATGTTCATATGACTTGACCATGATGCCTAGCATGTTTATACATTGACACATAGACTCTAATAACCTCAATAGGCCTAAATGCCAAGCCATCCACCCCAACTTTGGAGGTATGGAGTGAAAAACTCATAAATTATCAGTCGTTTATTCAACAACCAATAATAACCAAGGGAAAAAACACCCTGGGTTGATTGGATTGACAAATAAAGTCTAAGAGACTGAGTCTTTTACAGACACTATCATTCTAGAACATTTATTACAATTCCCCCATGGGGTATGAACATGTGATATGGTACAACAAAGTTTCCGAGAAGCAAGACTGAAGGTCTTTTGAAGTCCAAACAAGTTATCTTTGTCTGGTTCACCAGGCTCACTTGATAAAAAAAGCACTAAGTACAACTTCGGTGGTAACATTCTAGCTCCAAATGTGGGATGTGCTCTTGATCTGGTATTTAAGGCAAGGAGAGGATACGAGAACACCAGAATCTCTGGTTTGTATACCCTGTAAAAACATCTCAACTTGACAAGAAAACCTCAGTAGCACAAGCTTTACATAAAAACCAAATGAAGCATTAAGCTGATTTATTTAAACAAAATAAATGTAACTAACTAATGAAAAAAATGTTTTATTATAGCTAAGTACAAAAGAAAAATGTAGAAAGTAAATGCTCCGTTTGAAGGAGCTTATTTTCCTACTCTAAGCATGTTATAAAAAGGGTTAAGTGTAATCATAAATCCAATGTAACCACCTAAGCATTTTATTAACATAAAAAAAATTTCCTTGTCTTTGGTTACCTGCCAAAGCAAGGATACTTTATTCAGAAAATGCAAACATGCGTGATGATCCGGAAGGGGCGGGATGGATGGGAAATGATAGGCATGAATAATGTCATCAAACTTCCTCCCAAACTAGTAAGTGCTTGCGTAGGCTACTTCTATCCATGACTAGACAGGGTTGATATACAAATCAGAGTGATGAGGCAGATTGACTACACCATCATACTGATCATCAAGGCTTATCAGATGATAACTCATTGTATAAGCCCCAATTAGATCCAAATCATAAGGAAACTCCATATGTGAAGACGATAGTTGAGACTGATATTCCACTGACTGCATGACATCTGTCTTTTCACAACACTGCTTCTCAATGTATTCATTATTGATACATTTCTACAGCTTTGAATGATATGACTCTGAATGATCATATAAGAGTTTTGAATGCTCCTCTTCCATACTAGGGTTTTCCCAGGTCTCTAGATCCATGCTTCCCTTTGTGGAATTATAGTAAATTGTACTTCCAAAAATTTCTAAACAGACACTCCCCTTGCTGGATATAGAATATATCAGATTCTTGATAAGATATCCACAAAAATCCCAATAGTCATCACCACCATCTATGTCAGATGTGATGGATTCCCCATTGCTGATATCAAGCTCTCTTAATCTTGATTGGTGATACTGATATATGGATTAGACTGATCATATGGATAAACTGCATGCTCCTTTTTCATATCAAAGTTTCCCAAAGCCACATGGTCCATGCTCTCTCCTTTAGATATGCCAGATAGAAAAATCAACAAAACCATCGAAATTTTTAGGTTCATTATTTTCCTCTTTATTCATGTCATAGAATTGATTTTCGATGAATGTCCAGGACTCCTCATCAACATCTTTGTCGAGGATAAGGGAGTCTTCGTCACTTGTATCATGATCCAAGCTATAGTTGTCCTCATTTTCATACTCATCTTCTTTAGAGACAAGGTCACAAGGCAGTAAACCTTCTAGACTGGCATCATTATATGGAGAACATGTAGGAGTCCCATCATGTACATTACAATTTTCATCAAAAGTTTCACTATAATATTATGCAATGATTTCATCCTTAGGTTTGTACTGTTTAGCTGGTGACAAAGGGTAGTCCTGGCCTACCATGTATATATGATCAGGCTCGCTTGAACTTGTTTTCTGACTACTGACCTCGGGAAGTCCATGTTCCATGACTTGATTTGCAACATAACAAGTGCTTTCTTGGTGGAATTGTTCACAGGGTCTACACCATGGAATTGCTTCTTTTACCATGTTAGCTGAGTCTAACTGGTTTGGAATTCTAGGCTCTTGCTGAGGAAACTTCTTTTGATACATCGGATTCTGCCTAGGCTAAAAGTTCCTAGGTCCATTATTTCTTTCCATTGTGATTATTCTATTGTGCATAAGATTCAGTTGTGTGGACTGATTTTCCATAAGTTGGTTTTGACTAGTAACCAAGTCTTTTATCAAGTCTATTACCTTTTCCATGGGATCTTTAGAGGCTCCCTTTTCTTTTGATTCAATGGATTTTCCCTTTTCTTTATTGTATGAAGTGTTTCCCCTAGTGTAACCTGGAATGTTGGATTTTCCTGAAGACTGCATATTCTTTTCTATTTTCTCAGCCAATTCCTGAGCAATTTTTAGATCAACTGGCTCTTTGTCTCTCAACTGGCACCTCAAATCACCAGTGAAAGCTTCAATGTAATATATGAGAATGGAGGCATCCTTTGGCTTGATTTATTTAGGGAGGTCCTCAACCACACACCTAAACTTAGTTTTAAATTCATCCATGGTTTCATTCTCCATATTCTTAATGTTATGAAGGGTAGAAAGCAGATGTCTTGGTTCTTTCTTTTATCCGCATTTCTTATTAAAACCCTCTAGGAATTCACTAAGAGTTTTATATGAATCATCATCTAGGTCGAGGTACCATTCTTCAACATCATCTTCTAAGGATAAAGCAAAGAGCTTCATTTTGACATCATCATGGTCATGGGTAGCATCATTGCAATAACTGACCAGGTGCTTTTCAAACTTTCGAAGGTGAGACTTGGTAGCAATGGCATTATTGCCCTAAAATATGGGGAGCTTCTTAATAGCATCTTTTGGAATGGCATGGGGAGCACCTTCTATCTGAGAAAAGTCAAGGGGTTTGAATAATTACATCATTTCTTGAGGTTGGTAAACATGACTCTCTACAAATATGTGATGGATATCTGAGAGGGATTTGTCTCCTAAATCTTCAAGGTTTCTACGAGAAGTCTGCCTATTCAATATTTCCCAAATAAACCTTTCAAGATTAGGGAGAGGATTGAATAATTGATGGCGGTTTCTTCGAGTAGAAATTCTTGGAGGGATGTTAGACAGTGGAGCCACCAGATGGATCGAGTTTTAATTTTTATGTGTTTTAAAGACAAGATCAATCAAATTTCTTACATATTTTTTAGTTTTTTAGAAAAAAGTTAAGCTAAGTCGTACCCGGGAATAAAAAGATTTATCCCCGACAACGGCACCAAAAGGTGTTGCCACCTTTCACACACCTGGGTCACGTGGCAGAAATCTTCAAGCCACTCAGTGTGTCCTTGGGGGAAAGTATCGAGTCAAGGCTTTCACCTTGTTCTTGACTCCTCCGTTTAGGATCAAATCCTAATGAATCCAAGGGGGGTAGACCCTATTAAGTTACTAAGGAAAAATTATTTAGTAGGGTGATGTTAAATTGAATGAGTTACTTAGGAGTTTGAAATTTAACCATAAACAACCATAGATGACAAGATACAAAATGAGCACACGAAAGCACAATGCTGAGACATGATATATCTATATTGCAAGAAAATAGCCAGTTCCTTAAAATGGAGTCAAAAGATAATCAATGTACTTGCATGTGCTTGGAGTGAATGTTTTGCGATTGCCTCTTGGTACGTTTTAAGTTAATATGAAATATGA
>LPNX011103017.1:73472-96826 GCA_001517045.1 Pseudotsuga menziesii
AAAACCTCTATACTCATGTAGGTGTCCAATCCATTTTCTTCAGAGAGATCAAATACTTCTATGCTTGCAAGTTGTCAACTTCACCAAGCTTATCATCAAGTTGATGTGATAGATCACTTTGAAATGAGAACCTCAAATGAAAATAGCAAAGGATTATATCTTACCGATTTGAGGTGTCCATCTTGGTTCCGTAGCTGGCTGATCTAGGGTTTGCCACAGAAAACCTAATTTTCAAAACTTGAAATCTTTCAAATCTGATTGGATAGACAGATATATCTCTTCAAATGGATCTGTCCAATGTACTCCTTTTTTGAAAACAGTGGAGGGAAGCTCCCGAAACAGGAAGCCCTAGATTTCCAATTTCTTCTACAGAAATGTCGGTTACTTTTTCTATGATATCTCAGAAATTATTGATCCTCTATGTCTGAAATTTCTCACTAAGGTAACTTCACATGTCCCTGATCCAACACCGTAGGTTTCATCAAAATTGGTTTCACCATTTGGGTTTTATGATCCTTTTCCCAAGGTGACCTATTACAGGACCGTTCAGAACAACGAAGTTGTACGGCATGCCACGTGTCATTGGTTGATCTTCTAAGTCTGATATTTGGACCACCGAACATACAGTCCGAGCCCTTTCTGGAACATCTTTAGGAATTCCTTTTGGACCTCTGTATCCCAAGATATTACAATTATCCCCTAACTTTGAGAGATCATATCTCCTGGAATATAGTGAATATGAGGCTGAATTTTGGACACAGTGTTCTTCAGGATTTTGTCTTCGGCCCTTGCAATTTTCAGATTTTGAGACTTCTCCAACCTCAGAATATAGCAACTATACCAAAACTTATCAGTTTTAGTATTTAGGGTTTCTCTAGCTTGGGGTCAAACTAGGGTTTGACTTTTCCATAGTTTCACCCAACCAAATTTCTTGATCCAGGTCTCTAAACTTCGGTTTTGATGAGGAGAAAAATCCTATGCTGGTCTCACTCAAAAATTCATCTTCTATAGAAAGCCCTAATTTCCACATCGAAAACTGAAAATGCTCGGAATCGAATTCCGCTTCAACAGAAAAATGCGCCCTAAGGAGGAGAGTTGTTCCACCTTACTTTTGCTGAAAATCTGTGGAGGAAGATCCACAAACTAGGAATCCCTAGTTCTCGCAGCTGCACAATGTCTTCTTCTCATGTTAGCTCTGATACCATGTTATTTTTTCATCATATAAGCTAGCATTATTATCTTAGGATCTTTTCACTGAGAGAATAACAAGCACAACAATAAAATATAAGCACATCACATGAGACAAGAGACACAAAGATTTTTGATCGAGGAAACCATAAATGGAGAAAACCCTGGAACTTCCTCAAGATAGAATCACCACAAGATGTAAGACCCAAAAACAGTAAGATGCACTACCGACAGTAGTAGTCTTCTTCTTCTGTCTAGTCCCAGTATTTCCTTCCTCACTAATGTGCCTCACTTGAGTGAGTGAGTGATGTGTAGTACAAGTGATAAATAGAGAGACTCTCACTCTCTATTTATATTCTTCCATTCACTTGAAGTGCACTAAATCATGTCAGCCCAACTAACAATTACTTACTAGATCCTACACCTTAATTAGTGTATAATAACCCTAGTGCCCCGAAATTGTGGGGACTTACACAATGACTTGACAAGACTTGTTTACATTATTAATCCTCCCGATCGAAACATCGGGGAACGACAACATGACTCAAATACATAATAGAAACATCCTGGAATAAACATTGGGTTACAATGTATAAGCTACATAGAAGAATACATTCCGAAGTTACAAATACATCAACAGGATTGATCTCCTCCCCAAAATCAAAGTTAGGGACAAATTTCAAGGCATTTGGGTGGACAGAACTCCAGAAAAGAAAAACCCTAATTTGCTCCTGAACTAGCTCTGCAGGATTTCAGCTCAAGTTTTAGATACGACATCTTGAACCTGGTAAGATCTAAAATATTTTGTATTTCCATTTGAGGTTCTTATATAATATGTCTCATCATACCAAGCTTGATGAAAAGCTTGAGGGAGCTGATAACTTCCAAGCCTAGAAGTATAGGATCTCCCTGGTCTTGGAAGAGAATGAATTAGACTCCTACATTCATGAGGAGGTTTTAGTTCCAGAGGGAGATGAGGCAAAGGCCTTACATAAGAATAATATGGTTATGGAAAAGAGGA
Organism: Pseudotsuga menziesii; assembly: GCA_001517045.1. Lineage (NCBI taxonomy): Eukaryota > Viridiplantae > Streptophyta > Pinopsida > Pinales > Pinaceae > Pseudotsuga > Pseudotsuga menziesii. Next base: position 75,682 of record LPNX011103017.1, read on the forward strand.
TCATTGCTAATTCTATCAAGGATCACCTTATCCCATAGGTGTCCTCTCTCAAGACACCTAAAGCTATGTTTGATGCCCTAACCAAATTGTTTGAAGGGAAGAACATAAACTAGAAGATGACTCTGAGGAATCAACTGAAGAATGTGAAGATTCAAAATGCAGAGACCATCCAGTCTTACTTCACAAGGGTTTCTCAGATCAAGGAACAATTAGAAGCTATAGATGAAGAAGTGGAGAATGCATAGATTGTGATGACTACTTTGAATGGCCTTCCTGGGTCATGGGATTCTTTCATCCAAGGAATCTGTTCTAGAAAGAAGTTAGTCAAATTCAGTAGACTTTGGGAACAATGTTCTCAAGAAGAAGCTTGGATAGTAGCTCGAGAAGAGAAGATGGGAAGTGAAGATCAAGCTCTCACAGTTCACTCTAAGAGAGGCAGAAGAAAAACTCATCACTTAAAAGGTAAGAATTATCATCATAGAGATAACAATAAAAAGGACCCATCTAGATTAAGATGTTATACATGTGATGAGATAGGAAACTTTGCAAAAGGCTGTCCTAAGAACAAGAAACACTCTCATAAGAAGAAGGGGAACAAAAGAAGACATCATGCTCATGCTGCAGAGAATGATGAACCATCCAATAAGAGATCTAGATATGAAAGTGAAGATTCTTCAAGCGAGGATGAATATGTTCTGATCTCCGCTCTCATAGGTAACATTACTCATGGTAGTGATGATTGGATTATAGATAGTGGGGCTTCCAAACATATAACTAGATTCAAGGAATCCTTTGTAAGACTGTCAAAACATGAATCACCTCACAAGGTGAAGCTAGGAGATGATTACCAATATCCAATAAAAGGTAGTGGGGAATCTTCATATAAACTAGACTCTGGTAAGTCTCTAACAATGAAAGAAGTATTGTTTGTGCCAAGACTCAAGAAGAACCTTCTCTCCATATCACCATTGGATGCAAAAGGAATGAGGGTTACATTCATAGATGGTCAAGTCATCATGTGGCCAATAGGTAAGACTATCAATGATGTAGTGGTGATTGGAGAACAAGAAGGAGAATTGTACAAATTGAAGAGCCATCCAGAACAAGCCTTGGTCCATGACATAGTAGAGCCAAATGAGCTTTGGCATAGAAGGCTTGCACATGTGCATTACATAGCACTACCTATTGCAAGCAAATCTATTGAAGGTCTTCCAGAATTCCAAACAAAACATGATGGAATCTGCAAAGGATGTGCAAAAGGAAAGAATACAAAGAAGACATTTCCAAGCAGTGAAAGCAAAGCCAAAGGCATACTAGAAATCATCCACTCCGATGTATGCGGTCCGATGTCATCAAACTCACTAAGCTGGTATGTACACTATGTTTCTTTTAGTGATGATTTTTCTAGGAAGACATGGGTTTACTTCATGAAGAACAAAGACGAAGTATTCAGTAACTTCAAGGAATTCAAATCCTTAATCGAAAACCATACAAAAAATAAGATCAATACCTTTCGATCAGATAATGGCGAAGAATTCACTTCAAATGAATTCAAATAGCTATGCAAAGAATCTAGGATTAAGAGGGATTTTTCCACTCCTTATAATCCACAATAGAATGGGATTGCGGAACAGAAGAATAGAACCATCATGGAAGCTAAAAAATCCATGATTCATGATCAAGATCTTCCTATGCATCTTTGGGCAGAAGCTGCCAGAACAGTGATGTATGTATAGAACCATACTCCACATAGAGTACTTGAGAACAAGACTCCTGAAGAAGTCTTATTCAGAAAGAAACCAGAAGTCAGCCATCTCAAAATATTCGGTTGTCCTGTATACATACACATTCCAAAAGGGAAGAGAACAAAATTAGATCCTTTAGGAAAGAAAGGCATATTTGTGGGATACTTTGAAATCTTGAATGCTTACAGAATCTATTTCCCAAGATACAAGAAGATTGACATCAGCAGGGATGTGACATTTGATGAAGACACAACTTACAACAAATCTAGAAAGAGACCTACTAAAGAACCTAAAGAAGCAAAAGCAGAAGCACCCAGAATTCATGATACAATCATGAATGAAGAAGCTCAAGAGGAAGATCAAGAATTTGAAGAACCACAAAGACCGGTAGATCCACCTCTGGAGAAGAATCCTCATAAGAGGAAACTTGGTTGGGCACTTGAACTTATCCAAGGTGTGGAAAGATATGGGGCTCTAGAAGAGAATCACAGAGAAAGAAAGAGGACCAAATCCTACTCCGGGTATGTAGCCTTACTATGTGATTTCATTGATAAAGAACCTTCCAGTTATGAAGAATTGGCAGAATGAAAAGAATGGAAGGATGCTATGATCGAAGAATATCAATCGATCATGAAGAATCATGTTTGGCATGCTGTCCCAAGACCAAACAAGAAGTCAGTTGTAACTTCCAAATGGATCTACAAGATCAAGCATGCTGCAGACAGTAGCATTGAAAATTATAAGGCAAGATTTGTAGCTTGGGGTTTCTCTCAGACAGAAGGAATAGACTATGAAGAAACCTTTGCACCTATATCCAAATACACTTCCATCAAATAAGTACATGCTCTGGCTACCGTGATGAAATGGAAGATACACCAGATGGATGTCAAAACTGCTTTCTTGAATGGTGTAGTGGAAGAAGAAGTGTATGTAGAACAACCACTCGGTTTTGAGACACATGATAGGGAGTCTCATGTGTGCAGATTGAAGAAATCCCTGTACAGTTTGAAATAGGCACGCAGGACCTGGCACAACAGAATTGACAGCTTTCTATCCAGTTTGGGGTTTACCAAGAGTAAAGCAGATTCCAACCTTTACTACAAGGTTGAGGATAGCAACCCAATGATGCTTCTACTATATGTAGATGATCTATTTGTGATAGGTATGGATGGGTTGATTGTTGATACAAAGAGAAATATTGCTGTTGAGTTCAAAATGAAGGACTTGGGGATGATGCATTACTTTCTAGGTATGGAGGTGTGGCAGAGTATAGATGGAATCTTTCTTGGACAAGGGAATTATGCATTAGAGATCCTGAAGAGGTTTGGGATGATGGACTACAAGGCTATGGCCACACCTATGGAATCGAACCTGAAGCTATTGAGTGATGCTTCATTAGAGATAGTTGATGCTATGATGTATTGTCAGATGATTGGGTCATTCATGTACCTGACGAACACGAGACCAGACATTTGCTTTGCTGTGAAAACCTTGAGCAAGTTCTTGACAGATCTGAGAAGTGTTCACTTGATTGCTGCAAAGCATATTCTAAGGTACCTGAAGGATATAGTTGATTATGGACTCAAGTATGATGCAAATCAAAAGATTAACCTAGAGCATTATGTTGATTCAGATTTGGCAGGAAGTGCCATTGATAGGAAGAGCACTTCAGGATGTTGCTTTATCATGGGATCAAGTGTGATCTCTTGGTTTAACAGGAAGCAATCCTGTGTGGCACTGAGTATAGCTGAAGCAGAGTATGTCATAGATTGTTTAGCTATTTGTGAGGCAGTATGGCTGTGAAAGCTACTGTCTGATATATTTGATCTCCAGTTGGATGCTACTTGTATACATTATGACAACCAAAGTTGTATGAAGTTGTCAGAGAATCCAGTGTTCCATGAAAAGTCGAAGCATATCGAGATCAAGTACCACTATATTAGGGATATGGTGCAGAGGGGAGCAGTGAATCTCTAGTATGTTGCAACGGAGGAATAGATAGCTAATGTTTTGACAAAGCCATTGGCTAGGGTGAAGTTCGAGTACTTTAGGGAGAAGCTTGTTGTTCTCCATATTGAGATTTCCTCCAAGGGAAAGTGATGAGTCCCATAGCCATTCTGACAGGGTGAGAGGATTGGTTCCTTCCATGGTCAGATGTAAGGGTTGAGCCATTTTTTCATGGTGAGAGGATTGGTTCCTTCCATGTTAGATATGAGTGCTGAGATCAGTAGCCATTCTGACGAGTAGGTTAGATGTAAGGGCTGAGCCATTTTGTCATGGTGAGAGGATTGATTCCTTCATTGTCAGATATGAGTGCTGGCCATTCTATCGAGCAGGAAAGATGTAAGGGAAATTGCCATTCTTTGAATGGAGCTTCCTGGTGAGGTACCAGGAACACTCAGTCTAGGACTAAGTAGCCATTCTGATGTGATAGAGGGATGTGTTTGCACTTGATCAGATGTAAGGGCTGAACCATTCTATCATGGCTAAAGGATTAAGTTCCTTCCATGTTAGATGTGAGTGTTGGCCATTCCGACGAGCAGGTCATATGTAAGGGAAACTGCCATTCTCTAGGAGAATGGAGGCACCTAGTCAGTTACCAGGTAGCTCAGTCAAGGAGGATTGGGGGCCATTTTGATATGACTGTAGGATTGGTTCCTACAAGATTAGATGTGAGTGAAATCCCTTCCATCATTGTGAGCAGGATGTGTTCCCACCTAGATGGATGTAAGTGCAGGCCCTTTCATCACTGTGAGCAGGATGTGTTCCTGCCTGGATGAATGTAAGTGCATAAATCTTTCATCATTGTGAGTAGGACGTGTTCCATCCTAGATGAGAGTCTTTCATCATTGTGAGTAGGATGTGTTCCATCCTAGATGAAAGTGGGAAAATCTTCCATCATTGTGAGTTGGATGTGTTCCAGCTTGGATGGAAGTACATAACTCTTCTATCATTGTGAGTAGGATGTGTTCTAGCCTGGATGGATGTGAGTACTGTGCCTTTCTGATGAGTAGGTCAGATGTAAGTGTTGAAGCCTTTTCACAGATGTTAGTGATGTGAAGTCCTATCTGCTGGTGAATGTGAGTGTTGGGCCTTTCTGATGTGATTATAGGATTGGTTCCTATATAATTAGATGTGAGTGTTGGGCGTGCCTTTATAATGAGTAGGTCAGATGTAAGTGCTGGGTGAAGACCTACATGACAGCTAGGCCTACAACCAACATGAAAAAGGGCTAGCTCTGTAGAACTTCCTATGATGAGAAGAATCATGAGATAGCACCAGTGATGATTCAGATCGAGTGATGATCGAGATCCAGTGATGATCTAGATCAAGTGATGATCGAGATCCAGTGATGATAGCCAGTGACGATCTAGATAGAGTGATGATTGAGATCCAGTGATGATAGCCAGTGATGATCCAGATCCAGTGATGATGACCGATGATGATCCAGATCCAGTGATGATGTCCCATGATGATCCAAATCAAGAGATGATCCAGATTCAAAGAATGAAGATAACTTAAAGATGAAGATGACTTTAAGACTCAGAATACTTGAGATGCAGATGACGAGATGATCCAGTTGATACAGAGAAGAAGACCAGTGCTGAAAATTGTGTCGAAAGAATACCTTCCTAGTTAAGAGGGAGTGTTGATGTATTTGTAACTTCAGAATGTATTCATCTATGTATCTTATGTATTGTAACCCGATGTTTATTCCAGGATGTATCTATAATGTAATTAATTCATGTTGTCATGCCCTAATGTTCTGATCAGGAGAATCAATAATGTAAACAAGTCATGTCAAGTCATAGTGGATAACGCTCCGATTGTCTAAGGGTTAAAGTCCCCGTAGTTCCGGGGCACTAGGGTTATTAGACTCTCCTAGTAGAGGTCGGCCCTGGTAGGTTTTTAGTCATGTCAGGATTAGTATAAATAGAGAACTGGAGTCTCTATTTATCAGACAAGTCATCCACACTCAAGTGTAGTACATAGTTGAGGAAAGAGAAGACACTGTGGCTAGACAAGAAGAAGATTACTACTGTCGAGAGATCACTTACTGTTTTGGGGTTTTTACTATTTTGGTACTGATTCTATCTCTGAGGAAGTTGCAAGGTTTTCTCCTTTATGGTTTCCCCAAGGAAAAACACTATGTTCATTGTCTCTTGTGTTTGATTGCTGTACTTGTTATTCTCTCAGTTAAAGATCCTAATAGAGATAGCTTAATGTTGAAAAACTAACAAAAACATTATTACTGATAGATTTATAGTTATGATAATGCAACAAGTATAACAGAAGGAATAATGATAATCAATAACATACATATGATAGATTCAAACAAATATTCATCTTTATTTGAGCACCTACTCAAATGAGGCTGCAACCTCTGTTTACAAATTCCTTCTTGTAGAGAGCACTAACCCTCATGTTTTTCTAGCACCCACTAAAAATACATTCTCCAACTACAACTAGGTGAAAGCACCAAATTCCACTTGTACAAAGAAAACAACATGTTTTCCCTAGAACCACCCTACCACCCTATTCTCTAGCTACTATTGGATGGATGCAGTAACTTCCACTTGTACAGGAATCATCTTGTACAGAGAAGAAAACATGTTTTTCGTAGAACCACCCTTCCACCCTTGTTTGTCAAATTTAAATGTGTTCAGTACAAGTTGTAGGAAAACATATATAGCATTGCAGACCAAATCTATTTTGATCTTTTTTTGGATTTATGCACCATGGTTCCCCTCATTATCTTCGTTTTGGATATTTAGAGACCTATGTCCTTCTTTAATTCTCACTTTACCGATGATCAATGCATCAACTTCTCTTTCTGCAGAGGGGGCACCCATCCATTCATCATGCACATCCTTTTATACATATTTTCTTTAAACCATTTACCTATCCGTATGCCTAATGGTCCATTTCCATAACTTATCAACCTATTCGATGCCTTTTGACATACAAGAAGTCCAATCACTAAGTAATCCTAAATTTATGCAACACATATTTTCCCTTTGGCTTCTTTTGCACTTAACAGTTTCTGCAACAAATAAAATTTTCCGTACTCCTAGTTCCATAGTTTTGCTTCCGCAGTATAGGTTATGCCCCAATCATTACAAACCATTGATATTCTTCTGGCTCTCTGTGACCATTGATCTACTCAAAAAATCAGATACCAGATGTGTGATTTTTCTTGATATCATTTCATGATTTTCACTTTTCATCTTCTGCATATCCTTTTCTGCATAATCAATCCACGTCGTCAATTTCATGTACAACATTTGTCAACTATCAATATTGAATACGGTGCAGGATGTAGATCTTGGGTCTTCAATATTTTGTTAAACAACTGCCAAGATTTCTGCTTCTGACTTCCACCTTCTACCTACATAACCCCTTCTGCGATGTTGGTTTCTTGTGCACATTTTATCGACCGTCGATCTTAGATCTGATGCAGGATGCGGAACTCAGGTTTTCAATATTTGTTTGGATAGTTTCCATACTCCCATATAATTTTATACTTTTATTTCTCATCTTCCAAATTTCTCCTTCCTTATTCCGTTGGCGGAAACCGGGTTGCAAAAACCCATACCATTTTATGCTTTAATTTCTCATCTTCCACATTTCGGCTTTCACATTCCTCACTCAGCCTTCTGCATTCCACTAGTGGACACTGGGTTTTGGAAACCCATATCAGTGTATGTTTTGATTTCTTCTCTTCCGCATTTCGCTTTACACATTCCTCATTTCGTTGTAGGCTTTTCGTACTCACCTTTTCCGCATGCAGAAATCGGAATTCAAGAACCCCATTTCCCCAACTTTCGAATTTAAACTTCCTGCACTTCCACACTTTTAGGTTCCATACTTCAGGATTGAAAAAAACAACTTCCAGCCTTAGTCCTTTCCTATTCTCTCGCTTTCCACTTTCCCCTTTCCGACTTCTGAAACTGGAAATATAACTTTTCTTATTCTCTAACTTTTGGACTTCTGCCTTTTTTATCCCGCACTAAAACACTACTTTTTCAATGAGAGAAATGATTAATAACCCTTGGATATGGTTCCAAAAATATCTATAGTGGAATCCAAATTTTATAGAGCATATTACATTAAAATTCTGCTCCCAATCTGATCGTTAACTCACCTACTAGTTGAATCTGCAAAATCATTGAGGACCGTCGGATCTAGATTGACGGTGGACTTAAAATACCATAAGGAGGACTTCATAAAAATTATGCACACATCAAAATTTTATTAATCTGTGCTAGTTCTTTCTGTGAAATCGTTGTCAATCGTTGATCTGCTTCCACAATCAACCTCATACATTGATCATGATATCCTTCTTAGCAATTAGTTTTGGATTTCGCAACTCAATGCCTATTTATCCTCCTCTCTCTTTCAACCAATGAAATCCCTTATGTCTGTTGATTTCTTTAAGGGCTCACTCTTAACCGTCAAATCTGTTCATCATATTCAAACTTTGCGGATTGACTCCTGACCATGGATTTCTTTTGCGGGTTCACACCTGACCGTCGTATTTCTGCACAAGTTGTCGATTCTTCTAAGTATTTTTCTTATTCGTTTGAGTTCTTTGTTGATTCTTCTGATTCTATCTCTTATTTGGATCATCTTCTATGTTTTTCCATCAATGAAAACCATATCATTTCCTGATCTGTTTCCATATGTTTGCACAAGCCATGGCTTATTCTGAGTCATTTTCTTATCTGAATCATATGCTTGGAAAGGATTGTTTTGAGTCCTTTGATTATTTGAATCATATGCTTGGAACTATGTGTTTCCATCAATGACAACCATATCACAATCTTGTTTATTTCCATATGATCGCATAACCTACCATAATTCCAACAATCTCCCCCATTGGCATTGATGGAAACCTTCAAATTATGGATGCACATTGTACTTGTAATCACCAACTATTTATCATCTGACATAGCAAAAGAAACTTCCCCCCCTTTGGCATCAATGTCAAATGAAAATCTATAGCACAACTCACCCTATCAAAGTGGACACGTTATTTGGAATAAGATATGATAACCTTCAAAGTATCTTCAAGGGAATCATCAAAGAAAAAGACTTTATCATATCATCCCCCTTTATTTCTTCAAGCGTATATATTTTTTAGCATTGTTTCAAACCCTCACACAAGATCAAGTCCATCATTGAGTAGTGTTATAGAAAATTAACAACAAATGTGTCCAAGTGCCATCAAACAACCATGTTTGTGGGCATCAAGTCTTTACCATGTCCTAGGACCATCTACAAGAGCCCATGATCAGAAATGACCACATAATGAATCATTTGTCCATAACCCATGTTCCATTACGCAAGTCACATTCTTCTTGCAATATTCTTAATGCCGTGTCCTTGTTATTTGTCTTCCATTGCCATGACATCAACGTTTTTCTTGTTTTTTCATTGATCATGTACTCCATGTCATCACTTCAGACTTTTTCATTCATGTGTTATCATCATTTATTCTTCACCAAACTTGTCTTCAATCTGTCATAGTTAGGTCATCTACCTTCCCATGGTAATCATCAATCTGCTGCTCCATATAAACAAAAATCACCACAGCCAAAAATCCTCAATCATATGACTGTCATCTTCAATTTTTCTTTACACACGAGTCTGCTATATACTTTGGTTTCCTTGTAGATTTTCAACAAATCTTATCATGACAATACTGCCAGATACTCTTAAGGAATGATTTAATCATCTAGTAAATTCATAAAAGGTATGCATGCATCAAAATCATCCCTTCACTTTGTTTTCTTCAACTAGAGAGAATCCATGAGATCACAGGAAATTACTCTTGCTCCCCCTATCAATCAACACTCTTAGTCTAGGTTCCTTTGTCTTTTCTACTTCTACCAACTGCATCATTTGATCTAAATCTTGGCATAATGCTTTGATCCTATGTGCAATGTCTTCATACAGCCTTGTTTCTTCCTTTGATGCTGTGGAAATGACTTCTACACTTATTCAGGTTCTATAAGGTCCATTTTCACCATAGTCATCAATGTGTTGTTTTTGCACTCCTTAAGGAACTTCTCAAGTCTTTAATTGAATGCTTCATAAATGTGCATCATCATTCATGGACCTTGTTCTCAATGCTTTATCCAGATCCAAATATTATCTACAAATTTAAAAGGAAAGATTTTGGCTACTTGACAATGCTAGTAAACTTACTATATATCGAGTTCACCTCAGTCACCCTTCAGTTGTTATTAACAATAGTTTTGTATTGTTGCTAAGTATTCTTCTCTAGTCATCATATTATTCAGATATGAGATTAGCTTTTATTTATATCAAAAGCCTTCACAAACTACATACAAACATGTTCATACTTCATCCCTCTTCTCCTAATTTTCATTCTTGCTGCTACAAAGATTCACTTCTTCTCTCAAACTTCATCCATGTCTTCCTTCCTTCCTTCTATCAATGTTTGCAATCCGATTCTAGGACATGTTATTTTACTTGGAGTAGTCATCCATTTTCCTTGAGTCCATCTTCCAATTTCATGGGCTCATGATGTATCAATGTCTTTAAAGAACCTCAAACATGGATTCCCATATGGAAACCATCTTCTATGCAATGATCAACTTTATTTACATTCATAAAAACATTCTTTTTCATCCATCCCTGAAAATTTCTTTGGCTGTGATCACTTGTCCTTTGGTATTCAAATATTTTTGCATTATTCTTCTTCCAAGATTCATATACTTTCCTTGTTGATGGATATCAAATATGCCTCATGGATTGTCTTCTTCGATTTGCACATGCTTGGGATTTATGACCACAAACACCACAGGGGAAGAATCTTAATGTGTGACAGTTAGCAACGAAATTTCCAATTCGGTCACATGTCTAGCATCTAATTGTGTTAGTTTGACTTCCAACACTTCTTCTTTCATGGAGTGTGCAGTCCATAGCCTTGTGACCAAAACCACTACATGAATAGCAATAACCATTAAATTTATTTTCATACTTGGAATTAAATGGTCCCTTTTGTGACATAGACCTTTTTTCTAATTGTGTCCTTGTTGATCCTTGTTGATCATGACACTTTTCTCTATTGTCTTTATGACTTATATATTTCTCTTCAATGTTTTCTTTAGATGGCTGGGAACTTTCTCCTTCTTCAGAATTCTTCCATTACTTGTTAAATCCTATCCCAGTCTTGTCATGTGGAGATCTATGATGGCTGAGAATGTGATCCAAGATCATGGAACCTTTTCCAAACTTTGACTTAGTTATTAATTCATCATTTGCCTTGACCAAACGTTTTAAAGAAATAATTTCATGTTCCTATCTTTGGCATATTTCAACTTTCATATTAAGTTTCCTTCTTAGATATTCTTCAAGGTTGTTTCCGATTTGTATTATCAAGCATTGACATTCCTCTTGAGATTTTGGTAGTTGATCCTTTAGAGAATGGTTTTCTACTTTGAGTTTTGACATTTATTTCTTCTTTTGTTCAATACTTCCTTCATATTTATCTACTAGAGCTTGACACATGCTTAATCTTTCTATTTCTTCTTTCAGGGAATCATTTTCAGCTTTTTTGTATTACATACCTTTTCTTTGTCATTTAATTGTCTTGACATGGGTTCTTCAAGTAGTTGTATTGCTTTTCCTTCTTAACATTTTTCTTCAGCTTTCCTTTTGATCATCTTTCTTAAGTCATCAATCTCTTATAGTGCAACTACAAGTTCCTCCTCATAATTCACAATACCTTCATCAACTTCTTCAATCATCTGAGAGCAATCATCACATTCTGAGTTATTACATACAAAGTTTTAGGAGAGCCTTTACCTTCATGGTTGATTGAGTTTATCAATATCATACTGGCTTCAGTTTCCTATCCTTTGGCTGAATATAGATCCTTTAGTTTGTCTCAAAGCTCTTTGGTTAAGACACATTGTCCTACACTTCCTTTGACATGATTATGCAATCCACTTAGTATAATTTCCTTGGATTTTGAGTTGAAACTTCTAGCTTCTTTCTGAGTTGTCAATTTCACTTTCTTTGGAGAGACATAACCATTTACTATTGAACTCCATAGTTCATACCCAACTGATTTCAAGTACCACTTCATCTTTATACTACAAAATTCATATACATTTTCATCAAAGATAGGTGTTCCATTTAATAATCCATGTGTCTAAGGATCTCCTTCAATCTAGTTAGGCTTGTGATGAAGGCCTGGATCTGATACCAATTGTTTGACACAATGAAACACTTCAAGGGGGGAGGGGTGAATCAATGTGTTCTAAAACTTAACCTTTTTGTAGCATTTAAAACATTATTGCTGATTACAAATTTATAGTTATGATAATGCAACAAGTATAACAGAAGGAATGATGATCATCAATCACATACATATGATAGAGTGAAACAAATATTCATCTTTATTTTAGCACCTACTCAAATGAGGCTGCAACCTATGTTTACAAATTCCTTCTTGTGGAGAGAACCAACCCTCATGCTTTTCTAGCACCAACTAAAAAAACATTCTCTGGCTACAACTGGGTGGAAGCACCAAATTCCACTTGTACAAGGAAAACAACATTTTTTCCCTAGCACCACCCTACCACCTTATTCTCTAGATACTACTGGATGGAATCACCAACTTCCACTTGTATAGGAATCAACTTGTACAGAGAAGACAACATGTTTTTCCTAGCACCACCCTTGTTTCTCAGATTTAAATGTGTTCAGTACGGATTGTAGAAAAACATATATAAAATTGCATACCAACTATGTTCTAATCTTCTTCTGGATTTATGCACTGTGGTTCCCCTCATTATCTTCATTCTATATATTCAAAGATCTCTATCATTCTACAATTCTCACTTTACCGTTGATCCATGCGTCAACTTCTCTGTCTGCAAAAAGCACACCCATCCATTCATCACGCACATCATTTTATACATCTCTCTCCTTAAACCCTTTAGCTATTCATATTCCTGACGATCCATTTCCATAACTAATCAACCTGTTTGATGCCTTGTGACAGACACGAATTCTAATCGTTGACTAATTTTGAATTTCTACAACTCATCTTCGCCCTTTGGATTCTTTTGCACTTGTCATTTTTCCAACAAATCAGACTTTCCGCACTCCTAGTTCCTTAGTTCTGGTTATGCAGTATAGGTTCTGCCCCAATCATTCCACACCATTGATATTCTTTGAGCTCTCTGTGATCATTGATCTGCTGAGTAAATCAAATATCAGATGTATGTTTTTTCTTGATATCATTTCATGATTTCCACTTTCTGTCTTCTGCACATCCTTTTCTGCATAATCAATTTGCGTTGTCAATTTCATGTACAATCTTTCCCAACCATTGATCTTGAATCTAGAGAGAGATGTGGATCTTGGGTCTTCAATATTTTGTTAAACAACTTCCAATATTTCCACTTTCCAACTTCCACCTTCTGCCTACAGAAATCCTTCTGCATCGTTGGTTTCTTGTGCACGATTTCTCGACCGTCGATCTTAGATCCGGTGTGGGATGGGGAAATAATATCTTCAATATTTGTTTGGACAATTTCCATACTTTCTACTTTCTAAATTCTTCTTGCAAAACTCCTTTCCATCCTTCAATTTCTTTTGCACTCTTTCTCTACCGTCTATCTTAGATTCAGCGCAGGATACAGATCCCATTGTTAGAGCTGATTTTACCACACACAGTAGATCACACATTTATGGCCTTCCTTGTCCCTCTGCAGACTCTTTGGACCCCATGGACCATTTTTGTACCTTTGATGTTTCCAATATCATCACTAAAAACATCTGTTATTTGCTATATGTGACTTTTTAACCCTTTCTCGCGTATACACGCAGATATAACCCTTAAACTCGCGTACATCGGGATGTGTGCAAAAGGCCAAATATTTTGGAGTTTTCCTTGATGTGGATCTGAGTCACTTGTCTCTTAGCCTTCCATATGCCTTGAGATCACTTAGATTTGACCTTCCATTACCCCATTGAAGCACTATATAAGGAACCCTTTGGATACATTGAAGAAGGAGGAATTGAAGAGCAAGAAAACTATAGTCCATTGTTGCCATAGCTTACTTATACTTGAGTCTACATCCCTTTGTACATTAGATCACTTGGTGTTCTTCCCAATCTTTCCTTTGTTTGTGATATTGCTATCAAGAGATGGAGGATTGAGGTGGTGGAGGCCCAGGTGGAGGACTCAGTTTATCTGATTCGCAGACATGCCGACAGAGGTTGTCATTCATCTAATCTCCGATTTATATTAATAGAAATATATTTGCATATCCAATGATGTGCATTTAAATGAATATTGAATCCATGGATGCTTTTAATTGCTTATACATTATTGATTATATCTGCTAGAGTCGGTCTAACACCATTATATATCATACTTGTCTTATTTGTTGATTGTTGAGAGAGCAAATTGTTAACACAAGCGAGATTGGAAAAGCTCAATGAGGATCTACATCAACCATCTGGAATAAGGTATGTTTCAAGATCTTTTAGTGTTAGATGTTTGATTTCTCTTGCATATTGGGAAGGGATTGATTTTTGTGGTTACTCTATCTGTTTTGGTACACCCCAAGCCATAGGAATTTTTCTCTATAATAGAATTGGTGACCATACTGGGGAGTTCCTAGTCATTTCCTTTGGGGGTTTTGTCAACATTCAATGTTCCTGAATTGCTCTGATTTCTCTATTTCTGAGTTAGGTCTGGAGACATGTTTTCCCAGTAGTGTCTTACAGGAGTAAATTTTGTGTTAGCTTGTCTGTTTTCCTTCTCTTTTATCTCTTTTTCTTCCTATACGTGGGTTTGGCCTTCACAGTCGTGTGTACATGTGGGTTTTCCTATAATAGCCGCATATATACACAGATTTTCTATAAATAGTCACGCATGCCCTAATTTTTTCCTTTTTGGGGAAGATTAAGTGTTGTTGGGTGAGTTTAGATAATTGATGAGTCTTCTTGGATGCTTCTGGAGTCTATATACACCCGTGTTTTTTGCCAGAGACGCTTTTTAGTTTAAAATTTTTGAAAATGTTCTTGTCATTTCATTTTGTATTTTTTGTACTGGGATTAGTGCATTAGGTCTCTTTAACCTTGGTGCTTTTCTTGGGTGCTATGTGGTAGTGCTTGCAGAGTCTAGGGGTTGTAGAGTCATACTTTTGCTTTTTATCTCATTTAAATCAAAAAATACAAAAACATTTGCTTTTGCATCATTATGCATTGTTTTCATTTTTCATTTGCATGGTACTTGCATTAGGTTTTCTTGGAGAATATTAGTCAGATTTTCATATAGGAATGATTGCATATTCATTTGAAGGAAAATTTTTCACTTCACGTAGTAGCATACCTTGTTTTTCATTTGACACAGTGCATTTTCATTGATTGTTAGGTGTGCATTTTACTTCTTGTTGAGTCATAACATCATTAGTTGCACGACCATTTTCCCTTTGAGTAATAAGCCAATTAAAATCAATGCATAATAAAATGAATTACACTCTTTTCTTTTATAGGGTGCACCAACAAGACTAGTTTTTAGGGTCTTGGAATAGTTCATTGTTAGTAAATTCTCTAAGACCACTAAAAGAAACATTTATGTGTCTATCTACGTGAAAGTGTCAAATTCCTTTATATATTTAGTGTTCTCAGGATCCTCCTCTTACAAGGGAGTTAAGCACGAGGTAGTGTGAGCGGTTGTGATTAGGATGATCCCTGGTTGTAACTGAGTAGCACCGGACAAATTTCCAGGATTGTATTCGTATCTGGGGGCTCTTTCGAGAGTTCCAAGATTTGCTACCCTACCCATACGGTCAATACCTCCTATGACGATCCTCTTGAGCATTGATTATATTGAGGTGACCTTAGTTTCCTTACCTAAGTTATTGACAGGGTACTTTGTCAAGGTTATTCTGTAGGTATCCTAGCCAGGTAGGGGTCAGACATCATAGTCACTATATGCGTTGAAGCTGAGGGCCACTATAATCGGTTACAAAACTCCGCTTGTTGTGTATGGGAGTCTTAATATTTTCCTAGGCGAGACATACTTTCTTCATTAGGGAGCTCACATATCCTACCCTTGTTTGCTTGCGATTTGGCTTTACATTTTATAGTTGTATGCTTTATGCATGCTAGTTTTCCTAGGGTTTACATAATTAGATCGATCCTTTTCATTTTTTGAGTCATTGTGGATTCGGGCACGACGGGCATGACACTTCTCTGTTCTCGTCATTTAGCAGGACTTCTGCCTTCCATGTCTCCTCCTCCTTTGGGAGAGAGAAATAGACAGTCTGGGCGGACTACTTCTCACTTTGATTCACACGCTATGTGAGATCATGAGGATGAGATTCCAGAGATGTCCTCTCCACCTCATGATGTTGGGGAGGAAGATCCTACTCCCATATATGATCCTTCACTAGAAATACCTTCACATTCTGGCTATGATCCCTCATTCACAGGTCACTGGTATCGGTTACTAGGTGACGAGACTTATTATGAACCCACAAGCACTAGTCATGTTTGTTATGGCATGTCTAATATCCCTGCACCTGATCTGACACATCATGTCGAGTCGGAAGTTGAACCTAGCACTATGCCTAGGGGCACTCCTATTCTTTTCCATGTGGAGAGATTTGGGAGCACTAGTCACATTGCACCTTCCATCCCAGTGGTGGAAGCAACCTCACATGTCTATCCTAGACCTAGTGTTAGTAATCATATGGAGATACCAGAACCAAAACGAGTGACCATTGGGAACACCACTTACATTCCTTCACATGTCCCTTCTTCCTCAAACCCTACTCCTTCGAATGCATTTTTGAAAATCCTTCCTCCCCCTCATTCATGTGGTCCTTCGGGCCGAAATATCGCTACTAGCCATGTTCATAATACGACTGCTCGCATGGTAGTATCTCAAATTCAAGTACCTCCTATCGTGTCGGGAGGTCATATCCCTATTTCTAGATCATCTTATGGTCCATATCAAGGAGTTCCCCATATCCCTAAATATGGAAATTCTCATGGGACACCTTATGGATCTTCTCATGGACAGTCTTATGGACCGCAGTATGGACAGAACTATCTACCCTATGGGTACATGTATCAACAACCTACTTACTCTTCCAATTATGGCTTCGTAGCACTGCATAATCAAGGTACCCCATATCACAATGATTCCATGCAGCCCTATACGGGTCAAATGGGAGGAGGTTATTATGGCTAAGGTGATGGTATTTATATCAATCAACCTTACATGAACCAGAACTATCAGGGAGCATGGCATAGACTGGCTCAACCTAGGTTCCCTTTCCTTGCAACATTAAACTTACCTGTCTTATTTAGAATTATGAATGATCTGGTATCTCATGACCAGGCCTGGCCGATCGTTCCTAAAAAGCTTCCTTCAGACATTCCCAATTTCGAGGGCACAGCTGGAGAAGATCCTAGTGAGCATGTCACTATTTTTCACCTTTGGTTCTCTTCCAGTTCCTTACATGACAATTCAATCTGTTTGAGGCTATTTCAATGCACCCTCAACGGGCCTGCAGCGAAATGATATATAGAGTTACCAAGGGGGGCATACGTTTTATTTGATGACCTTTCCATGACTTTCTTTAATCACTTTCAGCTACCCATACGTTACAACGTTGCTACCAAACTCTTGTCGACATTTTGACAAGACAAATCCACACATAGCTCAGATCATATTCAAGGGTGGCGTAGACGGAAGCGGTTGATTAAAGCCTTTACACCACCGGAATTTCTCCTTGAGTGGTTCCTCAAGTCATTGTTACCTTACATCGCAAAGGATGTTTCTACATCCAGAGTCTGAAATGAGGAACATGCCATCTTTAGGGCACAAGAGTTGGATTTTATCTACGCTCAATCTGTACTTTTCTATGAGATTATACCTAATGCTCCGTGATCTAGTTTCGATCCCAAGATCAAGCCTAGGCCATATGTTGATGGCAATGTGGGATTTACAAGTACCAAACCTACGGATTCGATTTTGAAACAAGTGAGCCAATTGTTAATTAATCAATCTGCATCAGGACAAGCCACGACTTCATCTCAACCTACCCAAATGGCGAGTGTAATTTCTATGCAATCATTGGACCAGAAGGGAAACGAACAGCTTGGAAGGAATATGAAAAAAGGGAAAAATAATCGTAACGGTGGGAACAAGAATGAAAATGCTAATTATTATGAAAACAATGATCGTAATGCTAGGGGGAACCAGCAGACTAAATGTAAGGTAAATTTTCCTTGCAAGTTATGTAAGGAGGACCACCTCACTCACTTGTCCCCTCATATGGAATTTGCCTCAAGGTTCAGAGCATAGGGCCCAATCGTGATAACTAATCCTTTACCTAACAATTAAAATATAAACTCAAGGACCATTGATCCTCATTGTGCATCGAGTGGAGATCAAAATCTGTCGAAGGCCAATACTAGTCATAGTTTTGTCAAAATGGTTTGTGCTACTAAGGTTGTGACTCATGCGAAGGATTATGGTTCATCACAACCGGACCTTCGAAAGGAACCTGCTCCACCCGAGAGCCCTTTGCGTATTGAAAAACCTACGGATAAACCTGAAGTTGCACCTCGCATTCCTAAGGGAGTCCTAAAGCATTCAAGGCACAATCCTAATGCCTGAGCCACCTATAACTATTCCATTGTCAAGGATTTGGGCCAAACTCCTTGTGCAATGTCCGCGCTTGAAGTACTTCAAACTTGTCCTCCGTAGAGGAGAGCCTTGCTTTCTGCTCTTAGGGTTAATGATGATAACTCTTCTTCCATTATCAAATTTTAAATCATGGAAATACAGCCTCGATTTCCTTACTATGTGTCTCTTTTGATTCATGTAGAGTGTCTTAATATGACCATCAAATGCACTGTTATTGACGAAGGCGTTGTTGCTTCCTTGATGTCTCTGTCATGTTGGGAGGGTTTGGGTTCTCCTGAGTTGTCTCAATCCACTACTATGTTGACAACTTTTGATGGTAGATAATTTTGACTACATAGGATTCTTCCTTCTCTTAAGGTCCAATTGGGAGGGAATACCGTCACGATCGAGGCTGAGGTGGTTGATGTGTCCCTTGACTACAATCTTTTCCTGGGCCGAAATTGGATGTATAGTATGCAAGTCGTAGCCTCTTCTCTCTTTCAAGTAGTATGCTTTCCATTTAATGGGAAGATCATTATGATTGATCAAACATCATTACACAATCTGAGTGTTAATGCATCATCAAGAACTTCTATCTCGATTATCGATCATTCTTAGCTGGCAACTGGGAGTGTGGGTGTGGGTATGTATCCGTCTCTTATGGGAACCTTTAGCTGTCCTGCGCCTATTCTTATGATTGGATCTAGTTTTGGTGGGGATTTTTCCGCGTTGAATTTGTTGTATTTTTGCACTACCCATATGGAATATCCTTGGATTCTTCCTTCACTGAGTCCTTCAATTGGACCTATCGAAACGGATGTACCATTTCCTACAACAACGGTAGCATATCAAGCAGATATTGGTCAAGTTACAGAGCCCAGTCCTTCCTCTTTGTAGACGGAGGAGGAGGAACCATTGGTGCTGCCTGCATAGGTAGTTGAGTCATCTCACTCACATGATTTCCTCGACAATGTTTTTCCATCGGATGAAGCCATTATTGAGGCCAGATTCTGGGGTTGAGCCACCTTGGGAAGAATTACATCATCGATCATATTTTCTTCTTGAACTCAATCATATGGATCATGATGACTTTAGGAATATTCTTAGTGAGAATATTGGTAGTCCCATGGTTCCATTGAGCTCTCCCGGTCAAATGGATGATGGGAACATGGGAAATTTATCACCTACTATTTTTATCAATATTTCTCACGATCCTGGCAAAGTTGAGAACGTCTACGTTGGGGTGAGTTGTTCCCATGATGAGATCAAGGAGTATACCAAGCTATTTAAAGAGTTTTGTGACATCTTTGCTTGGTCATATGAGGAAATTCCAGGTATTGACCCTCGTATTCTCGAACATGATATTAAGACCTATCTGAATGCGAAGCCGGTTTGACAACGTTTGTGTGTTGTGAATCCTAGAAAAGCACCCACCATTAAGGATGAGATAGAGAAACTGTTAAAATCCGGTTTTATCTATACCATTCCCCTGATGGAGTGGGTTTCAAATCCCGTTCCGGTTGATAAGTAGTAGGGAGCGATCCGTATATGCATTGATTTCCATGATTTAAATGTTCTTGTCCTAAGGATAATTTCCCCACACCATTTATTGATCATATTTTGGATGAGTGTGTAGGAAGCAAGGTATTCTCCTTCATGGATTATTTTTCTGGATATAATCAGATTTAGATCAAACCCGAGGTTCAACAAAAGAATGCATTTATTTTTCCTTGGGGTACTTTTGCATATCAGAAGATGCCTTTCGGCCTTAAAAACATTGGAGCTACATTTCAGAGGGCTATGACCTTAATTTTTCATGATCTCAAAACGATTATCGAAGTGTATTTGGATGAACTTGTTGCTCATTCTCGTTTGAGAGTGCATCATCCATACCATTTGAGATTAGTATTCGAAAGATGTCGTCATTACCAGGTTCATTTAAATCCTCATAAGTGCATCTTTTGTGTGACTGTTGGTCGCTTGTTAGGGTTCATCGTATCCAGGGAGGGTATAATAGTCGATCCCTTAAAGGTTGAGGCAATACTTCAATTGTCTCCCCTGCATAATATTTGACACCTTCAATGTTTGCAAGGCATGGAAAATTTCTTGCGGAGATTGGTAGTTAATTTTTCCAACTTGACTAAAGGATTTATGCATCTTTTAAAGAAGGACACTCCTTTTTGCTGGGATGGGCGAGCCTAGAAGTCCTTTGATGCTCTTAAGCAATCCTTAGCATCGACCCCCATTCTTAGTCCACCTGACTATAGACATGATTTCTTGATTTATGTGGCCGCGTCCATGGAAACATTTGGTATGGTTTTGGTTCAAGACGATGAGGAGATCCATGAGCATGTCATATATTATTCGAGCTGAAACCTTATTGATGTGGAAATCTATTATTCCCATGTGGACAAACTTTCCTTGGCCATCATTCTTGTATTTCAGATATTGAGAAATTACATTCTCCTTCGTTGAACCTTGGTTGTAGCTCATATCAATCTGTTTCAGTTCATCCTCACTAGAAGGATGATTGGGGGAAAATACAATAAATGGATTGTTATTTTGCAAGAGTTTGATCTTGAATTCGTTTCAGTGAAATTGAATAAATCATTGATCTTTGCGGAGCTCATATCTGATTTTCCAAGTTTGGAGGAGGAAGAGGTTTATGAGGATACATTTGTCGATGAGCATATTTTCCTTATCT
>LPNX011103017.1:96849-118144 GCA_001517045.1 Pseudotsuga menziesii
TTACAAACGTTGAAGGTCCCTACTCACCTTTCATAGGATGAGCAACGAAGATTGCATCATGTAGCTAAGAACTACCTTATAGTGGATAATACTTTGTGCCTCCCTGGGGTAGATTCCATTTTGTGTCATTGTTTAACCCATGAGGAGGCTGAGGTTGTGTTGAATGATTTCCATGGAGGGGCATGTAGTGGTCATTTATCTAGGCTTTCTATAGCCCAAAAAATATTGAGAGCAACATATTTTTGGATGTCGATCTTCAAAGATTGTGTTAATGTGGTAAAAAAGTGTCACCGTTGCCAGGTGTTTGCATGCAATATGCGCTCGCATACAGCCGCATTACATCCTATTGTCACTGCCGGTCCCTTCACCAAGTGGGGGATTGAATTTATGAATTGCAACCCAGCTTCAGCTGGGGGGCATCGTCACATTATAGTGGTTGTCGATTATTTCACGAAATGGGCAGAGGCTATACCCATGGTTAAATCCGATGGTGAGACACCCGTGCATTTCGTTTTTAACCAAATTATTACTTGGTTCGACATTTCGAAAGAGATTTTCACTGACCATGGTAAGCACTTTCAGAATAAAATGATGGAATATTTGGATTCAAAGTTAGGGTATAAGCAGGAGCACTCCTCTTCTTATTACCCTCAGGAAAATGGACAGGTTGAAGCAGTGAATAAATCACTAAGTCCATTCTCCTACAAACCATCATACAAAGCAAGAAAAAATGGCATATCATGTTATATCCTGATTTGTGGGCCTATAGTACTGTGGTTAATACTTCCACTGGTTTCTCTCCATATCAGCTTGTGCATGGGGTAGAGTTTGTCTTGCCAGTTGAATGTGAAATCCCTTCTCTGAAGCTGGTTATAGAGATTTTACTAGACACTTCCACATTGGAAGAATGTTTGGTCCACTTAGAGCAGCTTGATGAGCAGCGCTGAGATGCCTTAGTGGCTCTAGAAGTAAATAAGCATCATTTCAAGGTCCAATATGACAAGTCTGTCCATCCAAGGAAGTTTAGTGAAGGTGATTTGGTCCTTTTGTGGATTAAGTTAAAGAACCCTTTCGGGCAGGGAATTTTAATCCCATGTGGCATGGTCCTTACGTGGTCAAACGTGTGTTAGAGAAGGGCTCCTATGAGCTGGTGGATTATGAAGAGATAGCCTTAGAGGAGCCTAGAAATGGGCTCTATATTAAAAAATACTATGCATGATCTTCAGCCAAGGATGATTGTTGTATATTATTGTACAGTTTTTGAATTGCATAGTTAGGTTTTCTTATGGTGATCAGGTTTGTTGATTAGCTTCCATTTCTTATGGTAGATGTTGATGGAGTCTTCTATTTACATAGGATTCATTGATGGTGCTAGCCGTCACACTCAAAACTTAGCTTTGGATACATGGGTGATTTATACTCCTACTGGTCAAGTATTTTCTTCAGGAGGCATATGTTTATGGCCTTCTTTGAACAATGTTGCTGAATATAGTGTCGTTATTAAGTTATTGCGTGATGCCATTTCACATGGTGTTCTCTCTCTTAAGGTAAGTCTTGATTCATAGTTAGTGGTTTCATAGCTTAATGGCTTGTATCGTATTAGGGATCCAATATTATTACGAAGATTCTTACGTGTGATATTGCTAGAACGACAATTTGAGAATATAACATACATTCATGTTTCAAGAAGTTTTAATCAAATTGTTGAATCATATGGTAACTATGTGTTAGATTGGAATTTGTTTCATAGACCATAAGCATATCACAAACATACATTTTTGCACACATGTAAATAAATAAAATCGATCATCATAAAAAAAATTTCATTAACATCCAAAAAGTGATGTCATAATACATAAGTGTCATAATACAATATTGGGATTTCTGAACCACCAAAATATAATACATGGTCATACAAAAAGGAATACTCTTAGGTCTCTAAGCCTGAGGATGAGGAGGGAGGTTCTAATTGTGGTAGCACATGACGACTCTAGCTAGCCGTCAGAATAATCAAACCCATGCCCATGGTACACCAACCACCTCGCGCTGCATGGCCTTAGGAAAGTCCTCGACTTGCACCATGGGTACCCTGTGTATCAAGCGTATGAAGTTTGTGTGAATTCTTTGGAGTTTCTGCTCCGCATCTACGCCCACGATATCGTCTCCTCTTCCCCTCCGTCAATGACAAGGTAAATCATCCATTTGTCGTGGCCCAACATCTGCATACACATGACAGATTGTCACTACGTGTCGTCACACCAAAACATGTCTTTTGAGTCAATATATCAAAAAACACAAAAAATTTAATAATTCAAAAAACTAAAAAAGTGGGTTTGGGATTCGTTACCTATGTCACCATAGGTCACTCTTGGTGGCAGGGGCATGTTTGAATCTCCACAGAAGTCTATCCTTGCATAGGGATAGTCATTGATGGAAATGATCTACATCCACCACCAAAGTTCTGTACCCTGCCCATCTTGCACTCACTAAGTTGTTGCTTCATGTTTCTCAACAGCGTAGTACTCTAGTCATACACTATGGGTCTCATACACTCCAACGTATAGAACATCAGTGGCAGAGAGGCCTAGTGGAGTGAAGCTAATCCAACTATCCTTCCTAATGGAAATAGTATGGAATTTAGTCCCAGAACCTTGATAGAGTTTGTCGGGATTTGACTCCCATCCTTTTTCGTGTCTGGAAAGTAGTACACTGCAATGTACTCATCAATAGTCAATCCACCTCCTAGCCCGTGAGATCAAATATTTAGCACCTCTCCTCATCGGGATAAACCAATGATAAAGTATATGTCCTCAACTTCTATGTTGAGCGACATCTCGTCAATGTGAAAAGTCTCAGAGTTTGGATCCCAGTAATCCATTAGAAACTGGAGGAGTCTTGGTTTGGCCCTCAGGATACCAAGACACCAAAACTTATATAAACCAAATGCACATAATGCTTGTTGGTCCATTAAATCACCTTGCACGGCCTCTTCCACATCACCATATTCTCTCTCCCTCCACTCTAACACCATCCTACACAAAAAAAGAGAGTTTTGATTAGAATTTTCCTTTGGAAACCTCATTTGTGGCCTCATACGCAATTATTTGCAAAACAACCGCATATGTACGTGGGTTTGGGTTTTTTTCCACGTATGGCAAGCCCTATATGCAAAAAAAACCCCGATACCCATGTGGGCCGAAACGCATAACTTGGGATGGCCTAAAAAATTAAATAGATCATGAAAACTTAAAAAATTTGCATGAAATAGGAGGAGGAGGACATGAGGAGTTACATGGATCAAACGGTGTCAAAATTCCTCAAACAATGCTCTCAGAATTCGCGTCAAAAGTTTTGAGCTTAAATGCGTAAAAATTTCAAATGATATGGAATTTTGAAATTTTTTACTATTTATAGAATTTTTTTGAAATTTTTTACTCACTTTCTATAGTTTTGACCATTTATGACCATTTTGGATTATTTTGAACTAATTTGATCATGTAGGAGTCCAATTTGAGCACGGTTTGACCGTGGTTTTGACCTGTTCGTGCCTATTTTAGGTATTATGTCTAAACTAGCATATAGGCTAGGTTTCATATCCATTTGCACTTTGCATGACCTTATGACCATTTCATTATAACCTTAAGTACGAACCCATTCTATCTTGTCACAGAACCTTCTTGTTGCTTTTAGAAGTCACATGATGTGAATGGTAGAGTTTGACCATACATGCGTACTCTAGTTAGCTCCTGTTTTGCATTTGGTGCCCATGCCAACATTTTTCCTTTAGAGTGTGGGAGTCCTTTGTATAGTATCACCATGACTTTGCGCAAGAGCTTCATACTCCTCTTGATCGTTTTTGTTGGCCTTTTCCCCATGAATCCCTTATGTCAAGTTGTAATTGAATTATCATGAGTTTTGCTTGCCTTATTGAGCCTTATGCCAGCTTCCATGACTTTAATTATCAGCCATATAGCTTGATCTTGTCTCATGTCCAGCCAAGCAGAGCCATTTTATATATCTTTTGCAGCTTGATTCCCCACTTTTACTAGGAGGGGACTTTCCCCTGAGTGTTGTTATCCTACACATGTTTCCTTGCATTGAGCACAGCTATGTTCCGCTTCTTGGAACTAGTTTGTTTTGCCCTTGACACTCGTCTCCTCCTAGATTTGTAACTAAAAAGAACTTTTATTCTTTTTCAAGCTTTTCAAAATATTTGAAAAAGTGCAAAAAAAATTAAAAAAACCAAAAAGCCAGACAGGAAAAGATGTTATCTTTGGCAGCAATCAAGTCGTGTCGCCTTCGAACAGAGCACTGTATATCACATCCATTGGTTGGGTTAATAGTTTGACTTTAGGAGCTGTACTTGTTTCTCTTATTTTATCTCCACCGAGAAGTTAAGCTTCTAGTCCCTATGGAGCCTCTGTCGATGCCTCTTGTGTCGTAGATATGTCCCTGTTTTTGTATATCGAGTCTATGCTACCTACATTCAGTCACCATTCATCTTTATGCTATTGTTTGAAGGAAGTTGAAGCCTGAGTCGGCCATTCCTCATTTTTCTTGACTTTGCATGTCGAAAATTCCCGTTACTGGTACTAGTTCGAGGACATTATGATCGAGTCCTTCCATATTATATAGGTTTGCTGAGTACCTCGTCTTGGATGATGGGGGATGCCTTAGTGCCCTCCTTCTAATGGATTTCATCCCATTGAATTCTTATTATTTATTCTGGGAGAGGAGTCTAGATTCATTTGAGTTCCTTGAGACTTACCGTCATTAGTGGTAGGTTCTCTCGCCATCGACAGTTTTGGGAATACATCAATGTCCCATTATCGATGGATTCTTTCAAGTGTTCGACCTCAACACATTTATTCACACTTGTTAGATTGTACTCTAGTACCTTGATTTCCATTTTCATTATCGTTGGGTGATCTCGCGTCTGTTAATGGTATACATCAATGACCGGTAATGAGACGATGGACTACTATGTTCGACCTCGACACCTCTATTCACATAGTAGGAGATGTACTCGTAGCGTTTTGTGTAGAATACTTTCCAGATTTGTGGCATTTCTAATATGCTACCTCCTTGATCATGCCAGTGTTCATGAGATTTTAGCTCTTGTGACTTGATTCCACTATATGTCAGATATCTTCAGCCATTACGGAGATCTTGATCCATTGTATATCTTTAGCTTTCATGGAGATCATGATCCTTTGTATATCTTCATCATGGAGATTCTGATCTATATATATTGTACATGGTGATGACCACACATGTCAAATTTTGTATCATGCCTATTCATGGCCATTGTACTCTTATGTATCCGGGACTGTTGTATGTACTTGCAGTCATATGCTGAGATATTTGTACTGTATTGTTGGATGGCTGGTTCTTCCACCTGGTTCTTCATCACTCCACTTATGGGATGGAATTATAATTCATTTCGGCCATCGTATCACCCCTATGACCTCACACATTATGGGGCATCTGTTATAGATGATTTTACCACACATGGTAGATCACACATTTATGGCCTTCCCTATCCCTCTATAGACTCTTTGGACCCCATGGTCCATTTTTGTACCTTTGATGTTTCCAAGATCATCCCTAAAAACACCTGCTATTTTCTATATGTGATGTTTTAACCCTTTCTCGCGTATACATGTGGATATAACCCTTAAACCTGTGTACATCGGGATGTGTGCAAAAGGCCAAATATTTTGGAGTTTTCCTTGATGTGGATCCGAGTCACTTGTCTCTTGGCCTTCCATATGCCTTGAGATTGCTTGGATTTGACCTTCCATTACCCCATTGAAGCAGTATATAAGGAACCCTTTGGATACATTGAAGAAGGATGAATTGAAGAGAAAGAAAAATATAGTCCATTGTTTCCGTAGCTTGCTTATACTTGAGTCTACATCCCTTTGTCCCTTGGAGCACTTGGTGTTCTTCCCAAGCTTTCCTTTGCTTGTGAGCTTGCTATCGAGAGATGGAGGATTGAGGTGGTGGAGGCCTAGGTGGATGACTCAATTTCTCTATTTTGTAGACGTTCCGACAGAGGTTGTCATTCATGTAATCTCTAATTTATATTAATAGAAATATCTTTTCCTGTCCAATGATGTGCATTTAAATGAATATTATATCCATGGATGCTTTTAACTGCTTATACATTATTGATTACATATGCTAGAGTAGGTCTAACACCATTATATATCATGCTTGTCTTGCTTGTTGATTGTTGAGAGAGCAAATTGTTAACACAAGCGAGATTGGAAAAGATCAACGGGGATCTACATCAACCATCTGGAATAAGGTATTTTTCGAGATCCTTTAGTGTTAGATGTTTTATTTCTCTTGCATATTAGGAAGGGATTGATTTCTGCGGTTACTCTGTCTATTGTGGTACACCCCAAGCCATAGGAAGTTTTCTCTGTAACACCCAGGTATTCAATATTTTGTTAAAAAACTTCTACAAATTCCACTTTCCACCTTCCGCGTTCTGGTGGCAGACACCGGTTTGCAAAAACCGATATCATTTTATACTTTGATTTCTCATACTCCACATTTCTCCTTCCTTATTCTTCATTCCTCATTCCTCCTTTTGCATTCCATTGGAGGACACCGAGTTGCAATAACCCATACCATTTTATACGTTGATTTCTTATCTTTCACATTCTGCCTTCCATATTCCACTTTGCGCATTCCTCATTCCATTGTAGGCTTTCCGCACTCTCCTTTTTTGCATGTAGAAATTGGAAGTCGGGTACCTCACTTACTTGACTTTCGAACTTCATCTTCTCGCACTTCTTCACTTCCGCACTCACGCGCTTCTGCACTTCCGACTTCTGAACTTCAGGATCAGAAAACCCAACTTCCAGCCTTAGTCCTATCATTTTCTCTTGCTTTCCGCTTTCCACATTTCGACTTCTAAAATCGAAAATATAGCTTTTCTTATTCTCTAACTTTTGGACTTCCACCTTTTCGCTCCCGCACTACAACACTCATTTTTCAATGAGTGAAATGATTGATAAACCTTGTATATAGTTTGACACAGATCTACGATGGAATCCAAATGTTATAGAACATATTACATTAAAATTTCTCTCCCAATCTGATTGTTAACTCACCTACTAGTTAACTCTGTGAAATCGTTGAGGGTGTCGATATCTAGATCAACGGTGGAATTCAAATACCATAAGGAGGAATTCATAAAAAATTTGCGCACATAAATTTTTTATTAATCCATGCTAGTTCTCCCAGTCAAATCACTATCAGCCGTTGATCTGCTTCCATGATCAACCTCGTTCGTTGATCATCATCTCCTTCTTGGAGATTAGTTTCTAATTTCACAACTCAAAGCCTGTTTATCCTCCTCTCTCTTTCAACCAACGAAATTCCTTCTCTCCATTGATTTCTTTGTAGGTTCACTCCAGACCGTCAGATCTATTCATCACATTCAAACTTTGTAGATTTACTTGTGACCATGGATTTATTTTACAGGTTCACACTTGATCGTCATATTTCTGCACAAGTCATCGATTCTTCTGAGTATTTTTCTCATTCATCTGAGTCCTCTGTCGATTCTTTCGAGTCTTTTGATTATCTGGACCATATTCTATGTTTTTCCATCAATGATAACCATATCACTTTCTGATCTGTTTCCATATGTTTGCACAAGCCATGGATTCTTATGAGTCCTTTGCTTATCTAAATCATATGCTTGGAACTATGTGTTTCCATCAATGAAAACCATATCACAATATGATATGTTTCCATATGATCACATAACCTACCCTAATTCCAACATTGTGTTATTGGTAGTTTAAGAAGAGTAAGCAACCCTTCCTTTGGGTCATTGTCTTCTTCACTATATGATCATTGATGTGAGGATGTTCACAAAATGTATTGTATTTTTCCAAACTCTAGTATAAATAGAATATTTTTTTTTCCTTGCAATATATACATATATAACTACCCCTTCACCATCCAAATAGTAGATTAATCAAGACAAAACTATAGGTATCCATCCCTTTAGGGCTATTCCTTGTTCAAAGAACACAACAAAGAGCCATTTTATTCATCTAAAGCATGAAATCGTGAAGTTTGGAACCAGCCTGCATTGCCAAATTTTGGGGCCAACATGTTTGTGCCATGCGTAATACCACTATCTATACTCATCAAAACAATCAATTGTAGTGTGACATGAAACATGGTGAAGTACATTGTTGATACAAAGCATAATCCTAATGAATCCTCAGGAATTCCATGGAAACACATTATGGCATGAACTGACATCATCTCTTGGCAAGGAATGGTAGCCAAAGTGGCATCATAACAATATTCTCAACACTAATATCACTTTTGGGCACACAAGTTTGGAAATATGAAGCAGTATCGAAAGAAAAAATAAGTAGTAATATTCCCATACAATATATGACATAACAAGCGGATCCAAATCCATGGAACACACAAATAGAGGTGTTAGATCTGGTAACACTAGGATTTGGAATAAGAAGTTAAATGACAATTCGATAAAATGTGGTTGTTTTGGTTGGATGGCTTATTGATGAACCATAAATGTAATGGCGGGTTAGGGGTATTCTTCCTAACTTGTGCACCTGAGAATGATGTAATCCTTCTTTCCTCTTATTTAATACATGTGTACACATTGTTTCTTAATTAATATTTTTTTCATTGTCATTTTTAAACTCCTTACTTCAGGTAGACAAGTAATCAACAAACGTGTTGAATCAATCAAGACTAGCCAAGACTTGTCTTTCAATTCCAAGGTTGGTTGAGTTTAGTTGGTTGGAGACAGTTCTAGTACAATCATTAGAATTCAAATATCTTTTGAGGTCTTATAACTATGATATAAGGCCATGAGGTTCTCTTACTTAATGTATGAAGGAAATCTACTAGTCTCTAACCAAAGTAGGTGTAGTCTATCTTATATCATCAAAGGATGTTCCATTTAAAGCTCAGAAAAAATTGTCTTCCCTATAAGTGGGTTCCCATTATGGAGATATGTTTATAATTAAAGTTCAAGAAACATAAACCAAGTTGATAAAATAGACAAATTCAAGAAGTCGGAACTTGGGATTCTAACATACCTCGAGGACCATGTACAGTAGGGTACCCTTGCATGAATTTTCTAGAGATTGGATGGTCTGCAACAAATTCACAACCAAACTTTAGAATTTATTTTGCTCCAGTATTTTCCCAAAGCTATTTAAATATTTAAAATAAACAAGCACAATAAATATGCAAACATAAGGCAATGGCATGCATTTTGGTGCTATTTCTACAAATAATCATAATAGCAAGCCTAATGTCACCAAAGGTGAGTAATAGTTAACATTCTAGACCTTAATAACATAACAACAACATCTAGGTGCTTCTGAAAACAATTCGGGGTGTTTCTTTGTCTCTTAAAAGCTGTAAATGGGCATCACTTTTAGTTTTGGGCTGAACCTTGGCATAAAGGAGGCATTCTGAGATATTTGCAATAGCAAGAAAGGCTTAAATTATGAGTTCGAGCACTGTTTGAATAGTCTTGGGCAATTTTTGGAGATTCCTTGGAGTAGCCTCAATCATAAACCAACACTGAAACCACTGTAAATTTAGTTATAACAAGGTAGTTCTATTATGTTTTCAACTTTGGGAATCCTATGCCAACAAAGGGAAATAATTTTGATCATATAAAGGGACTTAATTTTTGATTTAATGTTAAATATTTGTTTTCCCAATGCAATGAATAAATGTGGACCTTTTATATACCATGCAAACTACCATTATCAGCAAAGGATAGAATCTCGTCTACATGAGATCATCATTCTCATGACAACAAAGTAGTAATCAAAGCAAATCTACGTCGTGGATGAGAAACAATTTTGGTCCCTGTGAATAACATCTAATCAACATTCTAGAGATTGAGGATTCAATCTAGGCTACTCAGCAGTGAATAAGTGACAATGTTGAGATTCATTTTTTCTGATTTTAAAGACTTATCAAGGAACAAAGAAGAATGGGAGGAAGATAAATACGATTATGTTTATATGACCGGTGTGGAAACTCTTAACTATGATGATTTGGATAGTGTTTCAAAGCTACCAAAGAGCCAATGTCATTTGGATATCATATAGCTATGAATATGATTATGATTTAAAGAAGAGCTTCATTGACATATCTTTATTTTGTGTAAGTTATGGTGTTAAGAGTCGTTTCTATGTGGAATTAGTGTTGTCAATGTTTGATGTTTTTTCTTCATGGTTTTATGTTGGTTCTTAAAGGACAAATAGTGGAACATTTAAGGATTTACAAACCTCTCAAAGATTGATCCAAATGAATAGTAGTAACGTTTTGTTTACATAAAATTACATTTTCTTTAAGTGATAATAGTCAGTAAACTTATGAGATGGTATCTTCAAAATACAAACATGGGGCCACTGGGACATCAATCCATTGGTAAGTTCAACAAAGAATTGCACTATCCTTGAGGGTTTTGTCCCAATTCATCAATATTTCTGTCGTAGTCAAACAAAAAATAAAAAATCGAATGAGGACGGTTGCAAGTCCTAGGCAATTGTGGCAATGTAATAGATATCCATGAAACATGGCAGGTGACCCTAAGGATTTCCTTGTTATGTGGTGTGATACCCTACCTAAGGGAATGTTTCTCAAAGCAACTTCTGATAAACATGGTAAAAAGTCACATTCTTTAAACTAGATAAAAATCTTTCCAAACAATATTAGAATATATTCTTGGAAAACTTATATCACCGTCAGAGAGAGAGAGTCCTTGTGCAGTGTGTATTATGATAACAACATGCAAAAATAAATAAATAAAACTATAACCATAAAATTAATACAACACTAACCACTAAAACAAATCTAATAGCTAAGGAGAATGAATAGCAAGTCTTTAACAAAACAAGAATGGAAATGCCATGGGTAACTAAACTCCTTGGCTAATTAAGGTCATCTTCAGAAATATGCATTCCCAACACAGACACACAGTCACCCTAGCAGATAAGACACGCCACGACCAGCAGTAGAGAGCACAGTCAAATCCAGAAGGTAAGACACTTCACATCCAACATAGAAGAAGATACAATCATGCCCAGGGGGTAAGACATTAAAGACTAAACATTACTTATAGGTCTAAATGCGCCCAAAATGGTCATTTATTGACACTCAAACATCCATCTATGTTCTGTAGTCTCCTTCATAGTGCCGAGACAGAGTTGAATGAGTTATGTTGAGATAAAGCAAAGGATGAGGACACGTTTGTCAAAGTTTTTTATGACTTTTGTTACTCCAACAAACTGTCAGATCTGTTACTCTAACAAACTGCCCATATCTGATATATTTTGTTGTAGGTAGTTATGGACTATCTAAAATTCTTTATAGAATGCAATTACAATGGTCAAGTTGACTTCACAATGCTCGGAACTTCTACAAGAGTGCCTAGGTTTTCATTTTTGAGGTTGCTTAATACTATCTCGATGTCTAAATGAGAACAGAATGATTCTTTATTGCTATCCTACCACCCATAATTGTCCAAATTGAACCAGATTGCTCAGAGCTTGCCTCAAATTTGAGAGATGATGCTGGTTTCCTAAGTTTAAGCCCAATCATTGTTTTTATTTATCGAAAACTTGTCCAGTTTTAGAGGTTAGGCTACTGATTAAGGCTCGAAAAGTGCCCACGTTATCTCCACTATAACATAATATGACAATACCACTTAACCTGACGATATCTCTCCCATAGGCATGTAACATAACATGACAATGTCTAAGATAGACTTGGTCTCATGGAATACAATGATTTCAGGCTATGGTCAGAATGGATTTTCAAAGGATGCTTTCACTCTCTTCCATCAAATGCAACTGAGAGCCGTGGAACCAGATCGAATTCCTGCCGTGACTATTCTGCATGCATGTGATGAGTCAGCAGCTCAGCAACAAGGTAAGGAGATTCATGGGTGCATTATTTTAACTGGGCTTGAATAAGATGGGTATGCTGTTGCAATGCTTGTAGATTTTTACAAACATGGTAATATTGAGGCTGCAAGCCAATTGTTTTACTCAACATCGGAAAGAGATGCGGTCTTATGGAATTCAATGGTTGCTGGGTTTTCCCAGAATGGACTTGCCAGTGATGCCCTGAGACTCTTTTGTCAAATGCAATTTGAATACATGAAACGCGATCATGCAACTATTCTGATTATTCTCCCAGCATATACTGAGGTCCGTTCTCTGCAGCTCGCCAGTAATGTTCATATGTACATTATCAAAAATGGATTTATAATGGACGTTTCCATACAGACTAGCTTTATAAATTTGTATACGAAGTGCAGGAGTGTAGATATTGCATACCATTTTTTGAGAATATGGCCAAAAGAGACGTGGTTGCATGGAATGCAATGATTTCAAGTTATGGAATGAATGGTTTTGGTATGGATGCTCTTGCACTTTTTACACCATTGCAACAGTCAGGCGTGAAACCAAACCACGTAACTTTCACTAGTGCTTTGTCTGCATGCAGTCATGCATGTCTACTGGATCAGGGGAAAACAGTACTTTACATGTATGAGTCAGTATTATCACATTACACCTTGTCTGGAGCAATATACATGTATGGTTGACATTCTTGGTCGTGTAGGGTGATTGAATGAGGCATATGAATTCATTGCAAAGATACCATTTGAGCCTGATGTTGGCGTGTGGGGATCCTTTCTTGGTGCCTGCAGAATTCATGAAAATATTGAGCTAGGAGAACATGTATTAGAGAGACTTATTTCATTACACCCTAAAGATGCAGTAAATTATGTGTCACTCTTAAACATCTATGCTGCAACTCCTAGGTGGGATGGCGTTTTAAAGGTGAGAATACTGATAAAAAGTGTTGGAATTAAAAAAAAAAAAAACCATGATGCAACTGGATTGAAAACAAGACTAAGGTTCATAATTTTTTTGTTGGCGATACATGACACCCAAAAATAGGAAAAATATATGCAAAATTGGAGTACTTTGCTGAAGATATGGAAGCACAAAAACTCTATGGTGCATGATGCGAGAGATGATGAGAAGTAATACCTGCTTTATAGCCATTGTGACAAGATGGCTATTGCTTTTGGGATTATTAATACTATCCGAGGGATACCTATCCGAATTTCAAAAAACCTGTGTGGTTGTAGTGATTGTCACAACGCTGCTAAGTTTATCTTCAAGATTGTAAAGTGAGAAATTATTGTTACATATGCAAACCACTCTCACCGATGCAAGGATGGATTGTTTTCTTGTGTGGATTGTAGGTGACACCATTGAAATGAGAACCAAATGCAAGTTTGCATTACAACAACACTATCTATGCAAACTAATGGTCATCATTTTTCCTTTCAAGTTGTATTGAGTAAGGTTCATGTTGCAATATGTGGTTAATTTATTTCTTATTTGTGTATTGAAGGAATTTATATAGTATGAACTATGAAGTCAAAATTGGGAAATTTAGTTGCACAATTTTATTTTGAGCAGACTCCTTTTGATAACATGATTGAAGATGAGCTTAATGTTATTGTCCATATCATCCCAAATAAAGTTTTGATGGAATGAAGCCTTTTGACGGGTTAAGATTTGACGAGGCTACTCAACCATGCACCTCTTGCATCCATTCTTGAATAACGGTTAACTGGTTATGATGATAGATGTTATAAGCCATGGACATGTTTATTAAACACAACAAAAAAACATATCAATATAATATCAGAAAGACATAATGTGGGCACAAACCATTGGCAGATTCCTCCCTTTACACCTTTCAATCTCTTATAAAACTCAAGAAAGAAGGATTTCGTTAAAATGTCTCTTCACCAAATGTGGGAGGGGTTCTCTTTGACACCAAAGGAAACAAAATGCTATCTTTCTTATGGGGACTAGGAAAAATGATGAATAATCAGGATGAATGAGAAGCCTTAATGCAAAGTATAAAATTCTTGAAGGATCTAAAAATAGACTCGTACTGAACTCTTGGATTGTTATCCAAAAAATGAGGAAGCTACATGTAAATAGAGAAGATGAAATAGGAAGGATGCAGAGAAGATGAAATAGGAAGGTGTTGAGGCCTGGAACTTCGCAAGCGACAATAGTAAAGGATTCTCCCCAATCAACGTTCCCAACTAGCCCGTTGACTGTTTGGAATAGGGAATCCGTCTGGTTTGCGGTCCAGCTACCGTAGGTCAAGTAATAAAACAAAGGGGTTACTGGTTGCGACCCGGTCCACCGAGTTTTTGTAATTTTTACTTAATGTATGTAATGCAAATGCCTAACTAACAATGCAGGAGTGATAAAGATGCAAGGAACTACACAATGTGCTGCGCAGGTTCTTACCTCTCGTCTTAGGTTCTCAAACATCTAAATCACATATGCAGCCATGAAGCCGACTATTTGTCTAACTACCTATATATGCACCTATCCCCGAGGATCCATATAAAATGATTATTGGTGAGTAATGTGTTATTTCCATGTATGATAAACAGAAATTATAGATAGTTGATATTCATATTTACTACACATGAATGAGAAAATATTCTAACAATCAGATAGCTAATTGTTATATAAGCAACATACATTACTCTTGGTGAACTTTCCACAAAAATAAATCAGAAATCATTCAACAAGACATAGGCCATAAAGTTAGAACAATTTCACGATTTGTGGACATAAGCTGAAAAATAAAGTAGTTCATCTTTCCGCCATCCATTGCATTACATTAGGAAATTTCACAATCTCTTCCTCCAACAGAAAAGCTATAATTTTTATTGCAAAAGGAAATAGTTCTTCTTACAATATGTCCTCCAGTCTTACTGGGAAAAAGCCCCTTTCCCTTCTTAGTCTATTACATTTATACAAAAGAGTGAAATGGTTGGGCTGCCCAAAGTAACCTTTGGGCTTCCCAACCTTTCATTTTCCCAACGTCTTGTTTTTTTTGCAAAATATTACAAAAGATGACACATCCCCAATGAAGAGGGCCCAGCTTGGTTTTCTAGGAACTTCTTCCACGCTGCAACCTCACTAGCAATGCCCTCAAAAGTGCTAGGTTCCAGAAACTGAATATTTATCTCAAATCTTTCGGCTTGATTTTTGATAGCCTCGATCCTTGTTGGGCTCAAACGAAGCTGATCTTCAAAAAATTGTACACTAATGGCTGAGCGACCCACTTCATTCTTCAAAACTATGTCATCAATAACCTTGATCTGTTGTGTTCTAGCCTCTACATCCTGATATCTGCTCTGCAATATTTCTATGAAGGCCTCATGGTCCAGGAACTCATCAAGTTTATGCTCATCGTCTGTCTAGCACCGGTTGAATATATTAAGGAGCCTCCTGAAGTATTCTGAGCATGCTCCCTGCATCCTTTTGACAGCCTTCTTGAAGTCTTCCGTGGTGCTAACAGCGAATTCTACTAAATCATGATCTCTTTTGAGGGCTTGATGATCTTTCACCGGTAATTCTGCTGGGTTTTCTGCATTGCTTTCCAGCCTTGCTATTCTGGCCTTCAACACTTCAAGGACCTCTTGGGATCTATCCATGAAGTAGGAAGAGGTTTCCATGATCTCTTCCAACCGGTTATCAATCTGAAGGATCTTGCATCTCTTGTCTTCCAGAGTGGTCTGCAGCTGTAGCATTTTATCCTTCTGAGCCAGGATATATTCCTTGAAAGGTTGTAGATTTACTTGCTATTCCTTTGCTGCCTCCAAATCAGCGGTCAGAGAGGCAAGCTACTCTTGATGTTGCTTTGTCAGTTCCTGGGAATGCATATCATTGGCCTGCTCAAGGATCCTCATCTGTTCTTCTAGGTCCTCCACCTTTCGCAGCAACTGCTCCTTCTCCTTCTTCAACTCTTGTTCTTTTGCTTGCACTTGCTCAAGGTGTTCTTGTGTAGCCTCCTGAGCCTGTCTCTCTTCATGTAGGGCCTGTAATTCAGCTGCAGCAGTCCTCATATCCCTCTTTAAGTGATCAAATTTCCGCTTTAACTTATTTCCCTCCTCTCTCTCTCTTTTCAGGGTATCCTTCAGCTGAGTGGAAGATTTCTTGTATGACTCCAGTTCAGTCATCACCTTGTCTATGTTATCCTCTGAAGCATGTAGTATTGTAGTCCCGGCCCTTATGGTAATTCTTGGATCCACATCTGTCCCTATCATAACAGCAGTATTTGTTATCATTGTGCCAGCCATTCCTTTTGATTCTACCTTTCTTTCTGTCCTCTTCATTATTCTCTTGCTATCCCTATCATAATACACAGTATTGAAATCAGGGATTTCCTTGCCCTTTTCTTGGACAAAAGGAACTATTCCGAGAGAAGGGACCACAAGAATGTTGGCACCGGGCACTTGGGGATCCTAGACCTCTGAATTTTCTGTCTCTTGGGTCTGCCCCTCGGTAGCTGACTTTCCTGTTTCTGTCAACTTTTGACCCTCTACTTCCTACCTTCTAATTTCCTCATCTAGCTTTCTCTTTGCTTCTTTAGCTTCTTTCCTAGCTACTTCTTCAGCCTCTTTGGCTACTTCTTGTGCCTTCTTAGCTGCTTCTTGGGCAGCTTTTCTTCTTTCTTCTTCTTCACTATGAATCCATCCTTTAGCTTCCTGTGCTAGCTTCTGGGCCTCCTCCTGTCTCCTTTTGGCCTCTTCCTCAGCTCTAGCTTGCTCAGCGTTGGCTCGCTCAGCTCCTTTTCCACCTTTAGTGGTGATCTTTGGCTTGAATCTTCTTCTTAGAGATGTCAAGTTAGGGGCACTTCGGAAGACAGATTCTTCCTTATCGAAGTAATGAGTATACTCAAAGTGAACCTTATGCTCTTTGCAATGCTCCACAACCTTACCTTGGGAATCACTCCTATGGAATGGCATCCTGCCAAAATGGAATTTCTCTAATTCTGCTACAAATTCATCAGCCTATTTCACTTTAGCAAATTTGCAGCTTTCTAGTTTGAATGGCAAAGGGGTGTAAGCGGTCTTCTTGTGTTCAAACAAGAATTTGCCTATTCCATCGATGAAAACTTGCCTGACCGCCTCCTTATGGACAATATAGTCGGTTGTGTATTTTGGCAGCAGGGAAGGGGCTTTTGAGCCACCAAACATTCTGAAATACATGCCATTTTCTGTCAAGTAATAGTCTGCGTATTCTTCTATTACTTTCATGGCCCCCTCCGACAAGCAGTCACATTCCTTCAGAAAAATGAGGGTGTGCAATGGCATAACGAACTGTTCGCATACTTCTCTATAGTGGTTGTGGTAAACATGTGCCCACAAAGGTTTGTAAGCCACGTAGATAGGCATTCTCTCCCTGTCCCAGATGCATCTAAGACCAGGGAAGGGCTTATGACAGAATATGCAGTCTATAAGTATCGAGCTCATGTAAAACTCAGACTTTTTTCGGGTCTCTCCCCCCTGGGCTGCGGCCAAGCAAGCAGACAGACTGTTTTAAACCAGGCTGGGCTAGTTGAAGATTGTCCCATCGGTGGCCACATAAAAGATGAGAGGTATCCATTCTAGCTTGAACAACCTACCATGAGCTCTTCCAAATATTCTGTTGAGCATCAAGGCTATGAATCTGCATGGAGCCCTTAGACTCGCTGTATCATACTCATTCGTTGCTTTGGGCCTGAAATGTTTCCCTCTTAGCATCATTCTTTTCATGGTTTCTATTAGGTCCATTTTAATGTTACTCAACCAGTCATCAGACATGAACACTTCGGGCTCCGGCAGATGGTAGGCCAAGGCTACATAACCAGGGCTGTACGCAGCATAACCTTGATCATTAACATCCTTCAGAATCATTGTTGAGACATCCGCCCGAGGCAGAATCCATCCTATGACTTCCGAGCATGGGAAGAGTTTCGGCCTAGTGGCAACCTTCATGAGTGCCAATCTTTCGATGTTGGCGTAGATGGGTTCCTCTTCCATTCCCATATCAGGCACCTCTCTTCTAGTGATGAGTATATAGACATCCCCCCACTGATATTCGGGTTCAACACCAGAGACACATTGAGTGTCTCCATATATATATTTAGTCTTTGTTTCAGCTTCTTCTTGTGGCACTTCTTCCACCATTGGGGCCTTTTTATTTTGTCTTGTGGACATGGTGGGCTCGACTTCTTCCTGCCATACATAACATTGTAATATTGAGGCATCCAAGGTGCATACATTTACATGACAGAGTGCAACACTTTATTTTATATGGGTATATCATGGTAGTAATTAGTTGATGACACTAAGATATAAGTTTGCATAACTTGATTGTCCAAATGCACCCTACTTAGAGCTCTTATCTATATCTTAGTATGAGGCAAAACATTTCTGTATGGTATTAAAACATCCCATCAACCATCTTCTAGACTGCAATAAAATTACATACATATGCAAAGCGTCATTTTCATGTGTTTAATGTGATAGCAAGTAGAGAAACCAATGCATGCATGCACAATCCACAAATGCCCTGACTATCAGAAATACTAGCATGAAGCAAATTCAGTCCTGTGCCCTAAAGTGAGCAATATACTACTGCGGCATGAAACAAAACTTTATCAATCATACTTGAGTCGTCATTAAATCTACAACATTTTGCAGATGCATGTACATCAAATGCAAGGTGCAGCATTCATCAATTTCCTCTATAGCACAACAAACAAAGACGGGGAATTTAAATATATCAATATCAAGCTAGCCGCCCCTGCTATTAAACATTTTGACAATAAAGATTTAGCAGGGATAACTTCGATAATGGCTAATGCTGCTCGCGGAAGATAATTACATTAATTCAACTATACATTGCGGGTATTAGTGTCATTTTACTGTAAATGGCGTTCTCATCAAAACCACCATCCATGCTATCTTCATCTTGAGAACTATGACAATGGCATAGCCCGTCTAACCAGCTAGGGTTTTAGGAAACTGAGCACAAAAAGGGCCGCATGTGATGACGTGAGCAACACAGGCTGCGGCTCAAGCAGTGAGGTAAACAACAGCAATAACTATGAACTCCTCTCAAAAACATTTTCCTTCTGGCATACCTTGGGTTCAACATTATACTTTGACGAGGCCGCGCAGAACCGCGTAGGTGAAACGACCATGGCTCAAAGACCCGGTAACGCACCACAGGATTAGCACCCCCCCCAAAAAAAAACCCCAAAGTAATCTAGGCAGGCTTACTTCTTACCCATCATGACTGTGGAGGGTGGTTCGGCGCAGACGGCGTAACGGCCGTCTGCGCCGAAACCCTTCAATCGCTATGCGCGCGAGGTAGCAAACTAAATAGTGGTGAAAGACAAAGAAGTTCTGAAAGTCTGAAAGTTAAACTCCCTCCCACAGTTAAAAAGATAAAAATAAATAAAAATCCGCTCACACAAGCCTATAGCCTAGCTGGATGAGGAAAACTACCCGGAACACCCAAACTACGGAAAACAACAAACCACTGACAGTTTACGTGCAATGGGGAGAACGACGAAAAGGCCTACCTGGTAATCTGGTGAATATGGCGAGTCGATGACGGTTGGGCTTCTACCTCTGCCACCTGGAAGCTAGTACAGCGATAGCGGGGACATTCACTTCCTTCAGAAGACGACATCTCAAAGGCGACTGTGCTCAGCAGTGAAAAATAACAATATAAAAACGCAATGCTGTCCCCGTATATATAAACTCTCACACGTGTGAGGAGAACATAAATCGGGCGTCGGAAAGTTTTTTGCGTCGGCAGCCGGGAGCAATCTGCCTTTCGCAACGGCGGACGGGCATAACGTATACCCAGCCAGGATACCCGTATGATGGGCAATCATCAAAATATCGGACGTCGAATGGTTTTACAATTGGGAGGTGAACGCTTAAATCCGTCCGCAACGGTGGACGAAAAAGTCATCAAAGATTCCGCTCTGGTCACACGCGTCGGACGTCGGACGACTTTCGAATCAGAGGATGAAAGTTCAAATCCCTCCGTAACGGGAAAAGCTAACATGAAAAGGCTCTGATCCAAGACTCAAAACAGCCAACAACTTACTCGAATCGGAAGAGAACTGAAAGTTGAAAATGGACACCCACCCGCAATGGAGGAAGGAGTGAACCAAAGAGCTTCCGATACTAAACCAAAAGAAAATCGAAAACATAAGTCGGAAGGAACGAGAAAATTAAAACCCAAAAAGCTCTACCACGCGGGGGCCAGAAGAGAAGATCCGTCCGGAACGGCGGACAAGGAAATAGTCATACTTTCCGACGTAGAACCAAAAACCACCCGCAACGGCGGAAAAGATAATGCAAAAACCCTCCGCAACGGTGGGAAAGCAAATGAACCAACTTCCGATTTAGAATGACTTCACAGGTATTCAAAAGGCAAAAATAAGCTCGATTATGCATGGGATTATTTTAAGCATTAAGGAAAACATCAGACTGATTGATAGACCAACCCAAGCACTGGAAATCATTCCATAAACAAACTAAGGAAGAAAATCAAACTAATTCAAAGTAAAGGAGGGTCCCAAAAATTTTTAGAATTTTGGGAAATTGTTGCGGCTACAACAATTGGCGACTACCTGGTGAACCCCATATTTTTTAATTAACTCTTTCCCAGTGCAAGACCGTCTGAATAAAAGTCGAAATCTTCTAGATGTATTCATCCTCGGACTGGCCAACTTAAGCATTTAAACCATTGAGGAGTAGTCTAATCTTTGGGAAAATGGTAACACAAAAATATAGCAAGTCTGAATAACTCTTTTGAGGCCAACTAGGTGAGGTTTATTTTTCCTGTCCCTAGGTAGTTTCCATCTTGGACACCACAGGATCGTAACAGATAGTAAACATTATTATCCTTTTGTTCCTCATTCCCATGCCCATTTGCACTTTTGTGCTGTTTGAATTTTAGTTCTTTTGATATGAGTCCTCCTGCGGGCCTTTTCTTACTGAATTTTAATTCAGGATCCTCTATCCCATAGTGCCCTTTTGTGTGAACCTTGTATTTCATAATTTAGTTCACGGATAGAGAGGATCTTGTGGCCATTTAGTATTTCATGCTTGTCAAGCTTTGCTTTGGTATGTCTCATTTCTTTCAGGAGTTTTGACTCTTGATAGCTTTTCGCTTGTCTGAATTTATGGCATGGGATCATTTATATATGATATACCGTTTACCCTGCTTCCTTTCTGTGGGTCTTTTGCTATCACCCCCTTGGATATTTAGGATGTGAAATGGATGGAGCCTCAAAATAGTATTCCAGACTCTTTTTACTTCTGAGCTATTTACAGGGGTTAAGT
Source organism: Pseudotsuga menziesii (assembly GCA_001517045.1). Lineage (NCBI taxonomy): Eukaryota > Viridiplantae > Streptophyta > Pinopsida > Pinales > Pinaceae > Pseudotsuga > Pseudotsuga menziesii. The sequence continues at coordinate 118,139 of LPNX011103017.1, forward strand.
AAGACT
>LPNX011103017.1:125106-140474 GCA_001517045.1 Pseudotsuga menziesii
CCAGATGCAAAGCGTCATTTTCATGTGTTTAATGTGATAGCAAGTAGAGAAACCAATGCATGCATGCACAATCCACAAATGCCCTGACTATCAGAAATACTAGCATGAAGCAAATTCAGTCCTGTGCCCTAAAGTGAGCAATATACTACTACTGCATGATACAAAACTTTATCAATCATACTTGAGTCGTCATTAAATCTACAACATTTCGCAGATGCATGTACATCAAATGCAAGGTGCAGCATTCATCAATTTGGTCTATAGCACAGCAAACAAAGACGGGGAATTTAAATATATCAAGATTAGGCTAGCCACCCTTGTTATTAAACATTTTGACAATAAAGCTTTAGCAGGGATAACTTTTATAATGGATTATGCTGCTCACGGAAGATAATTACATTAATTCGACTATACGTTGCGGGTATTAGTGTCATTTTACTGTAAATGGCGTTCTCATGAAAACCACCATCAATGCTATCTTCAGCTCGAGAACTACGACAATGGCATAGCCCTTCTAACCAGCTAGGGTTTTAGGTGATTGAGCACAAAAAGGGCCACATGTGATGACGCGAGAAACACAGGCTACGGATCGAGTGGTGAGGTAAACAACCACAATAACTATGAACTCCTCTCAAAAACATTTTCCTTTCAGCATACCCTGGGTTCAACATTATACTTTGACGAGGCCACGCAGAACTGCGTAGGTGAAACGGCCATGGCTCAAAGACCCGGTAACGCACCACAGGATTAGCACCCCCCCAAAAAAAAAACCCAAAAGTAATCCAGGCAGGCTTACTTCTTACCCATCATCACTGTGCAGGGTGGTTCGGCATAGACATTGTAACAGCCGTCTGCGCTGAAACCCTTCAATCGCTATGCGCGCGAGGTAGAAAACTAAATAGTGGTGAAAGACAAAGTAGTTCTGAAAGTCTGAAAGTTAAACTCCCTCCCACAGTTAAAAAGATTAAAAAAAAAAAAAATCGCTCACACAAGCCTATAGCCTAGATGGATGAGGAAAACTGTCGGGAACACCCAAACTATGGAAAACAACAAACCACTGACAGTTTACGTGCAATGGGGAAAACGACGAAAAGGCCTACCTGGTAACCCGGTGAATATGGCGAGTCGATGACGGTCGGGATTCTACCTCTGCCACTTGGAAGCTAGTACAGCGATAGCGGGGGCCTTCACTTCCTTCAAAAGATGACAGCTCAACGACGACTGTGATCGGTAGCAAAAAATAACAATATAAAAACCTAATGTTGTCCCCGTATATATAAACTCTCACACGTGTGAGGAGAACATAAATCGGGAGCCGAAAAGTTTTTTGCGTTGGCAGCCGGGAGCAATCTGCCTTTCGCAACGGCGGACGGGCACAACGTATACCCAGCCGGGATACCCGTATGATGGGAAATCATCAAAAGATCAGACATCAGATGGTTTTACAATCGGGAGGTGAACGCTTAAATATGTCCACAACAGTGGACGAAAAAGTTATCAAAGCTTCCGCTCTGGTCACACGCGTCGGACGTTGGACGGCTTTCGAGTCGGAGGACGAAAGTCCAAATCCCTCCGTAATGGGAAAAGCTAACATGAAAAGGCTCTGATCCAAGACTCAAAACAGCCAGAAAATTACTTGAATCGGAAGAGAACTGAAATTTGAAAATGGACACCCACCCGCAACGGTGGAAGGAGTGAACAAAAGAGCTTCCGATACTAAACCAAAAGAAAATCAAAAACATAAGTCGGAAGGAAGGAGAAAATTAAAACCCGAAAAGCTCCACCATGGCGGGGCCAGAAGCGAAGATCCGTCCAAAATGGTGGACAAGGAAATAGTCATACCTTCTGACATAGAACCAAAAACCACCCGCAACAGCGGAAAATATAATGCAAAAACCCTCCGCAACGGCGGGAAAGCAAATGAACCAACTTCCAATTTAGAATGAATTCACAGGTATTCAAAAGGCAACGATAAGCTTGATTATGCATGGGATTATTTTAAGCATTAAGGAAAACATCAGACCGATTGATAGACCAACCCAAGCGCTGTAAATCGTTCCATAAACCAACTAAGGAATAAAATCAAACTAATTCAAAGTAAAGGAGGGTCCCAAATTTTTTTAGAATTTTGGGAAATTGTTGCGGCTGCAACAGACGGATAATATTGGCTCATGTAAATAGCCTCTCTAACCTTGAATTTTTTCATATCAACTGAAATGATAATGCTGAAGCCGATCACTTAGAAAATATAGGATGCAAGCTGCATGAAGGCGAGCTAGTCGTTTACAATTCCTCCAAAAGTGTTAAATGGACACAATACTTTCCAAGTTAAATAAGATTTTTTTTATTAGCTAAAGAAGAACCATGGGGACTTTATCTCGTGAGTCGAAGTTCATAAGTTTGCAAAGACATTGGATCGACCCAAAAGTATGGCTCTAAGGAATGGTGATCTCCAGAACCCTCTCAGCTCTGGTGGCGACTCCATGGCGACCTTCAGCACTCCTTCTGTACAGGCTAAGCTCACCACGACAGTGTTGAGTATCCTGCCTTTCTTGTCACTTAAGCATTCCTCACTCTGCACCCTTGAACCATCGCCAGGGCCTGTGTATATTGTCGATGTCTTATCCCTTCTTCGTGGCATCGATGCCTCTTGTGATTTAACCACGCTCTGGTTCTTGGGTATCTGGGTAAGTGGTTTTTGGTCACTCTTTGCCATCTTTCTGTGTTTCTTGTTATTTCTGTCCTTAGGGTTCTACTTGTCTTAGTTTCCTTTGCTTTTAAGGGTGGATACCAGCTTGTTAGCCCCTCTTGGAGTCCCTCCCCTTCAATGGTGGACTAGTACCAACCAAGATTTCTAAAAAAGTGGGAAGTAAATCGTTATTTGGGATACGCTGGTAATCATCGTCCTTTTCACCACCCTTGCATGGGGATTTTATTTCTCTTTTTCCTCTACCGGTTTTACGAGTACTAGGTTGAATTTCGCTCCTCTGCTATCTGATGAGGTGGTCCTGATTTTTCAGGTTCTCTTTCTCAACCCTCCTAGAAGCTTCTTTGTCCCTATCTGTCATTTTCCCAGACTCCGTTGACTGGTTACCCCCTGAGGTTTGAGTTTTTTTTCTCTTAGTCACTTGCATACGGAGCTTGGTGGGTTTTGTTCTGCTTTGTTTTTTTCCTTTACTCTGGGTTTAGGCACGGACCTCTTCTCTTTTTCTCCTTTGTTGTTGCTTTGTCTCTTTGGTGGCCATTGACCTTTGGGTATTCTTGGCCTGTGACTATTTTTTGTGGTTCGTGTCTACACTCCGTGTGCTATTGGGTAAGGGTTTGTCTGACGTGGGTCTCCTTCTTGTCCTTTGGCGTTTTCCTTGGAGCCTCCATTGAATTCTAGGTCTTGTTCTCTGTCGGCCCCCTCGGTTTTTTTGGTATAGGATCCACTTATGGCTGAGTCAACTCTGCAGACTCGCTATCGCAGAAAGAGAAAGACTAAGTGTGTTAAGGCCCTTGAGGGGCGTTACAGGTTCTTCCTTGGTCATGATGTATTTATGGAACGAGTTGCGTCTCTCTACTCCCACGCTCTAATTGGACGACTGGAATATTGTTGTATGGACAAAGCATCGTGGGTTAGCTGGGCTTCGGAGCATTGGAAGCCTCTGTTTGATTACATTTCGACTGTCAGCTTGTTGTCTAATGGTTGGATCGTGTTCATTTTTTTGGATGCTGAACACTGTACGCGGGCTCTTGAAGGCATTTGGCATGTTGGAAAAGGGTCCTTAATGCTTGGTATATGGCACTCCAGTTTTGATCCCTTGAGGGAGAGGATTACTAAGAGACACTTGTGGGTCCTCTTACCCCACCTTCCCTTCCCGCTCTGGAGCAGGCAAATTCTCGAAGGAATTGGCAATACCATTGGGAGGTTTATCTCGGTTGAGGATGATTTCCATATGATTTATGATAAGAGAGTTTCAAAAATTCTTGTGGAGTTGGATATATCATGTGGGCTACTAGCTGAAGTCGAGGTATTATGCAATGAATGCCTGCTAGTCCAGAAATTAGATTACATGCATGTACCCTTTAGGTGTAGTGGTTGTCACTCGATGGGACATTTGAGGAAAACTTTCCTTCAAAGGCATACTACAGGCACTTCACCGAACACCTCTTAATTTGGATCGCCCTATTCACCTGCCACGTTTTTGGAGGAACTCCGTAGTTCTCCAGGTTTGTCGAAAGACTCCTCCCTGTCAACTGCTTTGGTTCCTGACTCATTTTTTGAGGCTGTGGACAACTTAATTTTGTCTCATAAAAAGTCTGCTCCTCCCTCTTCTTTGCTCTCTTCAGAGATTCCCTCCCAGTCGCATATGACTCCTCCTTTTGACTCGATCCCCCTTCTCCCTCAAGATTCCACCTCCCCAGTAGCTGAGATTATTCCTCTCCCTCACATTCTTGTCATTGCTCATCCCCTGAACATTCAGCAACCCTCTCCTCATTTGGGTGTTCCTGCTCTGGACTCGACTATGGATTTCCCCCTGCTTTCTCATGATCCTCCTCCACATGGTCTTAACCCTTCCCCCCCTAGCCCTACCTCTTCCCCCTCCTTTTCTGACCCCTCCCTCAAAAAATACCTCCCCATTTTCACTGCCACCTCCCCCTCTTCTCCCTCCACTCTACACATAAACTCCATTAGATTTGCTAATGTGACTGTGAGGAAGCCTCCCAAAGGGAAAAGGATCTTAAAGGTATAACTTTCCTCTACTTCTCCGCCTTACATCCCACTATCTGTATGTATCGAGGATGCTGACAGAGACTTCACTACCAGGGGACTTAGAGCACTGACCCCCCCTAGAGAGTTTTCTAAATGATGATTCTCTCCCTTAACTCTCAGGGTCTAGGAGGGTGGACCAAATCTCTCAACCTTCGAGCTCTTTTCAGTTCTCTTAAACCTGATATTATCCTATTACAAGAAACAATGTGCAGTGATTCTCCCGCTCTTATTGATTTTTCTAAATTACTCCCCTCCTGGGAGTACTGTGCTATCAGTGCACTGGGGCTTTCGGGCGACCTTCTCTCAGCTTGGATTCCAACAATGGTTAATTTTAATTCTTACCATACTTGTGCGGGTATACTGCTCCAGGCCTCTATTCGGGGGATTCCTATCACTCTCAACATCCTAAATGTTTATGGTCCTTATAGGGACCATGAAATTTTCTAGGACAATGCTCTCAGAGGGGGCATTCTCAACTTACCGCATCTGGTGATTGGAGGGGACCTAAATCTTATCCTTCGTTCATATAAAGTTTGGGGATTCAAAGCCTCTTTGGACCCACTATTGAACCACTTCCTATCTCTCTTTGAGTCTGTAGGTTTGGTGGATGTGGCTCCAAGTGTGTCTGGGCCTAATTGGCGCAATGGTAGAGCTAGAAGTGAGGGTATCAGTAAGCGTTTAGATAGATTCCTTATCTCAAATTCTCTGATTCACTCTCTAGGGGCCTATAAGACCTGGATTAAATGCTTGGATCTCTTTGACCATTTCCCCATTGTTTTCGAGTGGAATAACTGGAAGGGGTCCCATGATTATCCTTTCAAATTTAATCGATCTTGGCTTGAGGATCCGGACTTTATTGCTTGGTTTATGCGAGAGTGGGCTTCTTCTTTTAATCTGGATTCTATAGTTGACATTGAAGATCTTTGTCTCTCTTTGAGAAAGCTCAAATCTGCCACTAAGAGGTGGAACAAAGAAAAATCTGACAATCTGGTTTTGGATTCCACCAACCTGGAATTAGCTATAGAATCCATCCTTGCTGGTCCTACTAAGGGAATTCTCTCTTCGGAGCAAATTGTCTCCCTTTCCCTTCTGAATGCTAAGAGACATAGAATCCTGAATCATTTCCTTCTCACCTGGTAGTTGAAAAGTATAATTAAATGGGCTTCTTAGGGTGACTCGAACACAAAGTTTTTTCATGCTGTTGCCTCGGGGAGAAGGACTCACAACTATATCTGGTCTCTTGAAGACCATGATGGGAATTTGATTGAGAATGAGGTATCTCTAAAGAAGATGGGTAAATATTTATTTGCTAATATTTTCAAAGATGAGGGTTCTACTAGCCTTGAGAATCAACTTAAAGTTATCTTGCTCTTTCCCAGACTTATTCCCTCTGAGCAGTCATCTCTCCTCTCAAAGCTGGTGAGTCTCCTAGAAATTGAACTCGCTCTCAAAGCTTTTAAAAAAGACCGTAGCCCTGGTCCTGACGGTTGGCCTGTTGAACTTTACTTACATTTCTTTGATCTCCTGAGCCCTATTCTTCTCAAGGTTATTGACCAGACAGGGGTCTCGGGGTTTGTTCCCCCTTCCTTGAATTCGACTTTCCTAGCCCTCATCCCTAAGAAAGACAAACCTCGTACCTTTGCCGATTTTCGACCCATTTCTTTATGCAACCTGCTCTATAAAATTATTGCTAAAATTATTGTAGGGAGGCTTAAGCCCTTCTTGGATTTGGGTATCTCTCGGGAACAATTTGGCTTCCTTAAGGATCGTCAAATCTCTGAGCCTATTGGTATTGTTCAGGAGGTTCTTCACTCCATCAAGACTAAGAATCTTTGTGCCTTCATTCTAAAGCTCGACCTTACCAAGGCTTTCGACCGTGTGGACTGGTCTTATGTCAGACTCATCCTGATCCAAATCAGTACTCCCCTTCTTACTGTTAATTGGATTATGGGTTGTATCACTTCAGTCAATTTCGCGGTCCTAGTTAATGGAACCCCCTCGCCCTTCTTCACTGCTTCACGAGGTATTCGTCAAGGCTGTCCTTTATCCCCCCTCCTCTTTATTCTTGTCATAGAGGGCCTTAGTATTCTCATTCAGGATGCTAGAAGCAATGGTCTCATTAGAGGCATACAAATAACCCCCTCCCTTGCCCTCTCCCACCTTCTCTTCATGGATGATGTTATCTTGATGGGCTTAGGTACTCTCCTTGATTGGTTGGCCTTTGAAGTAATTCTTGAAACTTTCAGCAAGGCCTCTGGTATGAAAATCAATGCTGAAAAGTCTTGTCTTCTCTTCTGTAATATGGACAATGCCTGCCAAAATGCCTTTGCTAGTTCTATGCCCTACAGAATGTTACCTCTTCATTCTTGTTTCACTTACCTGGGTTATTTTCTGAAACCTCTTGGGTATCGTGTTAATGACTGGATTTGGCTCCTCCAAAAACTAGAAAAGAGAATTAGTAACTGGACCTTTCAGTATCTTTCCCTAGGAGGAAGACTAGTTCTAGTTCAATCTATCCTATCTAGCATTCTTGTTTATTGGATGGGACTTGCACCTATCCCTGCCACCATCTTGTAGAAGCTCAGAAGTATCATGTTTAACTTTCTTTGGGGGCCCTCTGATAAAAACAAAAAGCTTCACTTATCAAGCTGGAATGACCTGTCATGGCCTAAGGAATGTGGGGGCTGGGGTATCAAATACCTTCATTGGTTCAGTATTTCTCTTCGTCTCAAAAAATTATGGAGAGTTCTTCATTCCAATGGTTTGTGGTCACAGGTCCTTCTTACTAAATATATTAAATGCTCCACTGTGGTTGAATGGCTCAGAAAGAAGAATGTTAGCATGCGTTGCGCTTCAGCTATTTGGAGAGGCTTTGTTCAGACCCTCCCTTGGATGGGCTTACATTTGACTTGGCAGGTGGGAAATGGTGAAAATATTCTCTTAGGTATTGATCCTATCATTGGTTTACAGTCCTCCTTTAGTCTCCCTGAAGATCTACGGTCTTACCTGGAAGACCTGAATATTTGCACCATCGCGCAGGCCCATAATACTCTATACCCTTCGAGGTGGTATTGGTATACTGCAGAAGATTTGGATCTTGGTGGATCTTTTTCTACTATCTAAATAATTACATTGAAAGTCTTATTGGAGCGGGTATTCGCCTCTCTAATAGTTTAGACGACCTTGTTTGGACCTATAAAAAGAATGTTGGTTCTATTACAACTAAGGTGGTTTATGATTGCATTGTATTCTCTCACTCTCCTCTGGCTCCTAATCTTGCAGAGTCCTCCCTATGGAACAGAGCCCTTCCCAACAAAATCTCTTTCTTTATTTGGCTCTCCATTCGGAATAGGATCCTCACCTGGGATAATCTCCAGAAAAGGGGCTTTCATGGTCCTGGGATTTGTGTTCTTTGCTACTCGGATGAAGAGACCGTTGAGCACTTATTGAACAATTGTAGTGTTTGGAGGATGGTTGATGTTCATGTTTGTGATATCTTAAATCTCACAACTTTTGCTCCCTCTGCTTCGATTGGGGAGATGATCAGATTCTGGAATGAAATCATTCCTAAGAACTCGCCCTTTCTCACACTCCCTTACCACATGATGTGGCTCTTTTGGAAAGCTCGCAATTGGGCCTTATTTGAGGGGGGGGAAAAGAATATCTATAGCCTGATTAAGCAAATCATTAGTACTGTCAAAGCTCTCCCTTCACCAATTACATTAAGGAAAGTTAGAAGAAGATTATTGGGAAGAGCTCCCTATTTGGTTTTTCCCTGTGGCTTTATGGATGGAGCATCTAGATTTATGACTGCTGGTGTGGGCTTCTGTATTTTTTTAAATGAGACACATCACCTGGAATTCTCACTGGGGGTCGGATATGGCACTAACACAAAAGCGGAATTGCTCAGCTTATGGGCTCTTCTCCATTCATCCCAAATGATGGGGATCCCTCTTGCCCATGTATTTGGTGATTCCTCAGTTATCATCAACTTGGCGAATGGATCGACTACTCTCTCCCCACCAGACCTCAGGCACTGGTGTAGGGAGACAAAAAAGCTCATTGGCAGCTTTAAGGACTTGTCTTTCTCCGACATCTATTGAGAGCACAATTGGTTGGCTGACCGTCTCTCTAAAACAACGCTACCCATAGGGTAAAGGTTTCTTTAAGGAAGTTTTTGAGACTCATTTGGTTACTCAAGATACTTTTCAGCTCTTCTGAATTTGATTGAGGGATGTTCTTTTCCCTACATAGTTTGATGAGTAGAGCGTCATCTTTTGGACAACTATCCAGCCCCTTTTGGCGCTCGGTAGATGTGGAAGTGAGGACTGTTCTCTCTTCATGATGAGACAGTTTTCTGATGGGATCATTCATTTTGCTGTTACGCCTTTCCCCCTGGCGATTGCCCTCTGGGATGATGTGGCTATCATAGGTAGATGAGGTTGATGTAACCCGATTATTGGGTGATTGTTATGATGTCCTTTGATTCTTAATGTGAATATCAAGGAAGGCTTTTTTCTTCCTGAAAAAAAGGTGGCCGAAGGTTGGAATTACCACACACATTAATGGATTTTTGAATTCTCATGCCTCGAATCCCATAGACATAATGTTTATTGATAAAGGCCATGTGAACTGCTTTAATGCGGTTTCCTTTCTCGAATTTTCACACAAGCTGACTCCCCCAACTCATCGAAGTCTCAAGAAGTTGATAAGTTGGTATATGGGTGTTACTTCATATCATGAAGAGCCTACATTTGTTTTTATCCTTTCATTTTTAGAGTCTCCCACCGACACTGTGGGTTTGGTGCAATGAAGGGAAATCAAGAAAATACTCTACCCGGGGATCCAAAGCCTACTTCTTTCTAGGAAGTAAAAGAATACATGGCTTGAGTATAAGAAAATTCTCCTCTCCGAGCATGAGGTAACCTCTGTGATTCTTGAAGGGAAACATTATAATAAAAAAATAGATTTCTTGTTTTAACTCAAGGAGGACATGGAAATGAACACCCATGTGCTGGAAGGTGCAGAGGAATACATAAGGAGGACGATGATAAAGATGGAATAGTCACAAGAAGATAAATTCAATGGGATGTGAAATTTCCTGATGGGCATGAGGAACTTTGATGCTGGAATTCCGTAGAGAGATTGAGGAGAAGGCATAACAATGCTTCACTCACCTAAAAGGAATTGTTGAAACCATGCATGAAGAAATAAATGGACTCTTGGAAGATTGGAAAGGATCTCCAACGAATATGAACTCCTCATAATACCAGCATGACCACGCCTCTCATATGGAGGGTCATTGCTTGGCACTCCAAGATGTAGATATTTCACGAGAAGTCGCAACAGGAGGGTCATTCCTCAATGATCCAGGATGTAGATATTTCACCAGAAGTCGTGGTAACACCAGATGTTTCTTATGATTGATTCTTTGGTCTTTTTCTTTGTCTTTCTAAATGTATTTTTGCCTTTTTATGTGTAATCAATATGTACGAATCTACTCTACAAAAGGTTGCACGGTAAGATGCTCAGAAATATTTGAAGTAATTTTTCTTTCTGATGGGACTTCATAGAACTGCTTAGTCTCTGATTTTGTTAAGTTCATACTCTAGTTTACTCTTTATATGGCTCTTCTTATATTAATATAAAAAAAATTCCAATTTTTGTTAAAAAAATGTCTGTAATTTTTTAGTATGGTTTATAGAATGTCTTGTTTATCTCTTTTGCGTGTTTGCTTGATTGTGCCAAATGTTCTCATTGATTTTGTAAAATAACTTAAAAGTGACACTCGTCAGTCAAAATACTATATGTTGGTCATACATTTAAAAAATAATAATAAAATAAATACTATATGTATAAGATAGCCATCAGGTTATAATATTCTATAGAAAAAATCACGAGATCAAGAACATCTAACGTAGAACATCATTCTCTTACAGTGATAAAGGATCAAGTTGGCTACATAAGAGCCCTCTATGCTTGGGTGGGGAAAACGTCATAAGTACTGTTGCAAGGAAGGTGTGGGAAGTCTAAATCCGAAAGGGTTGAAGTTGTTCACCAATATAGAGATATGATCCTAGATGTCGTGGGTGAAACACGGTTTAGAATGTTGTCACATATGATATCCACCGACTTCTCCATTTCAAAGTGGCATTTTTTTATCTCTTACGTAAGTGGTTGAGCAAGCCATGACTGGAAATTGTAGATTTGAGTGTGAAAGAGGGCGATAATCCCATTGAATCCTTGATTTAGGAGAGGAGTGTGGTCATTATTGGGTAAATTCATGTGCTCTAATGTGGAGAGGTTTATTATAGGGAGGATTTGTATAGAATATTGAAGTGCATACAATATAAATCTATCAGAGTGTCGTATAGGTGGCTACAACCCCCCCAAAATTCAAATAGGATATGTTGGCCATTTCAAGTTTGCACAAACCTTACCACTTCATACAAAAACACGAAAATCCTTTTTGATGTGACTGTAAGGGGAAAATTAATCTTTAACCTGTAACTTAATATCTAAAAGTGTCCCTTGGGGTTTACTTACCTCAGTCCCTCTCCCCTTGTCCTTCTCAAATCATTTATGTGTTATTTTACATGGTCATGAAGGTTGGTATGCTAGAATGTATAAGTTTTATTGTACCATCATATTTATATTAATTCAGATAGTCAAAAGTGTTATATTTTCTTAAGATCTGATTAGATTATCTAGGATTTTTATCTAAAAGAATAACAAGCACAACAAAATGCATAAGATATAAAATATACACAAGACACAAATATTTTCATCGGGGAAACCATAAAGGAGAAAACCCCACAAACTTCTTCAGAATAGTAAGATGATAAAAAATAGTAATAAGAAATGGTCAGTAGCTATCTTTCTCTCCTCCTATGACTATCTCTCTCTCTCTCAAATGCCTTAGAGAGTGTGTGAGGTGTGTATAAATGAGGGAGAGCGCTTCCCTATTTATACCCTTTCAAGTCACTAACAAAATATAAGACTCGAGCCTACATGTCATCTCACATGGGGCCCACTTCTCCTAGAGAGACCACAATTACATATTACATGATGTTACACTGGGGACTATTGCCCCGAATTACAGTGGAGGTTGTACCTCAAGGTCTAGACACAATTTATACATCCCTTAAAGGGGTAACATACATCCCCAATGGGGGTACAACAACATACAATAATAATTTACATCAGAATATCTTCTGAATTTACAAATACATCAACACTCCCTCTTAACTAGGAAGATATTCTCTCTCTACACAGTCATCAATGCATCTGGTTAGGTCTTCGTCGCATCATCATCATCACGAACTCATAGAGTCTTCATCAAAGCTGTTGCCATCATATTCTTATAATTTGATCAACGTCCTGTTGGTCTCCTATTTTGACTGTCCAGTACAATATTTTCTAGCCTAAGTCTTATGAAACCAAATAATAATCAGTTTTATTAGTGTTGTTTTGTACATGGTCATGCCTTTTTGGAAATCAACGTTGCTAAGTTTTGGTAAGTGACTTTTCAAGTGCTTGTTCATTACTTTGCTTTGTTTTATGCATATAATTGGGCCTTTAGGTTTCATTTAATAATAGGTCAAGTAATAATTCTTTGTTCTTTTCTATGCAGGGGTCTTTTGCTACCCGACTCCATGCTTGTTTTGGCATTCCAAGGAAGACTTATGCTGGCTGAACCAGTGATTTGGGGGATTCTCTTGGATTCACATCAACTTCCAGACGCTTGTGAATATTGCTCAGGTGCTATTTCATGGATTTCCTTCGTTCAAGGAGCTGTTACCCTCCATTTTTAGCAGTGTATGGATCTCAAGCAATCTGGCAAAATGGCATTCCCATCCTTGATTAGGAACCTAATTTCGGGCTTGATTTCTGAGCAATCGGTTGGGAGTTACTCAAAACGGTTCGAAACCCACTTCAAAAATGGCCCTTTTTACCGCTATCCATGGGTAGTTTTCATAATTTCTCAATGAATGTGGAGAAATCCTTTCTGGAACAGACATGGTTTTGCCAGATTTGGTGTTGGCCGTTTTCTGGGTAGTTGCTCAAATCTCTGCATTCTCGAATGGATCTTGTTCATCTATCCATCTATAAATAAATCCTTAAGATGGATACTAAATGGGGGGAAAGAAGACTATAAAAAATCTATTTTTATCAATCAATCCAGCGTTCATCTTCTTTTAAGACTTTGATTCGAGACTGGCAGGCGTTGAGGGCAGGGCCCACCTTCAACACCAGACCTTTGTACTTCAGTATTCTGTATTTTGCAGTAGTAGAGTAACATTTTTATTCCTTTGATATTGTTTTATAGAATGCTGATGGTTTTACTCATCTGTGAATTGGAATAGAATGCATGTCTGCAGATTCTTAGTCATTTGCAATTGATTTAGCTTGTTGAATAGATTTAGGAACAGTTTGTATTTAAAACTCTTTCTGGTTTTCAGCGTGGATTGTGTACTAATGGTTATGATTATTGTTTAGGGTTATGGTATTCACAAACCGTGTGATGGATTTGATTTAAGTTTTACTTCATGAAGGATTACAAGTAGACTAGATTTCACATTGTCTTCACTACCAGCGTATAGTGATAAATGAATGGCTACGAGACTGGTTTAGAACCCTTTTGTTTGCTGGACTGTAGGATATTTTTATTGTGTGGATTTGAACAGCATTTACAGTATTTTATGAAGATTTGAAGACTGTAGGTTACATAGTATTTAAGGTTTTTCCAAACAACATTTTGCATTGGTTAAAAAAGAGTTGGGATCATGTTTTCTTGGTATTGAATGAAATTAGGAAAGAATCATAATTTACAGCACTGTTTCCTGAGATTGAACATCAGATTCATAGTCTACATATAGACGAGAATGAGTGAATATTTCCTGAACAGTTCTAACATTCATTGGCGTGTATTTTTTTGAATAATCTTAGCATTCTTATATGTGAATAGAACGTAGCAGCAAATGAGATTTCATTTTGACAACAGTGTGTGAGTTGTTTAAAGCAGAGACAGATTTCATTTCGGACATTACTTGTTTGTTTGTCTAAGTTTATCATCAGGATTACAACCTTAACTCAGCATATTCATTGGTAGGCAATATTGGGACTAGGGTTTTCATTTGTTAAGTTCTTTTTAACAAGTTGTTTTCTCTACAGGATAGCTGTAGCCTAGTATTGTTTTGGGAAGATTAGTATTGCTTTACAAGATTGCTGTAGTTTAGTATTTCTTTGGAAGATTAGTGTTGCTTTGGAAGATTAATGTAGTTTCATACTGCTTTGAAAGATTGATGTAGGCTGCTGTAGGTTAAATTGAGTTTGACAGTAAGACAGGATCAGCAAATTGATTTTCTTTTCTAGGAACCCTTAGCATTGATTATTTAGTATAGTAATAGCTTCATCAATTTCATTGTTGTTTGAGAGTAGACTGGGATTTCTATCAGCATGAGCATTAAAACTACCTTGCCCGCACATATAGCGTAGTAGCTCAAAGTATACGTACCCTGGTTGACAATTAATTGAAGGTAAATTAACTGGTGATAATTTTACCCAACATTTTGGTGCCGTTGCCGGGGAGTTGCTCCAAGGTAAGCTGGTATTTTGCTCATTTTGTGTGAATTTGTTGACTGAGAAGTTCAGGTAGATAGGAATCCTTTACTGTACAAAACAAGGTGGAGGGGAAACATTAAGACGCAAAGACGAACTCACTACGGGATTCCCGTGTTGTAACAGCCTGACGCATCCACTTTAGTGGGTTGCCCCAAATCCCTGTTGTTTCTTTCTCGTAAGTGTGCTCGCCTTTTCACATGTTTAAGTTATTTTGCTGCAAAAGTGTGTTTTCTTTGAGGTGTGTTTACTTTCTTGCAATTTAATTTCATGCAAGTGTGTTTTTCTTTTTGCAAGTTCGGGTGTGTTTACTTTCTGCAATTTAATTTCAAGAGTGTTTTACTTTATGCAAGAGTGGCGTGTGTTTAATTGGAGTAAATATGTTTCTAGTGGTAGATAGTCTTGATTAGAATCATTTAAAACACATATAAACCAAATAAAAAATAAAAACTTGGGTGCTGTAAGAACCCGAGACACTGATCCTTGTGCGAGACATGAACAAAACAACCGACAGAAATGGATGCAGAAGTAACCATCAATTTGGGAAAAATTTCTCAAATCCTAGCTGCAGTTGGGAATTCTTCTTATCAGGTAGAACACATCCTGATAGCAGTTAAGAGTTTATCTACATCTCCTGAGATAACAAAGGAACCAAAGTCCCAAGAGCCACAAAAAGACATTCCTTGCCAAATTATAGAGGAAATTGACAACTTGGGTGTTACATCTGATGGAAAGCAGCTGAAAATTGAGGAGGTATCAGCAAATCCTCTATGTACTTCTGAAATCAATCAATCAAAAGAAGGGGATCTACATGATATGAGGAAGGAAGGTGAGTACCAAGACTACTTTGAAAGTTGGTTCCAAGAGGAAACCAGACTACAACACCCTTTCCTCCTTCAACACCTTTTGTTGCAGAAGCAAGTAAGTCAGTTGGTTCTCCTTATCCAGGTAATCATTGCAACAACTTTTTCATATGTGGATAAAGGTATAT
>LPNX011103017.1:140506-164333 GCA_001517045.1 Pseudotsuga menziesii
AACATTGGAAGAATTCCTATACTTGAATAGAAATGTTTTCTTTCTTCTTAGGTAGAATAGGAAAATATGTATATAAATAAAAAAGTTGCATGTTTATTTTAGAAATTAATGCGACTTCGTTGTTTTTCTTTCTTTTCAATAAAATGATAAGATCTTTAACCAGAATTTATACCTTCTCTAAAGTCCATACTTTCAGAAAATGTATTATAACAACAGCCCATAGCAAGGATAAATGCCAGAGGGTAATATGAAATTGTGACTGTTCTGTGAACATAAGACCAAATTGGTGATGGGCAGGCTGCATTTGTGATAAATATCGGTTAAAGATATTCTCTTCAGTGAAGCTCTGGATGTTTAAAAAAAAAGGGAAGTCTTTTTGTTATTATTCTTATTTTCAGCCATTGATTATTTTTACAAAGGACTGTGTTAGTTTGAATTAAATTTGTGAGTTTCACTGGCTAATTGGAATGCCTGTATCAAGTAAATAAATGTGTGCTGTTAGGTTTTTTAGACTTGTCCTCTTTATTCATACAAGTACTTATCCACTTGACATTGCCTTCATCAGTGATTTAAGCTTCCAAAAGTGGTTTTTACTTATGAACTTATGGGTTACTAGGATCATTTGACTTGGTTTCACACTAGATGGAATGAGGAAATTGTTTTTAATAATGACAGCTATGGCATTAAGTTATTTTTAAGTCAGGCACCATTGTGGAAAAAGGACTCCAAGACTGAGCAGTCTGTTGGTTATTATCTATTGGCTTCTATAATATCAAATACATATATATACATTTTTGTGTAGCCACTTTATGACTTTCACTTTATACAGTTGCAAAGGTCAGTTGTTCATTTGGGCAAATTTTTACAGGCATGTACAAAGAATACTCTTCCAATTCTGATACCATCCCACTCCTAGATGGTTTTCAGAGCTTCTCCCCCACTCATCTATGCTTGAGCAAATCATAAACTTTATCTTTAAAATGAATTTGGGACAAGGGCCTCTGATAGAAAATGGGTGTAAGAGGTTAACCCGCCGGGATACTGAACAGGTCCACTGGCAGCGGGTACCGACCTGTGGTATGAACAGGAAAACCCATCAGGGTATTGAACAGGCCTGTTGGAAATGGGGAATCTGCCTGGGGAAAGAAGCTTCTTAGATGTCACCGTTACCCCACCGGAGTACTGAACGGGCTTGCTGGCAGTGGGTTCTCACCCTGATATCTCTTTTAAAAAAAAGCCTCATCTATACTTGTCCGTGTGAACAATATACCTATGCAAATGTTTAAGAGAGGTCATAGGTGTGGGTTAAATAAAATTTAAGAAAACTGTTTGAGCTAGCCAGTTGATAATCATCTTCAGATGCTCTGAATTCTAGTCACCTGATCCTTGCGAAAATTGTTTATGCCTGATATTTTCTGAGTCCATAAACATAGCTGTGAATTTCAGTACTGGTTTTTCTTTTCATTACTCAATCTGTCCTATGTGAAGCTAAGTCAAGTGGGCCAGTACCCCATTGGCTTCTTGTAGTACTCCTTTTGTCTTGTGTTGGAAGGCACATGTCCAGGTAAAAAAATTTCTATATGAATGACGAGAATGAAGTTTGTGTTCATGATTGAAGTTTGGAATATAGGAGTGAGACTGATTTTTTATGAATTGTAGTTAATTTTGTTGTTTACTACTAATAAAAATTAGTTTCGTGACTCATCTCTATTATGTGTGAACAGGTGAAGAAACACCCCTAAAATGAGGAGCCTGCTGGATAAAATAAAAATTTCAGGCACTTTTAATTGAAGAAGCAACCACTGAATAATGGTAACTGTGCAAGGAGCCTGCTGATAAAACAAAATTTTCAGGCTGTTATTTAATTTTTGAGGCTGTTATTTAATTTTTCAGGCAGTTATTTGATTTTTTTTAGGCAGTTTTAATTGTTTTTTTTTCAACTCACAAAAGTTGGAAAGACAGTTATCTACCCTTGCTAATAATATTACTGCTATGCTGGTAATTATTTTTCACTCCTGTCAGCTTGCAAGTCCCTCTGTATTTTAAACTGCTGAAGTGCCGGATTGAGTGCCGAAATAAAAATTGGAAAATTGGCATGTTACATGGTAAGGTAATGAACGTTGATGGTAAATGTAATGAACGTTGATAAAAGTAATGAAGGTTGCATGATTGGCTAAGTATTATATATTAAGTTCGATGAGCTATGGATTACCATCATAACCTTGGCATTTATTTAATTAATACACCAACGTTTATTTGTAAATCATTGATGGTGTTAACCTTTGGCAATATTTCATTCTTTATTATCGATTTGCAATCTTTAGTAAAATTTATAACATTGATCTAATTCCTAAATGCCAAGAGGTTACAGTGAATTAAATGTGTTCTCATATGGGTGTAATTCACTGCAACATGGGCAGCATGTGCCATAGCTCGAAATGATTTCTTTTACCATGTCCGCTGCTATCATTACCACTCTGTCGTTATTCTTTCGGGTTGTTTCTTGTTTTCCCTATCACCAGCGAGAGAAAGATTGATGTAGTTCTCCATTTGTCTTCAAATTGACTATCTGATCTCTGTTAGTTTGTTGTCATTCCCTTTCCTATTTTCCACGATGCTTATTCTAGATGAGTTAAAGAAAAAAGATTGGGTATGGGAGCAATTTGTATATGAGCTGTCCAATTCTCATCTTAAATCATCCCTAGGGAATGAACTAGGTGATCCTTGTATCCCTGATTTAGTGGATAAATCCTCCTCTGCAAACAATTATGTTCACCAAAATAATTACCCTCATGAACCAGCTGTTAACAGTAGTAAAAACACCTGCCCCATTACATACTAAGAAGTCTCCAATCTTGAACGGACAATGTGTTAACTCTCGGTCTGGGGGAGATAAGGGTCGTGAAAATTTGTTTGCTTCACCCAATCGAAGATTTACCCACAGCATGACTGTTAAAGAGAAAAAAAGGAATCCAAAGGTAAGAGTCTGTCCATGTTGAATTGTCCTCATCCACTGCTTCTTCTGCCCATCATGACTCTGATTCTCATGGCTCTCATCATCATTCTTCAATGCCTAGTCTTGTTAGTGAACCTTTGCTGGCAGCATCACCTTCAAAATCAAGTCTAAAATCTGCCAAGGCATCACTTTCCAAATCAGGTTCAAAATCTGTTAAAACTCATATGTCGAATGCTTCAGGTCAGGGAATTGATTATTTTAGGTAGAGGAATTTTAAACTGACAACGAATTTGCAAGAGTATGTGAGATTGGATCGGTTCATCAAGCAGGAAAATGCCATTTTAAAGGCTAAGATAGCCTCTTTACAAACTTTGGTTGATGAGGTTACAGGGTCAAATCGAAGTCTCCGAAAACAGTTAAAGAAGAAGGATAAACAGTTTGAACAATTAATTAGTATACAACAACAAACTGTCCCGTCTCGTCCTCAGGTTCAAGTCCTATTTAATACCTCAGCCTCGGTTTCTGGAGTTAGGTCCAAGGATTGATCATCTACTTTTAGTTTCAAATTTTGTCTTGCATAAGGGGCATGCAAGATCTTCGGTCTGGGGGAGATGTTGGTCTCCTATTTTGACTATCCAGTACAATATTTTCTAGCCTAAGTCTTATGAAACCAAATAATAATCAGTTTTATTAGTGTTTTTTTGTACATGGTCATGCCTTTTTGGAGATCAACGTTGCTACGTTTTGGTAAGTGACTTTTCAAGTGCTTCTTCATTACTTTGCTTTGTTTTATGCATATAATTGGGCCTTTAGGTTTCATTTAATAATAGGTCAAGTAATAAGTCTTTGTTCTTTTCTATGCAGGGGTCTTTTGCTACCCGACTCCACGCTTGTTTTGGCATTCCAAGGAAGACTTATGCTAGCTGAACCAGTGATTTGGGGGATTCTCTTGGATTCACATCACCTTCCAGACGCTTGTGAAGATTGCTCAGGTGCGTTTTCATGGATGTCCTTTGTTCAAGGAGCTGTTACCCTCCATTTGTAGCAATGTATGGATCTCAAGCAATCTGGCAAAATGGCATTCCCGTCCTTGATTAGGAACCTAATTTCGGGCTCGATTTATGAGCAATCGGTTGGGAGTTACTCAAAACGGTTCGAAACCCACTCCACAAATGGCCCTTTTTACCCCTATCCATGGGTAGTTTTCAGAATTTCTCAATGAATGTGAAGAAATCCTTTCCGGAACAGACATGGTTTTGCCAGATTTGGTGTTGGCCGTTTTCTGGGTAGTTGCTCAAATCTCTGCATTCTAGGATGGATCTTGTTCATCTATCCATCTATAAATAAATCCTTAAGATGGATACTAAAGGGGGGGGAAGAAGACTGTAAAAACTCTATTTTTATCAATCAATCCAGCGTTCATCTTCTTTTAAGACTTTGATTCCAGACTGACAGGCGTTGAGGGCAGGGCCCACCTTCAACACCAGACCTTTGTACTTCAGTATTGTGTATTTTGCAGTAGTAGAGTAATGTTTTTCTTCCTTTGATATTGTTTTATAGAATGCTGATTGTTTTACTCATCTGTGAATTGGAATAGAATGCATGTCTGCAGATTCTTAGTCATTTGCAATTCATTTAGTTTGTTGAATAGATTTAGGAACAGTTTGTATTTAAAACTCTTTCTGGTTTTCAGCGTGGATTGTGTACTAATGGTTATGATTATTGTTTAGGGTTATGCTATTCACAAACTGTGTGATGGATTTGATTTAAGTTTTACTTCATGAAGGATTACAAGTAGACTAGATTTCACATTGTCTTCACTGCCAGTGTATAGTGATAAATGAATGGCTATGAGATTGGTTTAGAACCCTTTTGTTTGTCGGACTTTAGGATATTTTTATTGTGTGGATTTGAACAGAATTTACAGTATTTTATGAAGATTTGAAGACTGTAGGTTACCGAGTATTTAAGGTTTTTCCAAACAACATTTTGCATTGGTTGAAAAAGAGTTGGGATAATGTTTTCTTGGTATTGAATGAAATTAGGAAAGAATCATAATTTACAGCACTGTTTCCTAAGATTGAACATCAGATTCATAGTCTACATATAGACGAGAATGAGTGAATATTTCCTGAACAGTTCTAACATTCATTGGCGTGTATTTTTCTGAATAATCTCAGCATTCTTATATGTGAATAGAACGCAGCAGCAAATGAGATTTCATTTTGACAACAGTGTGTGATTTGTTTAAAGCAGAGACAGATTTCATTTCGGACATTACTTGTTTGTTTGTCTAAGTTTATCATCAGGATTACAACCTTAACTCAGCATATTCATTGGTAGGCAAGATTGGGACTAGGGTTTTCATTTGTTAAGTTCTTTTTAACAAGCTGTTTTCTCTACAGGATAGCTGTAGCCTAGTATTGTTTTGGGAAGATTAGTATTGCTTTACAAGATTGTTGTAGTTTAGTATCTCTTTGGAAGATTAGTGTTGCTTTGGAAGATTACTGTAGTTTCATACTGCTTTGAAAGATTGATGTAGGCTACTGTAGGTTAAATTGAGTTTGACAGTAAGACAGGATCAGCAAATTGATTTTCTTTTCTAGGAACCCTTAGCATTGATTATTCAGTACAGTAATAGCTTCATCAATTTCATTGTTGTTTGAGAGTAGACTAGGATTTCTATCAGCATGAGCATTAAAACTACCTTTCCCGCACATATAGTGTAGCAGCTCGAAGTATACGTACCCTGGTTGACAATTAATTGAAGGTAAATTAACTGGTGATAATTTTACCCAACACATCCCATACTATCTGTCATCAGAAGTTTCTATAGTGCCAACCCTTCTTCATGCTGGATGTAGGCCTAGTCCTTTTCTAGGTCTTCATCTACAGTGCCAACCATTTTTTATGCTAGATGTAGGCCTAGTCCTCTGTGTAGGTATTCATTGTCTCTGTGAGTAAGAAATCAAGTAGGTACATCCCTAGACTTATTATATGCCTCTCGTAAAACCTGTAAGATCTCCTAGGACCCCATTATATGCCACTGCAAAACATGAACGAGCATCCTAGGAATGATTAGATGCCTTGTAACACCTGCGTACCCTACTATCATCTTCATCATCTTCAGATCATATCATCGTCACACAGAGCATATCCTAGACACACATAACACAACACTTACATTCACCGGTATGGTAGGACACACCTACTACCATCGGAGAAAAGGCTTCACCACTTACCTCCATTGGCATGGTAGGGGACACCTCCCACCATGGGAGGCTGAGCCTGCCACCATGTCGAAAAGGCTTTGCACTTACATCCGACAATGGCAGGCCCATCTTGCCACCATGTCGGAAAGGCTCTGCACTTACATCTGACCATGGGAAGCCCAACCTGCCACAATGTCAGAAAGGCTCAACACTTACATCCGACCATGGGAGGCCCAGCCTACCACCATGTCAGAAAGGCTCTGCACTTACATCCAACCATGGGAGGCCCAACTTGCCACCATGTCGGAAAGGATCAGCACTTACATCTAACCATGGGAGGCACAGCCTGCCACCATGTCAAAAAGGCTCAGCACCTACATCGGACCATGGGAGGACCAACCTACCACCAGGTCAGAAAGGCTCAGCACTTACATCCGACCATGGGAGGCCCATCCTGCCGCCATGTCGGAAAGGCTCATCACTTACATCCAAACATGGGAGGCCCAATGTTAAAGAGAGAAGCTTCCTGACTTGGGCATACCACAACAAACAATATAATTGTAACAGCCTGGTTTTGACCCCATGGTATTAAATTGCATATGATGTAAATATTGTATTAAATCATGGTATGGATCTCATGTCAAAGGCCCCACCATGGATCTAGTGGCTTATGTATCGACGATTAAAATCGATGTCGATGTTTTATGTGCTAG
Source organism: Pseudotsuga menziesii (assembly GCA_001517045.1). Lineage (NCBI taxonomy): Eukaryota > Viridiplantae > Streptophyta > Pinopsida > Pinales > Pinaceae > Pseudotsuga > Pseudotsuga menziesii. The sequence goes on from LPNX011103017.1 coordinate 147,388, forward strand.
CCATGCACAATGTATTTGAGACACCATGTAAAATGATACAATAATAAACATACCACTACTAGCTACGTGCTGCAACGTTAAAGAGATGGGGGCATGGTTTCACAAGGAATATGGAGGGGGAATTATTCAAACCTTTGATCCTATGGGAAAAAGGCCAAATGTCAAAGGGAAAACCATCAAGTTTTCAACCACCCTTTTTGTATTGTATGCCTAGTCATCTAAAATTGGTAAAGGAAGTTATTTCCTTGGGATGGGAAAGGTATGGGAGTCAATTTCAATTTTCGGAAGTTACCTATTTTTGGAAAATGTTTTCTTGGCTACTTGGGAAAGTAAATGTGGGGGAAATTCCTTCCCAAGCCATTTATTCACCCATGTGTTTGCCTCCTCATGCAACTGGAGATAGCTGGGGCATTCTCTCTCATGTTTTTGTGGTTTTCCTTCATTTTTCCCATAGATAGGAATTCGATTTGGGCAATGCTCAGTGGTTGGGATCCTCCCTGGGAATTTTTGCTATGGATTTCCTCATTGCTGTAGCTGGGAAATTCCATTTTTGTTTTGTTCAGTTAGTGTGTAGCAGTGATTCACATTTTGGGTGTTTCAAGAGGTCGTTTTTTATATTCCTCAAGCAGTTGATCTTGTTGGGCATTTTCCCCATGATTTCCTAAGGTTTTACTCACTGTCCCATGACCATAAATTCATTTTTGTGTTTCTTAGTGGTTAGGGAGCCAAGATCTCCCAATTTGGGTGTGAATGATGGTCGTTTTTGCTCCAGCAATGCTCAGGGACAGTTTCTGAGTCCATACTTGGACTTGGGGGTTTTTGGTGGTCGAATGGCCTCCCCAACACACAAGAACATTTTCTAAAAATGTATTCTCCCTTGTAGGGTTGTTTCCCCTCAACCATTCTGTTATCTCCTAAATAAATTTATTTTCAGTAGGTCAAACTCACACAATTTATTTTTGCATAGTAGTGAATATTTTTGGGTATATTATGAAATATGTTTGGGTGATTAACAAATTTGGAATGCTTGGTGTTCTGTTTTTGAGGAAATTCGAAAGTTTAGCTTTCAATGGCTTAGGCGAACTTTTCAACAGTTCATTAGCCACTGAAAAGCCCAGCTTTCGGCAACTAACCATTCAGACAAAGGACTACGTTAACCACCAAAATCCTGTTGCCTTCATTTTTTAATAAAATTTCGGAAAGGGAGCTTTCGATGGCTTAGGCGAACTTACCAATAGTTCATTAGCCACCGAAAATCTCAACTTTCAGTAGCTTAACGATTGAGTCCATGAAGACATTAACCACTGAAAGCTCATTAACTACGTTTTTGGATAAATTTTGGAAAGGGAGCTTTCGGTGGCTTAGGTGAACGTACTAACGGTTCATTAGCCACCAAAAATCCTAGCATTCGAGAGCTTGCAAATTAAACCCAAGATTCCCTTAACCACTGAAAAGGACAAAAGAGGAAAAATGGTTAGCTTATCCATCAAAATCAAACGTTGTCAACATTATGGATGTCATGATCAAACACTTAAACCACCGAAAAGATTGGGGAATGTAGAAAATCATGAGTTGGTGAATAAAAGGTTGTTATTGAACTGAAGTGACTGATAGAGACCAAAACCCAAACCTACCCTCCATCTATCCCACGACTGCAGTTGAACCACCATGAAACATCAAGTTCCAGTTAAAAATGATTGTTGTACTGGCCATTTCATGGTTATCACCAAATTTTACCATCACCTCACTCAAGTACTGATCGACTGATTAACCCCTCAAAATCAACACCATATCCTTAGTACACTCCATGTTTCTCTGCATGCATCCTCACCGCTCCAGGCCATCCCTGAAACCAGCACACTAATCTCCTTCACAAAATTCGAATTTTGATTTTTTGCAGGTACTAGAAGCACAGTCCAGAGATGAAGAAAGGAGGAGGACCTACCCTCAGATAGGTGTTAGGTGACATTAGCTATCTTGAATCACATCTAGAAGTATGCCAATTCTTCAAAGATGCAAGCTATTACAAGTTTTGTGAGAAAATCCAGGGTTCCCACCTGCAAGTGGAAAAATCCTTTGGTCTTTCTTTTGATGGCTCTAAGGCATTGATAGGAAAGGAAGAGTTCCAAGTAGATGAAACCCTAATAGCAGAAGTAGCAGAAATCCCAAGGACTGGGGAGAAATGGTTCAAGACTACCATTACTAAGGATGTGGAATTTAGGTCCTACTTAAAGCCTAAACACAAAAACGTGGTATGGAAGAAAAGCATCCCATCTACCTAGCTTGAGGAGAAGTGGCATCAATTATTGAAAGCAATCCTGGTTTATATAACCTGTGAAGGTAGGTATAATAGGGTGATGATATACCACTTTAAATTGATGAACCATTTTATAGGAAGAAGCCCTTTAAATTTGCCTTTCTACCTCTACAAGAGCCTAACCAAGATGGCCCACCGAGTCAAGTCCCAACCCACCAAAATCGCAGGGAGGTTATCTCACCATGGTCTGATAAAACGCATTGTCCAAGAATTCCTGCAAAGAAGAAACATGGCATGGACATATTTCTTATTCTGGAATGAGTTTGAAATAGGCTTACAACCAGAAGATAAAGGGAAGTCCCCTTAAAACAAGTCCACCACTCCCAGGAGTGGCAAGAGGAAGAGGAGGGATATCTCACCAGTTACAGTGGATCAACCCTATCCAACTTCTAAAACCAACCAAGCCAAAAGAAATATGGACTTTGGTGGAAAGGAGAAGGAGGCAAAAACACAAGGTGAAAATATACTTAACCTACCCTACTCAGAAGAAGAAGAAGAAAAGGAGCAGGAAGTTGACCTAACATAGCAGGTTGTAGTAGAACATGAGGATTTTTCCTCACCAACACCAAGGGAATGTCAAGAGGAACCAATGGCAGAGACTTCCTCAAGCAAACCTAGGTCTCAGAGAATCAACCAGCTATTAGGGAAAATACATGAAATGGAGATCTTAGACAAAGAGATCAAAAGAAATAATGCAATATTAGCCAAGAAGAATACTGAGTTGCACAATTCTCTTCTAGAAATGAGAGGGATGTATGTTCTGCTGAAAAGGAGAAATCTAATATTAATGAAGGACAACTCTAGGCTCTACAGAATGATCAAACTGGTGAGGTTGAAGAAGAAAAACTCAAACCCTATCTCTCAAGCCCACTTTACACTGGAAACCCTAGCAGAGGCAACTATTAGCCTTCAGAATCCAGAGGTAGCCCATGATATTGCGGATATTCCAAATCATATGCAGGTTGAAGAAGTACCAGAAGGACAGGAGTAAAGCGTAAAGAGATGATTAAAGGCTAATAAAATTTTCTATAAAATAGAGCTTTCGGTGGCTTAGGTGAATGCAACAACTGTTCATTAGCCACAGAAAGCAGAGCTTTCGGTAGCTTACAGACCCATAGTTTTGCTTCCTTAACCAACAAAAGCACAAAAGGTTGCAGAAAGATATGTTTACACACAAAACTAGTTTTGGAAGATGCTAACACCTCAAGGGTGAATTATGAAGCTGAAAATTGATGAAAAGCACCAGTGGAGGGGGTCTGTTCCAGTTTTGAGGGTGCGATCAAGGAGAAATGGGCCACAAACTGTGTCTTATCTGTCAGATAATAGGTTATATCTCGACTTCAATAATCACTACAGTTATCAAAGAGTTCAATGAGTGAACAAGGGTTAGAGTTAGATAGACTAGCACTTAATTAGGGCTTTTGACCTAAATTTTTGCAAAACAGTTATGTTATCTATTTTTAGTAAATCAGATCCAACTTTTCAAGATCTAGAGATTTTTATAAAAGCTATAAATCATAAGACTTATTTTGAAGCGAGGGTTTGACTTTGGAGACTTTTAGACGCTTATTGTTATCAAGCTTCTCGTGTTATTCATCATTTAATATAAGCTCTTTTGCCATTATATGTTTAGGTTCCATCTATTTTCTGTTCTGTACTTGTGCTTGAATGTCTGATTCAAGTTTATTCTTTTTATCTAATGCCAAATAGATGTCATCCTATCTATGTGTTGATGAGTTAAATTAGAAGTATTTTTTCTTGTTATGATTAGCCATTCATATGTGATTGCTTTGTATAGGAATCTGCCAGCATAGTAAGTTCTCCATTTATTCACCTTATTATCAACCCTATGAACATTGGTGGTTAGAATCCTTATATTTGATTGAGTTTTATGCATATCTTAAGTGTGTGAGGTCCTTTAGGTCACCTGAATTGATCCATTTAGAAAACCCATTAAAAATATTTAAGTTACTGGGCATCCTCGAGCTGCAACCTAGAGGAGTTTCCTGGAGTGCTAACACATTCTGTTTTGGTTTCCCATGTACGTTTTGATGATACCCATCTATTAAATTGTTGTCCCTACTTGATGAGCAGGTTGGCTTGGTTGGGTAAGTCCAAGGATCTATATTCTAATGGATGGACTATGTGTTGAGGTAAATTTTCTTGGTTGAGTAAGTCCAAGGGACCCATGAGTCATTGGTTAGTTTCCCTAGAAGCCTGAAAAAACCAATTACCTATTGGCTTGGCTGGACAGTGTATGAAACCCAACAGTGCATTGGCTTGACTGTGGATGTATGGTTTTGGCTATGAGTGAACCTTTTGTTCCCTAGTGCCTTGTGGAATCATGCCCAGCTCAGGGGTGGCAGTGATGCTGAGAGAATTATGATCACACTGGCCTACGGTTGGGTGGAACGTTGCAGCGACGTAGCCAGTTGCAGGACAATATTATTTCAATATAAGTATTCTTGTGTATTTTATCTCTGCATTTGTACTTTCTTATGAATTATTATGAACACGTTGAATGCTTGAATGGATGTTATTGCTTCCGCTATTTATTGCATGTTTTTACTTAATGCATGTTATTGATTTATGCATCTGTTATGTTTTTTTATCCAATTCATGTTTATGTTTTTATGTTCATGGGGCTAATTTTCCCATTGACAGCATCAGTGTGTTGGTCATGTCCTCTCCAACATTAGGATGAGGGGTGGGGATGTGACATTGTGGTATCAGAGCTCTAGTTTCAGCTTTGGGCCTCAATGGGCCATGAATAACCAGCCTCTATGATAAGCAGGAAGAAGACAAAGACATAAAAAAATTTGAAATTTTCTAAGTACTGAGCACTTTTCCTTGGCGGGTGAGAAAGATAAATATCAGCCGCAATGGCGATAGAAAGGAAAGGAGTGAGCCGCTATAGCGGCTGGGTCACCCAAAAGGAGCCGACGAAAAATTTATGGCAATTATTCTAAGTGTGAAAAACTCTTCCTTGTCAGCTGAAAAGGCTAAAGTTGGTCGACCATAGTGGATGGTTTCCCAAGAGTTGAGCCACAATGGTGACAGACAAGGGAATTTTGGGCCGCAGCAATAATGGGAGAAAATCAGGCTTTGAGCCACAACAATGGGCGAAAGTTGGGCTTCAAGCCACAACTGCATAAGGAAGCCGGGGCTCAAGCCGCAAAGGAGGGTAGAAACCAAGTTTTTCGTCACTAAAGATGAAGGAAAAATTTGTCTAAGTGTTGGCAATGATAAGCAAAAGAAGATTGGGGCCGAAGTTGCAGATGGAAGTTGGGGAAAGAGTTGCTATGCGGTGGAATAAATTTGAATATAAAGCTGATGTGCGGTGGAATAAATTCGAAGATTGAGCCAATGTCTGGTGGCAGAAATTTGATATCAAGCTGATGCGGTGGTGGCAGAAAGAAAGAAAATAACGATCTGCAATGGCAGAAAGAAAAAGGAAGATGGAGTTGCATGACGAAGGAAGAAAGATGGAGATGGAGTGGATGAACGTCGGGTGAGTCGAGCTGATGAGTGGTGGATGGAAGACAAGGAAGGAGCCACAACGGTAGATGAAATATAGGGAAGGAGCCACAACAGCAGGTGGATGATCAGGAAGATCTACCATGTCAGAAGGAAATTGAAATTTTCGTCGAAACAGAGTTTTGACAGGGATTTTCAGCAGGATTTTCAATGGGACTTCAGGGGCCATAAAGATGAGAAATGGTAGCATGATTATGCACCAGATTGCACAAAATCAAAATATTTACAAAAAAAAAATTATGATTATGATTATGCACCATATTTCCCCCGTGACCCCCGACGTCCCCTTCAGACAGTTGTTCTTTGTGAAAATAAAATTATGTGTTTTGGAGAAGTGATATATGAGATTTTTTTTTTCCAAATGAAGAATCATAGCCACCTTCAAAAGCAACATTTGAGATAGTGCAATTGGGTAAAGTGAGTTGTGGTTCATCCATTAGAACCGACAACATGCATGATAATGCACGGAACCCCAATGAGTACGAGGAATATGCTATGGGGGAAAATGTCCAAGTTGGAAATGCTGAGATAGAGTATAATTGAAGAAGATTACAAGAGACTCCCCGAGATTTTGCAGCCACCATGGGAAGTCTAATGGCAGAGATGCATAGTTACAAGGAAGATAATGAAAGGTTGGTTAAGGCTCAGGAGGAGCAAAATCAACTAAATGCAGCCATGTTGCAAATTTTGATAGATATTGAGAGAAGGAAGAAAAATAAATGTACAAGGACATTTCTATAAAGCAAAACATCATTTTGTTATAGATGATGGAACACCATATGACTATGAAGCACATAGGATGGATTCCTTGATCAAAGGCATAATTAGACCATTAACAGGGTAATATGTTAATTGTTGTGAGAAGAACATAACCTCATCTTAGAAAAGATGGTATAGAAGAAGAAATAGTTGAACGCCTCATGAAATATTAGGAGGGTTCAGACCAGTAGAAGAATGTGTTGTTAAGAAGGTCGATGGGAGATAATAAATTCAATGTTTTAACATTAATGGATTGGGTATATCTATAGGAATAACCTATGTTGGACCTTGAAAGGTTGCACCATAGGTAAATAAAGAATCATAAAGGTATCCATGTATCCTTGGCATGGACTAAAGCTAGAAGTTATTCTGAATTCAAAGACAAGATGGCATGGTCTCGTGTAGATAGATAGGGGATGACACTTTCATATTGCTGATAGTATTACTGAATAGGATATTTTTATCTTGATTGATATTGGATCAACTCCTAGCTATATTTCCCCTAGATTTTTTGAGATGTGCACTTTGAAGAATTCAAAGCATAGAAGGTCATGGTTAATACAAATAGCCACTAGAACCAAGAAAAAAGATCGGTGAGATGGTAAGGGAATGTCGATTGGTTATATGTTATCCCACCTACTTCTTATGACATTTTGATTGGAATGGATTGGTTAGAAGAACATAGAGAAAATATTGATTGTTACAACAAGAATTTTGAACTACTTGGATGAAGAAGCAACCTAAAGGTTGTGAAAGGCATTCCAGAAGTGATCTCTGGAAGGAAGTATTCAGCAATGCAGTTGAAGAAGTTTTGTGAGAAAGGTTACAAAGTGTGTGCAACTCATGTTTTGGAGGCAGGAGAGAATGATACTTCTAGTTTGGAGGTATTTCCTATGTTATGGGAATTCAGGAATGTTTTCCTGATGAAGTTCCTTGGCTTCCTCCAAAGAGGGACATTGATCTCATAATTGAACTTGTGCCAGGTAAAGCACTAGTTTCCAAGACACCCTACAGGGTGACTACACCAGAAATGATAGAGTTGAAGATGCAGCTGCAAGAGTTGTGGAAAATAAATATAAGAGGCCAAGTGTGTTTCTGTGGGGAGCACCAATTGGTTTGAGAAAGAGAAAGAATACACACTCTGATTGTGTATTGGTTCAGGAAATTGATTAAGGTCACTGTGAAGAACAAGTATCCTTTTCCTAGGAGTGATGACCTCTTTGATCAAGTGAGAGGATCAAAGGTATTTTCCAATATTGACTTGGGGTCTGGTGACCATCAGGTAAGATTCAAGGATGAAGATGTTCATAAGACAACCTTCAGAGAAAGGTATGGATCTTATGATGTTCTAGTGGTATCATTTGGTTTCACAAATGCACCAACTACAACTATGTGCCTCGTGAATAATGTTTTTGGTAAGTTTCTAGACAGGTTAGTTCTTGTTCTCCTTGATGGCATTCTTAATTATTCTAAGAATGAGGAAGAACATGTGGAACATTTGAGGCTGACTTCGAAATTGCTCAGGAAGCATAAGTTGTATGCAAGGTTGAGCAACTATGACTTCTATGAAGATAGAACTAATTAATTGGGTCACATTATTTTAGATAAAGGAATATATGGAGACCCTGAAAAGATTGAGGCCATGATGAATTGGCATGCTCCTTGAAATTTAACATATATAAGATCTTTTGTGGGACTTTTCAGGTATTGCAGGAAGCTCACTAAAGAATATTATGCAGGTAAAGTGGAGCCTATGGATAGGCTGAGGAATCATGCATGTGAACTTGTAGCTCCATGAGGAAGTGTCCCTTATGTGTATGGGAATACATATGAGGACTTACCGAAGACTTAGGTAGGATTACCTGGGCATAGAAGCATGGTTGTGCTCAATGAAAGCTAGGGCAGTAAGATGCCAGGTGCCAAGAGAAGGGTCTGATGACTGAAAACAGGTTTTGAAACTTCAGATTGCAAGTTTTTCTGTTGATTATGGGAGATTGTGATCTCTTGTGATGGTTTTAAATCATGCTAACCATGAATATGCTTGTCTTTCATTGATTGATGTCTGAACTTCCCTGTTGCTAACTATGATTGTTTGGCTGATTTAAAATTGTGTCAGGATGACATGTTGTACGTAGATGTACAGGTTATGGACACAGTGTGTAAGTAAGGGATAAGTACTCCCACTTAAAAAATACAAACAATATGAGGATGGCCTCATAGATTGAAAAACTATGATTTTCTGCAGGAAACAGGATTGGGAACTCAAATTTTTATTTGACTATCAATGTTATTGATTGTTTGATATTGGGAAATCATGTATGCATGAAATAGATTTGAAAATCTATGATTAAATTTTATGATGTAATATCATGTGAAATCCATGCTTTTATGTAACACATGTGAGATGATGAAAGTACGCCCTTGGAGTACATAGCTTCTCAGAAGGATGTGTATGGGATACAGAGATCCTCAGAAGGATGTACTGAGTGTACATGGATCCTCGAAAGGATGTACTAAGTATACATAGCTTCTCGGAGGAATGTGTTGGAATAGGTTTGAAAACCTATGATTTCAATTATTTTTATGATGACATCTCATATAAACTGCATGCTTGTATGTAATGCAGGTGACATGATGAAAATATGTATTGGATGTACATGGTTCCTTAGAGGGATGTATGGGGTGTACATAGCTTCTCGAAGGAATGTGTTTGGAATAGGTTTGAAAACCTATGATTGCAATTATTTTTATGATGATATCTCATATAAACTGCATGCTTGTATGTAATGCAGGTGAGATGATGAAAATATGTACTGGATGTACATGGTTCCTCAGAGGGATGTATGGGGTGTACATAGCTTCTTGAATTAATGTGTTTGGAATAGGTTTGGAAACCTATGATTGCAATTATTTTTATAATGACATATAATGACATCTAATGCAGGTGAGATGATGCAAACATGTATAGGGAGTACATGGCTCCTCTCGAAGGATGTACTTAGGTACATAGATTCTCCCCCCTTCCATCTAGGAACTGGTATGCATTACTGGGGACACCCAGGGTGTAATACATCTAGTTAGACTTCTTTCCACACAAATTCACGTCATAAGGGGACTGTCACGAGAGTGGGGGATCCGTGTAGAGAATAACCCCTAGGTATTATGATGTTTGGAAAGGAAGCGCCTGAGCATTGGTAAGCACCTGGAAGAGGTGTTGGGACCTTAATCTAGATCTATTATTTATCACCCGGGAAGGTGTTAGGCTCTGAAGCGGGGCTGAAAAGATTCTGGTTGAAGAGATAGTATACATATAAGTATTTGGTTTACTTGTCAAACTTTTGATTTATGCTGATTTTCTGTAAATATACATGAGCATATGATGCTTCCATAATTTTAAAAATTTGCTATAGATTGCATCCTATAGAAATGAATCTGACATATGAATTACATATGTTGTGGTGTTCATAATGGAATCACCTAAGCTTGGTAAGAACCTAGAGGTGGTGTAGGCTCTTGAACATAACTGCTATTGAAGCACCGATAGAGGTGTTGGTGTTGGGCTCAAGAAAGGAGTTGTCCGACCTCGATTGAGGGGTATTTTCAGGTGATCTGAGGCTTGCATAAATTTGTCTACCTTTTTAATGCACACCCTAGAAAGCACCGAAAGGGTGGGTACGATTGAGGACTGTATTGCATAGAATAGTTACCATCCTTGTGTGGGGTGGGGTAGGTTTTGTTGGTGCCATGGTTGTATAGAGCCAAGCCGGACACCTGTGGAACCAAAGAAGATACTTAGGAAAATAATTATTTGGTTCTTGTCAATTTTATGTCAATATATGTGATCCATATATGATTCTAGAAAATCTTGTGAATACTAACATGGTAAATGATTCATTTTTTGGGGGATTGAGCATAGGGATTGCTGATCGCCAAAGACATCATAAATGTTCCAAGCTGAAGAGAAGGATTCTCCAGGACTAGAAGCAGATCTCGTGGTGTGTGCTGATGCATGCAAGAAAGGACTTGGACAAGTTCCAGATCGTGCCATTGGACAGATTATTAATGGTTCAGAGGAAGCACCACGGTCTTGAAGAGGCTATGTGAGAGCTGAAGGATTCCATGTGATTAGGACTTTGTTCAAATCTATGGGGCACTGAGGGTGGTGCCAATACAACATTATTGTTCAATATTGTAAAGCACTGAGGATAGTGCTATTGAAAGGGGAGGGGAATGTAACACCCTGGTTTTTACACCATGGTATTAAATTGCATATGCTGTAAATATTGTATTAAATCATGGTGTGGAGCCCAAGGCAAATTCTTTACCATGGATTTAGTGTCTTGTGTATCGACGATTAAAATCGATGTCGATGGTTTATGTGCTATCCAAGCACAATGTATTTGAGACACCATGTAAAATGCTATTTTGATAAACATACCACAACTAGCTATGCACTGCAATGTTAAAGAGATGGGGGCATGGTTTCACAAGGAATAGGGAGGGGGAATCATTCAAACCTTTGATCCTATGGAAAAAAGGCCAAATGTCAAAGGGAAAACCATCAAGTTGTCAACCACCCATTTTGTCTTTTATGCCCAGTCATCTAAAATTGGTGAAGGAAGTTATTGCCTTGGGATTGGAAAGGTATGGGGGCCAAATTCAAATTTGGAGAGTTACCTATTTTTTGAAAACGTTTTCTTGGCTTCTTGGGAAATTAAATGCGGGGGAAATTCCTTCTCAAGACATTTATTCACCCATGCATTTTCTTCCTCACGCAGCTAGAGATAGATGGGGAATTCTCCCTCACGTTTTTATGGTTTTCCTTCAGTTTTCCCATGGATGGGAATTCAATTTGGGAAAATGATCAGTGGGTGGGATCCTCCCTGGGTTTTTTTATTATTCTTGCACATTGATCTAGGAAAAAATAATCAATATAATCAACAAATAATCAACAAATAACTCAGAAATGGTGTTAATCGAAACCGGAATTGGTTTCCTCTCTGTATGTTTAATAAACAATGAATGGTTACAATAACGATGTCAAGGAATAGCTTGAATCAATGAGGAATTCGAATACCTAAGGAGGTCATTCAAAATTAATGAGTGAGTCTGGCTTAACTGACTATAAGCCATTGGTTCACACTCTGTTAACCACTTGACCAAAACCCTAATTGACTCACCAAACCCTAACTGAAGTCAGAGTGCAATAAATGACTGAATCTCAACTGAAGGAGATCAAACACATGTTATAGAAAGCCAACCATCAAGTGCTAATGATCAATGACTTCAATGAGCCCCAATGAGGTTAACTTAAGCTGAACTGATCATCAGAAGTTGGTGGAGGCACCCCTATTGACTCCAGATCATTAAATAATAGTAAGTAATGTTTAAATAATCATTAAATAATATATTTAAAGAGAGGAGGTTCCTTAATTGACTGGTTGAACTGATTGTAACCACCAGTTAGCAATTAGGTGCATTAATATCACTCAAATCACCCCCGAAGTGCTCCAGTTAGCCTCCTTGACTGTAGGTAGGCGTGGGTGTTACTGGATGATGTCAATTAATGCTCCACTGATGTCAATTAATGTCAACTATACTTAGGATAGTGGTTTAACTAGGCCAATTTGACCAAAAAGAGTGTGTATGGTGGTAAATGTCTCCAACACCCCCCCTTAAGCTATACTCAAGAAGAGTTAGAAAACATAGATGCATAAAAATTCTAGGGCCCCAGAAGCTAAGGCCATAGGTCACCCTATACAATGCTGAAACTGAAACAATGCTCAAAACAAACTAAGTGAGGAAAAGAGGGAAAACCTAGTGGGAACCCCCCCCCCCCTCAAGCTGAACACTAAAATTAGTCTGAATCACCCTGATGAACTCACCCCCAATAGTGAGCGGAGGTAAGTGAACTTATTTTCTAAAAATCTCTTGGTGAAGATGTCTGCAATCTTCTCATCAGTTGGGTAGTATTACAGAATGATGGTCCTATCATGCACTAGCTCCCTGATGTAGTGCACGTGAATCTCTACATGGTTAGTCCTCTGCCTGGTAACTGGATCCATGGATATATTAATAGCACTCTGGTTGTCACAAAAGAGGATAGTGGACAAATTACTACCAAGATCAAACTCTGAAAGAATGCCTTGCAACCAAACTGCTCGGATGCAAGCATTCACCGCTCCTCGATACTCAGCCTCTGCTGAAGATAGTGCTATGGAATCTTGATTTTTGCTTGACCAAAAAATTGGGACACCATCAAACATGGATACATATCTGGAATTTGAATTTCGATCAATAGAATCACCTGTCCAATTGGAATCTGTGTATCCAACCAGCTCTAGCTCGGAGTCTGCAGCATAGTGAATGCCGTAGGTCATGGTTCCCTGAATATACTGGAGGATCCTCTTGGCTACCTTACAATGAATATCATGAGGCTACTGCATGTATCTTGATATAGTATTCATGGAATAACAAATATCAGGCCTAGAATGTGTCAAGTAGAAGAAGCTACCAATTAGCTGTCGATAGATAGTGCAGTCCATGGGAGGTGTGTGTTTTTCTTATTCAAGGTTGATCCCTGAAAGGAAAGGGAATGGTGCAGGCCTAAATTTATCCATGTTAAACTTGAATAATAGGTCTAAGTGTATTTTTACTGAGTGACCATAATCCCATCAGAATTTTGCTCGATTTCGAGCCCCAAAAATTGTTTTAGAAGCCCCAAATCACTCATTTCAAAGGCATTGTGGAGAGTTGTTTTGATGGCTGAAATGGAGGCAACTGTGTTACCTATGATCAGTAAGTCATCAACATATTAAAAAATTATAATTATATGATGATCATGCTGCTGTAAATACACATTTGGATCTGATCTACATCTCTGAAAGTTTTGCGAGAGAAGAAAGGCATCCATCTTGGAATACCACTCTCTTTGGGCCTATTTTAACCCGTATAGTGACTTATTTATCTTGCAAACCAAATATGGATCAGTGATGTAGCCCTTAGGCTTCTTCATGTATATCTTCTCATGAATATCTCTATGTATAAAGGATGACTTAACATCCATGTGATGCACCTCCCAGTGCTTGGATGCTGAAATTGCCAAAACAAGGCGGATAGAGTCCATTTTTGCAACCGGTGCAAAGGTCTCATGGTAGTCCACTCCTTGGACCTGAGAAAAAAATTTTGATACCAACATTGCCTTATATTTTCAGGTGCTTCCATCATTAGAAACATTTGTTTGAAACACCCACTTGCATTGAACCAATTTCCTTCCCGGAGGAAGAGAAACTAGCTCCCAAGTAGTGTTTTTCTGAAGAGAATTCATCTCTTCATCCATGGCAACTTGCCATCTCGGATCATTCTGAGCATGGTAGTAGGATTTTTGATCTGAAATAATCATCAAATAGCAAGTTTCATACAGAAAATTATTAGAACAAGAGAGCACAATACCTACTCTTTGGAAATCAGACCGGGTTCTCCTTGGATCGTCTGGATTTCCAATGTTGTCTCCTGCAGAGGAGAGTGTCTATTGGGCCCATGTAGGAAGATGATTTTTCACTTCAGGTTCTGATTGAGCATTTGATTATTTTTGCACACTAATATCAGAAATCAAAGGATCCAAATCAGGGTCATCACCCCCAATTTCATCATCCACATATTCAGTAGAATAGGAAGGAGATTCAATAGTTTTCTCCTTCACTAGTTCCATCTCCTGAAGAGGCTCATCGAACTTGACACTTATCTCGATGATGATATGTTTGGTATTGATATACAGCAGATTGAATCCTTTAGATTCATAAATATACCCAATAAACAGACATTCTATGCTTTGCTGTTGCAAATCCCTTGTTATATCAAGCAGAATTCGGGCCCATGTAGTGGACCCAAACACCCGTAGGTTCGACACATCTGGCTTGTGTTCGAAGTATGCTTCAAAAAGATTCTTTCCTTTCATGGATGAGTGTGGCAACCTGTTATAAATGTATGTTGCAGCATGCATGGCTTCAGCCCACGAATTTAAAGTAAGCTTCTTTGACTCCAACATACAGGTGGTCATCTCCTTGAGAGACCGGTTCTTCCTTTCCGCTACTCCGTTCTACTGGGGAGTGTAGGGAATTGAATGTTGGACATGAATACCAATTTGGGAGAATATGTACAGAAAATAATTACTAACATAATCCCCTCCATTATTAGATCTCAAGATCTTGATCTTAATCCCAGAGGCATTTTTTATCAAGGCCTTCAATTCAAAAAAAAATTCACATACTTCTGATTTTTTTTTAGAAAGAAAACCCATGTATACCTTGAAAAATCATCAATAAAAGTAAGGAGGTACCTTGATCCATTCATGGATGTGACAGGAATCAAACCACTAATATCAAAATATATCAGCCCCAATATGCTTGTAGCTCGGTTTTCCTTCCCCCGATCAAACTTGTGTTGAGGGTGTTTTCCAATCACACAGCCCTTGCAGACTCCCATGGTTGACTTGATGACTGGGAGGCCTTCAACCATGGATTTTTTCTGTAATTTCTGCAAATATTTGAAATTAAGATGGCCAAACCTCTCATGCCACAGCCTACTAACCTCATTTCCATGATTTATCAAAGCAGTGGGCTTTGCATCCACAACAAAGTGAGAGAACTAATAGGCTTTTACATGATGATTTGCAAGGCCTTTTGCAATGAGTTTCCCGGATGCAATTTATGTTATCTCAACATCATTTGGGATGAAAGAGACTCTCTTAGGAATTCCTATATGTTTCATTTGATAGAAACTAAGGATATTTGCTGCTAGAGACGATACATACAAAACATTAGAGAAAAAACCATTTTCAAGATCTACAGTACCTTGTCCTTTGGAAATGATGGTGGAGTCATCTCCCATGTGGATGGGGATGGATTTGTCGGTCTCAAAGGATGAAAAGGAGTCTTTTTTATCCATCATGTGATTTGAAGCTCCAGTTTCAATCAGCAATGCTTTGGACTTCGAAGTGCTTTCCATGAGGGCATGACCTTTCTAATGCTATGGTTCCCGGTCTTGGTGATCTCTCCTTCGAAAGCTCTCCGGAAGATTGATGTGATTCCTCTCAAGGAGAGAGGTTTCTTCATCAATATTTTTCTTCATGTAGGCATGTTCAGGGTGAAAATCCTTCTTGCAATAAGAACACTTGAATTTTTCTTTCCCATTGTGCCCTTTTCCTTTGTTCTTCCTTGAGCCGGAAGATTCATCATGATGTTGGTTTTCAACTCTAGGCTTGGGAGCATCAAATTTAGTTTTCTGATTTTTCTGCTACTCTCCTTTACCCTTCATATATTTGGGCCCTGAGACATGGAGGGCTTGATCATGGGAAGATCGGATGATCCCCATCTAGACAAGCTTGTCATGTTCATTTGTTAGGGACTCAACGAAGGCATTGAGTGTAGGCATCTTACATCCAAGGGTTGTGAGCTTCCCCACACAGAATGTAGAAACAAAAACTGAATAATCAACCTTGAATTTGGAGAGGATGGTAAGGATGAGCTGACCATCCTCCTTCTCCACGTTGCATTGCTTCAAGAGTAAAATAGTATGCTTGAACTTTGTAAAGAAATCATTCAAAGTCTCGAAATTGGAAGGTTGGAGAGACATGAGTTCATTTTCGAGCTAGTAAACCCTCAAGTCATCATGCTTTCCTTATAGAGATTCCAATTTGTCCCATATTTATTTCAGTGTCTTCAAATCTGTAAGATAGAAGAGAAGGTGTCGGGAAATAGAGAGGCACAATAAACCGAAGGCTTCATCCTTCTTGTTCAAGAATCTTGATTTTTCTACAGCGGATCCAGGCTCAACTTCAGTGTCCATGGTGAATCTAAAAATTCCTTTGGAGTGCAACTGAATCTCCATATAAATTTTCCATGAGTGGAAATTGTATGGAGTCAAGAGATCTACTGAGGAGGCCATCTGGATGTGCTGTAGCAAATTCTTCACCTGTAGAAACCTGAAAATCAAAATAGAAAAGGAAAAATAAGCTCAGGAAGCCTGCACATTCTAGGATTTCATCACACCCAGCAAAGTTAATCAAGCAATCTTGATCAACTAGTTCTTTACTTGGGATATTGAGTGGTAAGGCTTGGCTTTCGGTGCAGTGCTAGAATTTTGAGCTATAGCTCACTTTTCATGGAGAAATTTGTCAAAAAGCTTGTTTTTGAGAGATAGATCTTCATCCCGCCATATGCTCTGATACCGTATTATTCTTGCACATTGATCTAGGAACAAATAATCAATCTCATCAAGAAATAATCAACAAATAACTCAGAAATGGTGTTAATCGGAACCGGAATTGGTTTCC
>LPNX011103017.1:164355-180469 GCA_001517045.1 Pseudotsuga menziesii
AATTAATGAATGGTTACAATAACAATGTCAAGCAATAGCTTGAACCAATGAGGAATTTGAATACCTAAGGAGTTCATTTGAAATCAATGAGTGAGTCTGGCTTAACTTATTGTAAGCCATTGGTTCACACTCTGTTAACCACTTGAACAAAACCCTAATTGAAACACCAAACCCTAACTGAAGTTGGAGTGCAATGAATGAATGAATCTCAACTAAAGGAGATCAAACACATGTTATAGCAAGCCAACCATCAAGTGCTAGTGCTCAATGACTTCAATGAACCCCGATGAGGTTAACTGAAGATGAACTGACCATCAGAAGTTGGTGGAGGTGCCCCTGTTGACTCCAGATCATTAAATAATAATAAATAATCATTAAATAATATATTTAATGAGAGGAGGCACCTTAACTGACTGGTTTAACTAAGTTGTAACCACTAGTTAGCAATTAGGTGCATTAATATCACTCAGATCACCCCCAGAGTGCTCCAATTAGCCTCCACGACTGTAGGAGAATGCTAAGTTAGACTCCTTGATTGTAGGTAGGCGTGGGTGTGACTGGATGATGTCAATTAATGCTCCACTGATGTCAATTAATGTCAATTATACTTAGGATAGTGGTTTAACTAGGCCAATTTGACCAAAAAGAGTGTGTATGGTGGTAAATGTCTCCAACAATTTTTGTTGTGGATTTCCTTGTTGCTGTAGCTGGGAAATTTTGTTTTTGTTTTGCTCAGTGAATGTGCAGCATTTATTCATGTTTTGGGGGTTTTAAGAGGACATTTTGGTCTTCCTCAAGAAACTGAGCTTGTTGGGCATTTTCCCCATGATTTCTTGAGGTTTTCCTCACTAACCCATGCCCATAAATTTGTTTTTGTGTTTCTAATGGTTAGGCAACCAAGATCTCCCTATTTGGGTGTGAATGATGGTCGTTTTTGCTCTGACAATGCTCAGGGACATTTTCTAAGTCTAGAATTCACCTTGGGGTTTTGAGGTGGTTGAATGACCTCCCCAATGTGCAATAACATTTTCTGAAAACATATTTTTCCTTGCAGGGTTGTTTCCCCTTAGCCATTCTGTTTTGGTTTCCCATGTACATTTTGATGATACCCATCTGTTAAATAGTTGTCCCTACTTGATTAGCAAGTTTGCTTGGTTGAGTAAGTCCAAGGATCTGTTTTCTAATTAATGGACTGTGTGTTGAGGTAAATTTTCTTAGCTGAGTAAGTCCAAGGGACCCATCTGTCATTGGTTAGTTTCCATAGCAGCCTAAGAAACCCAATTACCTATTGACTTGGCTGGACAGTCTGTGAAACCCAACAGTGCGTTGGATTGACTGTGTATGTATGGTTTTGGCAATGAGTGGGCTTGGTGTTCCATAGTTCCTTTCAGAATCATTCCCAACTCAAGGGTGGTAGTGATGCTGAGAGAATGATGAGCACACTGGCATACGGTTGGGTGAAACGTTGAAGCGACATAGCTAGTTGCGGGACAAGCTTATTTCAAGATAAGTATTATTTTGTATATTATCTCTGTATTTGTACTTTCTTATGAATTATTATGAACAGGTTGAATGCTTGAATGGATGTTATTGCTTCTGCTGTATATTGCATGTTTTATACTTAATGCATGTTAATGATTTATGCATTTGTTATGTTTTTAATCCAATTCATGTTTATGTTTTTATGTTCATGCACCAATTTTCTCGTTGACAGTAGCAGTGTGTTGATCACATCCTCTCCAATGTCGGGATGAGGGGTGGCGATGTGACAATGACACCAGAAATCAATCTTTGCGAATACACAATAGCGATAAGCAAATATGACACTAAGGTATATAGGAATGTACCTTGTTTCAGATGGTTGAAGTAGATCCCTGTTAAGCTTTTCCAATGCAATTGCAATTATAATTTTCTCTCAACAATAACAAACCAAAGAAAGCATGATATATATAGATGCGTTAGCACTACTCTACCATATATAATCAATCATGTATAACAAATTAAATACATCCATGGATTCAATATTTTCATATTCAAATGCACACTAATTGGACATGAAAATATATTTCTATTAATAAATTAGAGATACCTAGTGACAAACCTTTTCGAAACTTCTGCAAACCGGAGAAACCAAGTCCTCCACCTAGGACTCCACCACTTCAATACTCCATATTTCGATAGCAAGCTCAAAAATCAAAGGAAATCTTGGGAAGAAAACCATGTGCTCCAGGGGACAAAGGGATGCATACTCAAGTATAAGCAAAAATGCGGCAACAATGGACTATAGTTTCTTTGCTCTTTAATTTCTCCTCATTCAATGTATCCAAGGGGTTCCTTATATAGCACTCGAAAGAGGTAATGGAGGGTCGAATCCGAGTGTTTTCAACGAATATGGAAGGCCAAGTGTCAAGTTATTCAAACTCCTATGAGGAAAACTAAAAATGTATTTGGACTTATGCACACATCTTGATGTACGCGGGTTTGAGGTCAAAATCCATGTGTACATGCAAGTATATCTTTAAAATTCATGTATAGAAATAAACATGTGTTTTTTAGGGATGATCCTGGAACATCAAAGTATAATTGAAGTCCATGGGGTCCAAAGAGTCTGTAGAGGGACAGGGAAGGCCATCAATATGTGATCAACCATGTGTGGTAAAATAAGCTACAACAGATGCCCCCTAGTGTGTGAGGTTAGAGGGGTAACATGATGGCCGAAATACATTATAAAATCTATCCCAGAATCAGAGTAATGAAGACCTAAGTGGAAGAACAAACCACTCATCGGTATAATACAATAATCAATCTCTGCATGTGACTACAAATACATGGAGCAATCCTGGATACATAAGAGTACAATAGCCATGAATAGGCATGATATACAAAGTACCATGTGTGGTCATCGCCACGCAGAATATGCAATGAATCAAGATCTCCATAATGGATGAAGATATCTGCTATACACTGGAAATAATAGAATCATAATCACGAGAGCTGAAATCTCATGAATACTGG
Organism: Pseudotsuga menziesii; assembly: GCA_001517045.1. Classification (NCBI taxonomy): domain Eukaryota; kingdom Viridiplantae; phylum Streptophyta; class Pinopsida; order Pinales; family Pinaceae; genus Pseudotsuga; species Pseudotsuga menziesii. The sequence continues at coordinate 167,371 of LPNX011103017.1, forward strand.
CACGAGTAATGAGGTAGCATATATGAGATGCCACCAAGCTAGAAGGTATTCTACGCAAACTACTACGAGTACATGTCCTACTATGTGAATAGAGGTGTCAAGGTCGAACATAGTAGTCCATCATCTGATTACCGGTCATTGATGTATACTGTTAACAGACACAAGATCACCCGCCAATAATCAAAATGGGAATCAAGGTACAAAGTGCAATCTAACAAGTGTGAATATATGTGTTGAGGTCAAACAGTTGAAAGAATCCATTGATCAGGGGACATTGATGTATTCCCAAAACTATCGACGATGAGAGAACATACCACTGATGACTATAAGTCTCTAGGAACTCAAATGACTCTTGAATCCTATTCCATAATAAATGATCTGATGTTGATGGAATGGAATCTGCTGGAAGGAGGGAGTTAATGCATCCCCCATCAACCAACACAAGGTACTCAACAATGTTTTATAGTGTGGAAGAACTCAATGAATAAGATGTGCATGAACCAGTAAAAGTACTGGGAATGACCGACATGCAAAGTCAAGATAATTGAGGAATGACCGACTCAGGCTTCAACTTCCTTCAAATAAGAGCATAAGGAAAGTGGTGACTGAAGGTAGGTAGCATGGACTCGATATGAAAACCGGGACATCTCTGTGACACAGGAGGCATCAACAGAGGGTCCATAGGGATTGGAAGATTAACCAGTCTGTGGAGATAAACTCAGAGTAACGAGCACAACTCCTAGAGTCAAACTAATAACCCAAAAAATGAATGTGATATACAATGCTCTATTTGAAGGCGACATGACTTGACTGCTGCCAAAGATAACATATTTTCCTGTCCATATTTTTATGTTTTTTTTTTGGACTTTTTTTCAGATATTTTGAAAAGCTTGAAAAATAATAAAAGTTCTTTATAGTACATATCTAGGAGGAGATGAGTGTCATGGACAGGAAAACTAGTTCCAAGTATTGGAGCATACCTATGCTCAATGCAAGGAAACATGTGCAAGATAATGAGACTTGGGGAAAGATCTCCTCCCAGTAAAGGGGTGATCAAGATGCAAAGGATACATAAAAGGATCTACTTGGCTAGACATGAGATGAGCTCTAGCTATATGGATTATAACTCGAATTCAAGAAGCCGACATAAAGCTCAAGAAGGAAAGAAAAACTCATGAAAATGCAATTACAACTTGATATATACAAGGGAGTGACGGGGAAATGGCTAGCATAAATTTCAATAGGAGTATGAAGCTCTTGCTCAAAGACATGGCGGGACTAAAAAAGGGACCCCCGCAACCTAAAGGAGGCAACTCAGCATGGGCACCAAATCGAAAATAGGATCTAACTAGGGTACCCATGTATAGGAAAGCTCTACCATTTGCATAATGTCACTTCTAATATCACCATAAAGGTTCTGTGACACTATGGAATGGGTTCATACCTAAGGCTAATATGAAGCTGTCATAAGGTCATGCAAAATACAAGTGGATGTGAAATCCTAACCTATATGTTAGTTTAGACATGATACCTATAATAGGCATGAATGGATTTAAGAATCAGTCAAACCATGCTCAAAATGGGATCCTACAATATCATATTACTCCAAACAGTCCAAAATGGTCAAAAATGGTAAAAAACTATAGAAAGTGGGTAAAAATTTCAAAATTCTTTCTATAAAATGGTGAAAAAATAAAAATTTTCATACGATTTGAAAATTCACCCACCATAGTGATTTTGTACTCATAGCTTTAGAAGTTGATTCCAGGAGCATCCTCCAACGAAATTACTCCCCATTTGGTCTAGGTAACTCCTCATTACCTACTCTTCCATTTTCATGCATTTATTTTTAAATTCAATGGTCAATTTATTAACTTGGGCCATCCTAAATAGTGCATTTTTTCCCACACAGAAATTGGGTCTTTTTATGCGAATAGGGCTTGGTATACATGGAAAATACCATGATACCCACATACGTATGTCGTTGTTTTTCTAACAGTCACGTATAGGGCCACAAACAAGGAAATCAAGGGAAAATACTCATGGAATTTGAAAATTCTTGTGCAAGATGTTGCTAGAGTGGAGAGAGCATAAATATGGTGATGTTGAGGAAGCTATGAAAGCTGATCATTATGGCTCAACAAGCATTGAGGACTTGTGGGTTATACAAGTTTTGGTGCCTTTGAATCTTAAGGGAAAAAATAGGGCTACTCCATCTACTAGTGGATTACAAGGATCAAGACTCAGAGACTTTTAGGTTGGATGGGATGTCCCTCAGCCTCGATGTCGAGGACATTTATTTCATTACAGGGTTGTCCCACACAGGGGAGGTGGTGAACCTACGAGCCTGAGGACTAGGATGTGGGCTCACTATAGATGAGTACATTGTTGTGTATTGCATCCCTGACACATAGAAGGTTGGGAGTCAGATCCCAACAAACTCGATCCAAAACCTCAAGTTTAAGGCCATACTATTGGCATTGGGCATGATAACAGGTTTAGCATCACTCCACCAGACCTTAAGGCCACTGATGTTCTATTCCATAGAGTGTATGTGGCCTACTAGATATGAATGGAGTACCTTGTTGTAGAGCAACATGAAGCAGCATCTCAGTGACTGGAAGATGGGAAGGGTATATAAATTTGGGTTCGACAACATCTTGAGTGATTTATTTTTTAAGCAGGTGTTGGGGATAAGCCTTAGAGTTGTCATTGCTCCTCATAGAATATGGGATTTGACTCAACTATGATGGGAAAATGTCATGCAAAGAATGGGAGGGGACCAGGTGGCTAACCCCTACCCAAATGAATTTTTTTACTAGTGGCAGAGGTAGATCACTGCCATAGATGAATATCCCTATGCAGGGACCGACTTCCGCGGAGACCCAGACATGCCCCTACCACCAGGTGCAGCATATGGAGACATAGGTAACGAATCCAAAATCACTTTTTTTTTTAATTATTAATTTTTTGTTGTGTTTTTTAATATATGAAATCAAAAGACATGTTTTTGGTGTGATGACACATAGTGATATTCTGTCATGTACATGCAGATGTGGGACCATGATGGCTAGCTGTATTTTCTCATCATCGACAAAGGGGAAGAGGAGATGAGATCATGGGTGTGGATGAGGAGCATATGCTCCAAAGCATTTACATGAACTTTGTTCATTTGAAACATAAAGTTCCCATTGCGCAAGCTGAGGAATTTCCTAAGGCCATGCAGTGCCAGGTGGTTGGAGTACCATGCGCATGGGTTCATTTGTTTCATCATCTAGCTAGAGTTGTAGTGTGCTACCATGACCACCACCCTCCTCCACCTCAGGCTTAAAGACCTGGGTGTATATTTTTTGTATGATCATGTAGTATATTTTGGTGGCTCGGAAGCCCCATTTTTGTATATGGAACTTATGTATTATGACATCAGATTTTTTGGACATATATTTTAATGAAAAATACCGATGATGATAGGCTATTACTTTATTTACACGTGTAAATGTGTTTTTTGCATGCTTTATGGTTTGTGAAACAAATGCCAATCTAGTACATAGTTAGCATATGAATAAACAAGTTGATTAATTTTTTTTGTAATATGGATGTATGTTATGTTCTCAAATTGTCGTTCAAGCAACCTGACACGCAAAAACCTTCATAAGAAAGTTGGATCCCTAACATGATACAAGCCATTAAGTTGTGAAACCACTAACTACAAATCAAGACGTACCTCAAGAGAGTGAACACCATGTGAAATGGCATCACACAATACCTCAATAACATCACTCTAAACTGCAACATTGTTCGATGGAGGTCAGACAAACCTCTCCTGAAGACAACACCACACCCGTAGGAGTATAAATCACCCAAGCAGTCGAGGCTGAGTTTTGAGTGTGGACGATAGCATCATAAGAGAATCCTACATAAACTGAAGACTTTGTCAACATATTCCACAACAATAGAAGAAACTCAAAAAACTATATCACCACAAGTAGAACAAAACTACGCGATACAAAATGTACACTAATATCGAAAAGATTGGTCCTGGATCAAAATCATGCATAGTAATTTTTAAGATAGATCCCATTTCTAGGCTCTGCCAAGGTTTTCCCTTCATAATTGACTAAATCGTAGGCACCTTTATCTAACACCCGTTTAACCACGTAAGGACCATGCCACATGGGATTAAACTTTCCTTCCCCTAAGGGTTCCTTAGCTTGGTCCCACAAAAGGACCAAGTCACCTTCACTAAACCTCCTAGGACAAATAGACTTATCATATTGGACCTTAACACGATGCTTGTTAATCTCAAGAGCCACTAAATCATCTCAACGCTACTCATCAAGCTGCTCTAAGTAGACCAAACTTTCTTCCAATGCGGAAGTGTCTGGTAAAACCTCCATGACTAGCTTCAATGAAGGGATCTTGCACTCAACCGGTAAAATCGACTCCACCCCATTCAAAATTTGATAAGGAGGAAAACTGGTGGCAGTCTTAACCACCGTTCCATAAGCCTACAAAGTAGGATATAACATGATATGCCAATTGGTCTTTCTTTGTGTGATGGTTCGTTGGAGAATGGAATTAAGTGACTTGTTCACTACTTCAACCTGTCCATTTGCTTACGGATAATAAGAAGAGGAATTCTCTTGCTTATACCCTAACTTCAAAGACAACTCTTCCATCATCTTATTCTGAAAGTGCCTTCCATGGTCAGTGACAAGCTCCCTTGGAATATCTAACCGTGTGATAATCTGGTTGAATACGAAATGTGCGACTGTCTCACCGTCGGATTTGATTGTGGGCATATGCACTGCCCATTTCATGAACTATTTAACAACCACAATAATGTGATGGTTCCCCCCAACCAAATCTGGGTTTCAATCCATAAAATAGACCCCCCACCCAATGAAGGGACCGATGGTGATAATCGGATGCAAAGGGGTGGGACAAGAACACATATTTCATGCAAACACCTAGCAAATGTGGCACCGACCACATTAATGCAATATTTAAATATGGATGACCAAAAAAACATTCTCTCAAAATCTTATGAGCTGTACAAAGCCTAGATAAATGACCACCACACACCCCTCTATGGAAATCATTCAAAACAACCTCTGCCTCCTTGTGAGTTAAGAAATGATGCAAAATGGAATCAACCACATGACGGTACAATGTATTGTCCACTATGAGGTAATTCTTCACTACATGATGTAGTCATCAAAGCTCAGCTCATGAGAGTGTAAATTTGAGCACATAGATTTGTAGACAAATACACAACTCACAAAGTAGATCTCACATTTTACTCAGCAATTGAAGAATGAAACAGTGAAAAAATGGCTTGCAGCTGTGAATGCTTTCATTAATCAAAAAGTAATCAGATGATAATTACAATGAAGTAAAATGGCTTTAATAGCCATATGAAATTTGAATCCACATGAGGAAATTCGAATTGATAGACTCTACTTGACTGTAGGTAACTAAGACCTTGTCTAAATCACTATCGAAGGACTCAGTAGTTAACTGACCTTGTCTAAACCATAACTGGAGTTCATTGGATCTCTAAAACATAACTAAAGTGTTACATTCAGTGTTGACTAAGGTTAATTGACTGTGGTAGGTGAGAAATGAGCCCCAGATGAGTGCATCTAAGTAAACCTAGTGCTAGCTGAATGTAGAGGACTAGAACTGAATGTAACTGACTCCTAACTTAGCTTGACTAGTCATTAACTGAAGTGAACTGACCTTGGTTGATTTTGGCACTGCCAATGGCTTCCTAAATTGTAGGGATTGGTCTAGGAGGCTCCTAAACTAATGCAATCAAGTGTAATCAGTGGCAGTGAGCCTCAATTAGTGTTCCCCACACTTTAGTAACTGAAACATGTGCCCCAATTAGGTCAAGTGGACCCAATGGTTTTAATGACTATAAATAGACTGGATGGACTCTCGATTTAGACATATGACCAAATTTGGACAAGGGAGGATTAATAATCCTAACAAAGAGGTGAGAAGGAACCTTCAAGATCTACAAGTAGTCAACAATGTCCCCCTACCATGGGTATGCAATCAAAATAAGAAATATGTGCTCATCAACGAATGAGTCCTCATGAACATCTCCCTCATCTAGACTCAGAATATCAGATATAATCTCAACAAAAAACAATGATTTCTTTTACTTCACCAAAACAAACTCAAGGTCAAATTCTTGCAATATCACAATCCATTTATTGTACTTTCCCCCTATCATCCTTCTTGTGAGGATGAGCTGAAATGGATTAATGTGAGCTATAAAAAAAGTCTGCCGAAGAAATATATTATGCCTAAAATGTTGAACTACATTGATGGTAGCTAAGGCCAACTTCTCAACATGTGTATAACAAAATTCTGCATCAATAAGGTTTCGACTAAGATAGTAGATGACATGCTCATGAAGCTCCTCATCATCTTGAACCAACACCATACCAATGATCTCTTGAGACACAACCACATATATCAAAAATTCATGACTATAGTCAGGTGGACTAAGCACGGGGGCCGATGCCAAGGCTCTCTTCAAAGCATCAAAATACTCCTAGGCTCGCTCATTTCAACAACTGCACGAAGCCTTTAGTCAAATTGGAAAAATTTACTAAGAATCTTCTAGAAAAAAATTTCATTCCTTGCAAACATTATATATGTCTGATGTTACGTGGGGGATATAATTGAAGTATTGCCTCAACCTTCAAGGGATTGACTCTAATACCATCCTTGGAAACAATGAACCCTAGTAAGCGACCGACCTTAATGCAAAAGATGCACTTATGAGGATTTAACCAAATTTCATAACGATGACATATTTTGGAAACCAAACATAAATGATAAGGATGACACACCCTCATACAAGAGTGAGAATCTAAGTCATACAAATACACTTCAATAATCTTTTTAATATCATGAAAGGAAAAGGTCATATCCTATTGAAATGTTGCTCTAGCATTTTTAAGGCTGAATGGCATCTTTCGATACACAAAAGTACCCCAAGGGAAAATGAAAGCAGTCTTATGTTGGTCATCAGGTTTAATCGGAATCTAATTATATCCAAAAACACCATCCATAAAGGAGAAGACTTCGCTCCTTGCACACTCATCCAAGATTTGATCAATAAATGGTTCAAGGAAGTTATCCTTAGGACATGCTCGATTCAAGTCTCGAAAATAAGTGTATACTTAGATCGTTCCCTGCTTCTTATCCACCAGAACGGGGTTTGAAACCCACTTCATCAAGGGAACCAGATAGATGAATCCTGCTTTGAGAAACTTCTCTATCTCAAGGCTTAATAGCAGGTGCTTTCCTAGGATTCATTGAATGTAAACACCGCCAAACAGGCTTAGCATCTGGATAGGTTTTGATTTCATTTTTGACAATGTGAGGGTCAATTCCTGGCATCTCCTCATACGACCAAGTGAAAACATAACAGAATTCCTTAAAGAGATCAGTGTACTCTGTAACCTCATCGGGGGAACAATCCACCCCAATGTACACGTTCTCAATCTTTCCAGGAACATAAAAAATGTTGATAGGTATAATTGGTGACAATTTCTCCATGTTCCCTTCAGCATACTTTCTACAAGAGCTTAATGGGAGCACGTGCCTACCAACATTGTCGCTCAGAATCTCCCTATAGTCATCACACTCTATGTGATCAAGCTTAGGGAGGAAATACAATCGATGATGCAACTCTACCCAAGGTTTTTCTATCCCAGACATAGCCTCAAGAATAGCTTCATCTGAGGGAAAAAAATAATCAAGGTATTCTTGAGGGTGAGATGACTCAACTGCCCAAGCAGGAAGTACATACGGGTCCTCCTCCTTTGTCCATGAAGAGAAAGGACTAGACTCTACAACAAGACCAATATTAGCTTGATACACCACCAATGTTGTAGGAAATGCCATGTCTGTCTCAGTAGGTATATAATTTTCATTCGAAGTACTCAGAGAAGGAAGAATCCAAGGATCCTCCATATGTGAAGTGCGAAAAGGAACCGAATTCAACAATATTGAATCCTTACCAAGACTAGAACCGATCATCAGAATGGGCATGACACATCTAAAAATTCCCATTAGCGAAGGATACATGCCCACCCCAACATTCTTAGTTGTGAGGTGAGAATGATCAATAACCGGGGAAGAAGCTCCAAATGATGCTTTCGAACTAGAATTATCAAAGGATCTTTGATCGATCGTCACAACCTTCCCATACAAAGGAAAACAAACAACCTGGAAGAGTGATGATGCGACAGCTTTCATATTGTAAATTCACTTCCTACCCAATAAAAGATTATATTCAAGGGGAGCATCAACCACCTTGACCTCGATCGCAATGGTATTCCCTCCCAATTAGACCTCAAGGGAAGGAAGGATAGCATGCGGACGAAATTATCTCCCATCAAATGGAGTTAACATGTCTCCTAGCTTAGACAATGCAGGAGAACCCAACCCCTTCCAACATGACAAAGACATCATGTAAGCTGTAGTGCCCTCATCAATCACCGTGTGCTTGACAATGTTCTTTAGACACTCTACATGAACCAAAAGGGACACTTACTAAGGAAAGTGAGGATGGACTCCATGAGTTTCAAATTTTATCACAGAAGGAGAGCTTCCATCAGCCACCTCGAGAGTAGACAACAAGGCTTTCCTTTGTGGAGGAAAAATCTCAAGAAATTATAAAGAGGACATCGCACAAGGAGTTTGTCCCAAATCCTCGATGGTAGAATAGTTTTGGGTGGCTCAGGAATTAGTATTGTTACTCGAATGCTTCAATAATTCATTAGGAATGCAAGGCAGAGCTTCACGATTATCACTAGGTTTTTCGATACACAAAGGGCTCTCAGGTGGAGTGGGTTCTTTCCCAAGGTTAGGTTGTGATGTACCATAATCCTTAGAATGAGTCACAAAATTCATATAATTTACCATGTTAATGCAACCATGGTCGCTACCGGTGTCCAACACATTTGGAGTTCCACCAGAAGGACCACCAAGATCCATGGTCCTCGATTTCATATTCTTGTTTTGTGGTAAAGGATTTGTCAACATAGCTGATATTTGTGCAATGAACTTCGAGGAATCATCCATTCGAGGGCACAAGTGAGTGAGGTGATCATCCCCATACAACGTATAAGGAAATTTAACCTTACGCTTAGGTTTCTTGTCCCCACAACATTATTGTTGTTGTTCTTGTAATTATTATCATTTTGATTTCTATTCCCACCGTTTTGATTATTTTTACATTTCTTTTTATTCCATATAGGTTTTTGGTTACCTTTCTGGTTCGACGATTGCACTGAAAGTACATTTGTTGTTTGGGTAAGATGAGACGAAGCCGTAGCTTCTCCCAATGCAGATTGGTTAATAGACAAATTATTCATTTGGTTTGTAACTGAGCTCATGGGTTTGGTACTTACAGAGCCAACAATGCCATCGTCTTGCGGCCTAGGTTTAAACTTGGGGTCAAAATTGTTATATTTTTATCATTTAAGCAATATTATTTTAGGATCTTATCTGAGAGAATAACATGCACATCAATAAACACAAGAGACAAGAGACACAAAGAATTTTCCTCGGGGAAACCATAAAGGAGAAAACCCTGCAACTTCCTGAGAGATAGAATGAGCACTAATGGTAGCAATAAAAACCCAAATATAGAAAAGATGATCTCCAAAGATATTCTCTCTCTCTCACTTGATAGAGCTTCTCCTCTCTCACTCATGCACCCCAATGAGTGAGTGTGTGTGCGATAAATAGAGAGGCTCACTCTCTATTTATATTTTTTCACTCACTTAATGTCCACTTCAACATGTTGTCCCCACTTAACAATTAATTACTAGGGCTGACATTTCTAGGAGAGTCTAATAACCCTAGTTCCCGACAACTATGGGGTCTTTTACCTCTGATCAATAAGGAGGGTTAACCTTGACTCAAATGTGGGGACTATTTCCCCGACTTACAATGGAGGGTTAACCTCAATGACTTTACATGACTTGTTTACATTACAGATACTTATAGGAATAAACATCAGGGTACAATACATAAAATATACAAGTGAATACATTCTGAAGTTACAAATACATCAACACTCCCTCTTAACTAGGAAGGTATTATCTCAACACAATTTATCAGCACACGTCTTCTTCTCTGTATCATCTAGATCATCACCAAGTCACATTGATCTTCATCTTAAAGTCATCTTAATTGTCAAGTCATCTTCATCAAGTCCGGATCATCACTTTATTTGGAGCATCACTGGATCATCATAAAGTATGGATCATCACTTGATCTAGAGAATCGTTGAATCATCATCAAGTCTGGATCATCACTTGATCTGGATCATCATCATCATCACTGCTTCCGCTATCTCAATCAAGTGGTGCTATCTCTTCAATCTTCTTGTCACAAGAAGTTCTACAAAGCCAACCCTTTTTCATGTTGGTTCTAGGCATGGCCTCCAAGTAGTTTTGCATCTTCTTCAGCATTTATATCTGACCCAGTTAGAAAGGACCTCCTACCACTTACATCTGACCATGGGATGAACACATTGACCATGTCATAAAGGCACACCCAACACTCACATATGACCATGGTATGAACACATCAACCATGTCAGAAAGGCCCAGCACTCACATCTTACCATGGTATGAACACATCAACAATGTAAGAAGGGCTCAACACTTATATCTTACAATGGGATGAACACATAAACCATGTAAGAAGAGCTCAACACTTATATCTGACCATGGGATGAACACATCAACCATGTCAGAAGGTCTCTACACTTATATCTGATCATGTGGAATGAACACATCCTACAGTCACATCAGAATGGCTCTCAGTCCCAAACTGAAACAAATTCCTGGTAACTGACTAGGTGCCTCCATTCTCCCAGAGAATTGCCTCTCAACACTAAGCTGAGCTTCAGTCCCAGATTGAATCAATTTCCTGGTAACTGACTAGGTGCCTCCATTCTTCCAGAGAATGGCCTCTCCACACTAAGATGAGATTCATTCCCAGACTGAATCAATTTCTTAGGAACTAACTAGGTGCCTCCATTCTTCCAGAGAATGGCCTCTTAGCACTAAGCTGAGCTTCAGTCCTAGACTGATTCAATTTCTTGGTAACTGACCAAGTGCCTCCATTCTCCCATAGAATGGCCTTCAACACTTAGATCTGATCACGTACGAGCCAATCCTATAGTCACATCAGAATGGATCAGCACTTACATATGACCATGGAAGGAACCAATCCTCTCACCATGTCAGAAGGGCTACACATACTCATCACTTCCCCTTGGAAGGAAACTCAATCTGGAGAACGCCAAGCTTCTCCCTAAAGTACTCAAACTTCACTTTGGCCATTTCTAGCATAGAATCACATCAGGGCTGATTACGTCCAAGGATAACCTGCGAGCTTCACCAAAACCAATTATATATGAGGACAACCTACATGACCGATTACATCTGGGCAACCTACGAGCTTCGCCAGGATTTTATGCTCAGACAACCTATCTCATTGGCTATGCTAGAGATCCCTCTTTTGAGAGATAGTAATCTAGATCACATACTAGAGCTTCACTGCTCCTCTCTGATCTCATACTCAAGCAACACCCCGAAATGCTCTTCCTATCAATGGCACTGCCCAATATGAATCCACATAACCCTCTAAGTTAGTCTTCTGATTCACTTCATACTTGAGCCCATATTCAACTATACCCTTTAGGTACCTCACTGCATGCTTTGCAACCATCAGGTGAACATGTCTCAATGTGTTAATAGCAAAGCAAATATCTAGTCTCATATTTGTCAAGTACATCAAGGAACAAATCATCTGACAATACATTGTCGCATCAACTGTCTCTAATGAAGCATCACTCAATAGCTTCAGGTTTGATTCTATAGGTGTGGTTATGGCCTTGTATTCCATCATCCCGAACCACTTCAGGATCTGTACCATATACTTCCCTTGTTCTAGGGAGATTCCATCTGCATTCATATCCAAGTCCTTCATTTCGAACTTGGCAGCAAGTTTCATTCTTGCAACTCTAATGAGTTCCTCTTTTCTATCAGGAACAAGTCATCGACATATAACAGGAACATCACTGGTCTTTCACCTTCAACCTTGAAGCAAAGGTTGGAGTCAACTTTACTCTCAGTAAATCCTAGAGTCATTAGTAGATTATCAATCCTTTCATACCATGTCGAACCTCTAGATCTTCTGCAGTCACTCCCTCTGAAGCGGAGCATCATACTCCCTTTGTCTTTCGTACTCTATGCACTAAAACATTATGTACTGGAGTGACAATTAGCTTCCTGTGCTACTAATATTCTATGTATCCATCTAGGGTCATTAGATACCAAGATCCTCTATCTTGAACCTTTTCAAAAGTTCTTCTCGCACCCATCTATGAGCTTGTCATAATCTATAGGCTTCCATCTTCAACCTATAGCAAATGTTAGGATCTTCATCATTCTAGGTGATCTTCAAGCTCCTCATGTATGTGTTATCCCATGGGTGTCTTCTGAGCTCGTACAAGGCCTCTTTCATTTTCACAGATGATTTTTCCTATCATGTGTCTCAATTCCTACTGTCTGCAAATGTCTCTTCATAGTCTATGCATTCTTTTCGTGATAAGCATTGTGCTACGAATCTTGCCTTGTATCCCACAATGTTTCCATCTATTGCATGATGGAACTATGAACTTTTCTTCAGGTCTCGATACTACATCCTAGACATCATTCTTCTTGAACTAGTCTTCCCTTACTTCTTGTTTACTTCTTCATAGCTGGAAGGTTCTGCATCAATGATGTCACTACATTTGTCATACTATTCTTCATCTTGAACTTTCGTAACTTCTTCTTTGGAACAAGTCTCATCCTTCTTTGCTTGTAGGAAATTTTACGCGATATTTCCTACAAGTCAAATGCATTAGTTGTATGGTTAGAAACATTTCATCAGTTATATTCATTATGAAAAATTATTATGCATAAATATATGATCATGCAACTATTTTATCCAATACAACATTCATCCATATCTCACGGAAACTTTCTAGATGCCTTCCATCTCTACC
>LPNX011103017.1:193451-211177 GCA_001517045.1 Pseudotsuga menziesii
GTGTATGAGAACTTTGTTGGGTAGTTGCTTCTTAACCCCAAGGTAAGGTTACACCCTAGTAAAAAACTCTTGAACATGATAAACCTTGGTACTGAAATAGTCATCCTAGATAATCCCATTGACCCTAGAGTCCTTCAATGAAAGGATTACAAAGGGAAGTTACAATACACACCAATAGTAGAGGGTGACATCTCTTACATGAAGTCATTCTTAGAGCTTCGATTGGCATATTAAATGCATAAGGTCCAGCCTAGCAATAGGTCAACGAGAAACATGTTAGAAGGTAAAGTGAAAGCACAAATAATTGTGATTTCTTAGGAATCAAAGAGGTGGTGAGTCTTCCTGGAAAAAAATTCACCAAATTTTTACAATATTTTATAAATCAGTGAAATATTCGCTATTTTTTACAATTTTCTATTATGTAATGAAATATTCGCCAAAATTTTACAATATCCTATAACTTAGTGAAATATTCGCCAAGATTTTACAACATTATATAATAAAATGAAAGATTCGCTAAAAAAATTATATATACATATTATATTATTGATAAAATCGCCTTCAAGTTTTCCTATATATCGGGGGGATTCGCCCATTTTTTATACATATAAATTTCGGGGGGGTTCTTAAAATTATCCCTGCTCCTCCCACCTGACCCATATAGGGTTGTGTATTATAGTGTGGAGTACCTTGAGGATGGGGTGCTATGAAGCCATAGTTAGGAGGCTGATAAGCGAGTTGATACCCAGACCCATAAGGTGTATAAGTTTGACCATAGAATGCTCCATAATATAGTCCACAAGACATTATGTAAGATGGACCATAGTATGTTCTATGAGATGGTCCATAGGATGGTACATACCCTACTGACACATGAGGAGGCACATAGCCTTGTGACACTTCAGTGTGAGCCAACGTGGAATGAGCATGACTAATAGTAGAAATCCATCTTGAAGGACCATGTGAGTTAGGTGGAGGATGTGTCATCAAAAATGCATTTGAAGGAACCGATGTTGAAGACAATGGAATATGGGAAGGGATGTAACTTGTTCCCCCAATATTCACATGTCTACGATCAGTCCCCCGAACGGGAACGACATTACTAGGCCTAGGATGCATGTGTGAAGGACCTTCCACCATAGGAATGGGTGGTGTAATATGACTAGTGTTAGTGATTGAGCAAAATATGAAGAAATGTGTGCTTTAGAACTTTAATCCATAATAACAGTGCATATAAATCACATCAATAATTCAAAGATATAAACCAAATCATAGAACACAAGATATACCCTGGGAAAACCCTCCACTAATTCAGAGGATGAAAAACCTAGAAAACGATCTTCAAGTATGATATATTAGTAGTAGATAATGATTACAGCACAATAGTAGATTGCTTTCACTAAGAGCACCAGAGAGAGGAGATCAAATGGAACATTGTATATAACTTGCCAAGTGCATAACACTTTAATAAAAAGTCAAATTAGGTTTTACAATAAAAATAGAATGGATGCATGTAGCAACAACTTGTTAACACTTAGAACACTGATCCATTTTTAATCATGCACCCCATAATGATTTGGTGTCAAGCTGGAACTCCATAATTATCTTCCACATGAAGATATGTGCTTTCCATTAATTAACTAACTCTAACTGAGTACTTAACTGAGTTGAAATGAATGTAACTAAGTTGAACTGAATGTAACTAAGTTGAACTGAATATAACTGAACAGAATTGAATGTAACTGAACAAAAATGAATGTAACTGAACAAAACTAGTGCATATCCATTAGTGTTTATTTCCAATAACCATTTGCATAAATTACGTATTTTAACCCTTAATTAACTGAAATTGTTTACCATAACTACAATTCAAATTCTCTCTATATCTATATGCTTATATTAAATATCTCTACATGGTCCATGTGTGTTTTCATTAATTAATCATATCATACTCATAAGATCCTTTCCGAACCTATGATCATATGTATTTCCCCAGTTCATATAGTCATATGCTAAAATAAATCACTCTAGGGGTAGCTAATCCCTAAAGGAGAATTGTAGCACCTATTGACCATGACTAGCCATACACCACATAGTATATCTACTTTACATAGTGAATTACACCACCTCACAACTTGAGGATATCCATAGGACTACATAATCCTACTGTCCACCTCAATAATATGAGGATATTCGTAGGAATACACAAGCCTATTGTCCACCTCAATCATATGAGGATATTTGTAGGACTACACAAGCCTACTGTCTTGATATTACTCACAATACTTTACAACATCACCAACTCAATCATATGAGGATATTTGTAGGACTACACAAGCCTACTATCTTGATACTACAAGACTCAGGAAGGACTCCCGATGTTGTAATCTCAATAACTAGTGCTACCAAACCTCTCCGCCTGGAAAGGAATGGAAGTGCCCCTAGGCATAACACTGAGGTCAACAAACTGTCCCACATGGGGAGCCATATTGGTCTCAAGAAGGTCTGGCATGCCATATATTATTGTGCTAATGTTAGTGGGTGCGTGGTGAGTCTCACTTCCTGGAATGTGTGGCCAATACCGGTGGTTAGAGTTCATGAAGTCTGCAAATTATGATAAATATTCATGTGATGGTCCAACCGAATGATGGATAGACCCCAGTGGAGTCCCATTTGTGCTTGAAGGTTCACCCTCCCATAATGGATGTGGTGAATAGGGCTTATACGGAATCTTAGACTCATGATGGCTCATGGTGAGATACGTGTGTGAGTCAATGTGAGTATTAGTCCACCCAGAATGTTCGGTTCTCTCTCTCAAAGGAGGAGGATATGTAGAAGGGGGAAGTCTTGGTAAACGAAGAGAATGGAAAAGTGCCACACTCAGATCCACAATGACTCAAAAAAAATAAAAGACTCAATCTAACTATGCAACCCTAAGAAATATAGTGTACACAGAGCATACTCCTAAGAAAATCTACAACCAAGAACAAGAAAACCAAGGGGAGGATATGTGAGCTCCTGAATGAAGTAGGCATGTATCTCCTAGGAGAGGCTTAAGACTCCCATACACAACAAGCAGAGGTTCATAACCAATTATAGTGGCCCTTAGCTTCAATGCATATAAAGATTGTGCTTCCTGACCCCTACCTAGCAAGGACACCTACATAATAACGTCGAAAAATACCCCTTGTGATACCTAGGTAAGGTAACTAAGGTTACCCCAATATAATCAATGCTCAGGAAGAATGTCACAGGTAGGATCGACCGTATGGGAAGGGTAGAAAAGACCGAAGAGTGAAAGCACAACCGGTACCACAAGGGTGCACCAACGGTACCTGAAAGGCCCCCAGATACGAATATGATCCTAGAAATATCTTTGGTGCTCACAGAAAGTGATCGAGGGTCATCCCAATCACAATCACGTGTGCCTGCTCATGCTTAACTCCTGTGTAAGAGGAGCATCTTGAGAAACACTAATTATACCAAGGATTTCACACTCTCACCTAAACAGGAACCTAGTTTTCTGTGTTTAGTATTCTTGGAGAATTGACTTACAATGAACTATTCCAAGACTTTAAATCCTAATCTTGTTGCTGAACCCTATAAAAGAAAAATTTGTAGTTCATTTTATTTAAGTGTTGATTTTAATTGGCTATGATTACTCAAGGGAAATGGTAATGCAACTAATGATATGAAGACTCAGCAATGTAATAAAAGTGCACATCTAACAAACAATGCCAAGTGCAATCTTTGTAGAATGAAAAGCAGGCCATGCCACTACATGAGATGCAAGTTTCTTCCTTCAAATGAAAGTGCAATCTTTCCTAAATGAAAATCTGACTATAATTCAATAAGAAAACCTAATGCAAGTACCATGCAAGTGAAAAATTGCAAGAATGCATAATGATGCAACAGAAAAATATTTTTAATTTTTAAAAATAAATGAGTTATAAAAGAAATAACAAACTCTACAACTCTCATACCCCGCAACCACCCACAGACAACATACAATCAAGGCACTAAGATAAAAGAGACCTAGTGCACTAATCCAAACACAAAAAGGAAAAAATGAATGACAAGAACAAAACCTAATAAAAAATCAATCGAAAGGGGTATCTGGTCAGAAGCAAAGGTTGTATATAGACACCAATAGTACCCAAGAAGACTCAACAATCATCAAAACTCACCCAGAAACACTCAATCCTCCAACTAAGGCTCAAAACAAAAGCATGTGCGACTGTATGCAGTAAACCGATGTATATACATGGCTGTTTAGGTGAAACCCACGTGTATACATGACTGTGAAGTAAATACCATGTACAAGAAGAAAAGGTAAGAAAAATAGGGAAAATTGATAAGCCAAGACCATATTACTCCCACAGGACACTATTGGGAAAATATACCTCCAGATCCAACACAAAAACATAGAAATAAAGAGAAATTCAAGCACATTGAATACTCAATCCACAAATAAAAACAACTAGGAACCTCCCCAGTAGAGTCGCCAATTATATTATGGAGAGAAACTTCTTTTGGCTTGGGGGTACCACAACAGACAATATGACACCAGAAATCAATCTTTTCCAACACACAAGAGAAGTAATAAAATATAACACTAAGGGATATAAGACCGTACCTTGTTCTAGATGGTTGAAGTAGATCCCCCTTGAGCTTTTCCAATGCAATTGCAATTATAATTTGCTCTCAAAAACAACAAACCAAAGCAAGCATGATATATATACATGTGTTAGCACTACTCTAGCATATATAATCAATCATGTATAAGCAATTAAATATATCCATGCAATCAATATTCATATTCAAATGCACATGGATTGGACAAAAAAATATATTTCTATTAATAAATCAGAGATACATAGTGACAAACCCTGTCGGCACTTCTGTGAACCGAAGAAACTGAGTCCTCCACTTGGGCCTCCACCACTTCAATCCTCCATCTCTCGAGAGCAAGGTCACAAAGAAAAGGAAAGCTTGGGAAGAACACTATGTTCTCCAAGGGACAAAGGGATGTGGACTCAAGTATAAGAAAAACTGAGGAAACAATGGACAATAGTTTATTTTCTCTTCAGTTTCTCCTCCTTCAATGTATCCAAGGGGTTCCTTATATAACACTCCAAAAAGGTAATGGAGGGTCGAATACGAGCATTTTCAAGGCATACGAAAGGCCAAGAGTCAAGTTATTCAGAATCATATGAGGAAAACTCCAAATTTTTTTGGACTTATGCACACGGGTTTGAGGTCAAAAGTCATGTGTACACATGAGTATAGCTTTAAAAGTCACATACATGAATAAACAGGTGTTTTTTAGGGATGATGTTGGAACATCAAAGTATACTATAAGTGCATGGGGTCCAAAGGGTATGAAGGGGATATAGAAGGGAATAAATATGTGATCAACCATGTGTGGTAAAATCAACTATAACACCCAGCCTACCACCATGTCAGAAAGGCTTAGCACTTACATCCGACCATGGGAGGCCCAACCTTCCACCATGTCGGAAAGGATCTACACCTACATCCGACCATGGGAGGCCCATCCTACCACCAGGCTGGAAAGGATCAGCACTTACATCTAACCTTGGAAGGCCCAGCCTGCCACCATGTCGGAAAGGATACCAGAATCATCACTTCCCCTTGGAAGGAACCTCGATTAGAAGTACACATCGGAGCTTCATTGCTCCTCTCTGCATCATATAGAAATGAAATTCATATCAATCAAATCAAATAGTATCTTTCAAAAGAAACATACTACCTCACAAATAGACGAGCAAGTGGACAAATATTTTTCCTTGACTATACTTAGGGCCATGCAGGAATGCATCCTGCCAAACCAATAGCCCATACTGGATCTCAAACTAAAGAAGAAACACAAGGTTCTCTTCTTCTTAGTGGAGCTACCAATCAAAATCAACATAACCATGTAGGTTAGTTTTCTTATTCTTATCATACTTGATCCCATAATCGACTGTACCCTTTAGGTACCTCACTGCATGCTTTGCAACCAGGTGAGCATGTCTCAGATCCATCAAGAACTTGCTTGGGTTGTTCACAGCAAAGCATGTGCTCGGTCTTGTATTTTCTAGGAACATCAATGAACAAATCATATGATGATACATCGTGGCATCAACCATCTCTGATGAATCCTCACTCAATAGCTTCAGGTTCGATGCCATAGGTGTAGCCATGGCCTTGCAGTCCATCATCCTGAACCTCTTCAGGATCTACACCACATACTTTCCTTGTCCAATGAATATTATATCCATACTCTACCACACCTCCATGCCTAGAAAGTAGTGCATCACACCTAATTCCTTCATCTTGAACTCGGTAGCAACTATCCTGCTTGCACCTTCAATGAGTTCCTCTTTTCCATTCAAGAATAGGTCATCGACATACAACAGGAGCATCACTGGTATTCCTCCTTCAACCTTGAATTAAATGTTGGAATCTGCTTTACTCTCAGTAAATCCTAGATCAATCAGTAAGTTTTCCATCCTGTCATATCATGTCAAACCTCAAGATCTTCTGTAGTCACTCCCTCTGAAGCAGTGCATCATTCTCCCTCTACCTTTCATACTCTGTCTATTGAAACATTATGTACTGCAGTAGCTTCCTCTACTACTAATATTCTATGTATCCATCTAGGGTCACTGGATACCAAGATCCTCTATCTTGAACCTTTTCAAAAAATCTTCTTGCACCCATCGGTGAGCTTGTCATCCTCTATAGGATTTCATCTTGTAGCAAAGGTTAATATCTTCATCACTCTAAGTGATATTCAAGCTATTCATGTAGGTTTTATCCCATCGGTGCCTTTTGAGCTCATACAAGGACTTTAATAATTTGCACACATGAGTCTACATGTCATATTTCTCAACTCCCAGTGGCTGTAAATGTCTCTGCGTAGTCTATGCCTTCTTTCTGCGAGAAGCCTCGTGCTACGAATCTTTCCTTGTATCCCACGAGGTTTCCATATACTACATACCGGATCTTCTAGATCCATATGGAATACACTACAGATTTCCCTTCAGGTCTCTACACCGTATCCTAGAAATCATTCTTCTTGAATTGTTACTCTTTGATCATAGTCGCCTTCCTTTTCTTATTTTCTACCTCTTCATAGATGGAAGTCTCTGCATCAATGATGTCACTCAACATTGTCACATAAATATAGTATGTCTGAGGCCTCTTTCTTTATTTGGAAGTATTTTCATACTATTCTTCATCTTGGATTATTTCTCGTTCCCAAGGTGGTATTCATCTCTCGAGGTGGAACTATATTTCTCGTTATATTCTTCTGAAGCTCTTTCTTTCTCTATGGTTTCTTTGACCTGGGAAGCTTCAAGTTCCTCTTCTAAACTGTTCTTACTTGTTATTAGGAAGATCTACAATTCAAGTTAATTTTCATGATTGCAAACATATCATAATTTCCAAAACATATTAATAGTGACAAATATATGTCACATAGACATGTGACTATTTTAGCCAATGCTACAACATTCATCCATATCATGTATACATACAATAACTTCTAGATGCATTTGAACCTAATGTTATTAAGAGTGTGTACTATTCCTAATATGCCAATAAAGAGGTTTCAATATAGATAAGTATTAATGGAATGTTGTACAACCTCATTGAATTTTTACCCATCATGTGCAATTCATTAGTATAAATGAAAATACTCAAACATATATATCACATCAGCTAAATATAAAAAAAATGCATAACCAAACAATATCATGAAATGACAATTGAATACTTATCTTTATTTTTTTCATGGGTAGGCTCCTTCATGAGCCTTCATCTTCATCATATTCTTCATTCATAACAACATCATTTCTTATCCAAATGCTAAGATGGATAATAGGTTCTTCAAGAATTGAGTCCTTCATACTCCTCGTTGCTTTAGGGATCTTCTTTGAAATGTGAGAGCTTGATCTTCAGTTTCTCCCAACTTCTCTTCTCTTATTATGAGTCAAGCTTCTTCTTGTGTGCACTCTCATCATAATCTTCTGATGGTAATCACTTCCTTTTGGCACACAATCCTTGAATGAATGAATCCCATGATATTGGGAGGTCATTCAAGGTGGTTATAACAATATCATATTTTTCCTTGATTGCTTCGTCATCGCATCAAACACTTCCTTTTGGTTTCTTCAAGGATGACGCATGAGGGATGATATGATATTTAATAGAATCTACAATGATTCTCTTGGCTCTATCCTTATCCTCATCTGCCTCTGGCTCCTAGAACTTCCTTACTGAGATACTGATCCAAGTCAATTTATTCAAGGATCATAGAGGCCCTATACTTCCATACTTGAAAGTTGTCAGCTTCACTAAGCTTGTCATCAAGCTAGTGTGATTAGTCATTTTGAAATGAGAACCTCAAATGTAAATAGAAAAAAATTAGATTTTACTGATTTGAGGTGTCCGTCCTAGTTCTGGAGCTGGCTGATATAGGGTTTGTCAGAGAAACCCTAATTTTCAAAACTTGGAATTTCAAAATTCTTATTGGATAGAAATATGGGCCTCTTTAAGGCAAGTTATCTAATGTACTCCTTTTTCTGAAAACAGTGGAGGGAAGCTCCCAGAACAGGAAGCCCTCGTTTTCCATTTTTTTCTATAGAAATGACAAATATTGCTTCTAATGTATCTCTAAAGGTCCCAATCCTTAAGGTATAAACCTTCTCTCTGGGATAGCCAGATAAGTCTTCTTTTCAATGCCACATGTTAGAGAAGAAATGGATTCTCCAATTGGGACTTATGTTGAGTTTCCCAAGGTGATTGTTGTGGGGACTATTCAACATAAATAACTTGTATGGACTTCCAGGTGTCACTGTTTCACATTATGGGTCTAAAAACCTTACCACATAAACTATATTCCGTGACCTACCTGAAAAATCTTTCTAAATTTCATTTGGACCTTCCTTTCTCGAGATATAGCAAATCTCCTTAGGTCACATGTGTATGAATGTATTCTGGACGAGGCTGGAACCCTGATTTGGAGGTTCCATATCTCCTAAAGTATATCGATTCTGAGGCTGAAATTTTTACATAGTGTACAACACGAATTTTTCTTTGGCATGTAAAAAATTTGGCTTGTGATATTTCTCCAATATCGCGTTATAGCGAAATTTATAGGGTTACTAAATTCAGTCTTCTAGGGTTTTCATGCTTGAAACCCTAATTTCCATTAGCTGCCATTGCAGCTATATTTCGGTTGTACACTGAAACTTATCCGATTCAAAAACTGATACCATCAATAGATGTTCCCTAGTGAGGTGAATTAGCCTATCCTTCCTTGCTTGATGATCTGGAGAGAACACCTTAAACTAGAAAGCCCTAGTTCCTGCAACTACATAGTGCCTTCTTTCAAAGAGGCTCTGATACCATGCTATATTTTCTTAAGATCTAATTATATTATATAGGATCTTTATCTAAAATAATAAAAAGTACAACAAAATGAATAATATATAAAAGATACAGAATACACAAATAATTTCCTCAGGGAAACCATAAAGGAGAAACCAGCGCAAACTTCTTTAGAATAGTAAGATGATCAAAAGTAGTAATAAGAAATGTTTAGCAGTTATCTTTATCTCCTCATATGAATGTCTCTCTCTCTCTCAAACTCCTTAGAGAGTGTGTGAGGTGTGTATAAATGAGGGAGAGTGCCTCCCTATTTATACCCTTTCAAGTCACTGACAAAATATAAGACTCGAGCCTACATGTCATCTCACATGGGGCCCACTTCTCCTAGAGAGACCACAATTACATATTACATGATGTTACATTGGGGACTATTTATCCAACTTACAACAGAGGTCGTACCTCAAGGTCTAGAAACAATTTAGACATCCCGTAAAGGGGTAACTTACATCCCCAATGGGGGTACAACAACATACAATAATAATATGCATAAGAATATCTTCCAAAGTTACAAATACATCAACAAAAATGGAGTGGTGTATTTTACAACATAATGGTTGATTGGTTGAAAGGTGAGTATGTTATTTGCTTAACCTTCCCCTCATTCTCTATAATACATGTTTTTTTGTTGTATATGTGAAATAATAAATGAATGTAGCTATCATATGGCGTATTGTAATTTCTTCTACAATTATAGAAACCTCCATTGTGGTATGTTATGTGGATGTTTGTGTGATAGTAAATAGTGGAAATTAATGAATTAACAACATCAAAGTCCCAACATCTCATCATCCTTATGTAAATGGGGGTGTGTAAAATTATAGTAATCATCCTATTAACATAATGGTTGATTGGAATTCTTAGGAGAATGAGGGTGTGCACAAAGGTAGCATCCCTAGTATTATCATAACGATTATGTGAATTATTACCCCATATGTTGTATGTATCGCTACACTTGTGGTTTCTCATCACAAGACTTAACCAATAGGTTGAATTAGTTTTTGGATGCCTTGGGTTCTTTGATGCTAGAGTTATGATTCATGGTGCGATGTGTTATATTTTTACCATTTAAGCTAGCATTATATTAGGATATTTAACTAAGAAAATAACAAGCACAACAATCAAACACAAGAGACAATGAACACAATGTTTTTCCTCAGGGAAACCATAAATGGAGAAAACCCCACAAATTACTAAGAGATAGAATTAGCACCAAAAGTAAAACCCCAAAATAGTAAGATTATCTCCCAACAGTAGTAGCCTCTTTCTTTCTATCCCTAGCAACTTCTTCTTCCTCAGCTATGCGCTACAACTAAGTGTGAGTGAGTGTGTGATAAATAGAGAGGCTCACTCTCTATTTATACAAATTGCCAACTTGACAATAACTCACTATGGCCAACTTCTCTAGGAGATTCTAATAACCCTAAGGCCCTGCAACTGCGGGGACTTTAACCCTTGCATAATAGGAGGGTCGCCAAAAATGACTTGACATGACTTGTTTACATTATTGAATCTCCTAATAGGAACATCGGGGCATGACATCAATCAAATACATTATAGAAACTTCCCAAAATAAACATCAAGGTACAAGACATAAGATATATAGGTGAATACATTCTGAAGTTACAAATACAACAACACTCCCTCTTAACTAGGAAGGTATTCTCTCAACACAATTTATCAGCACGAGTCTTCTTCTCTGTATCATATGGATCATTAATGAGTTCTCATCACCTTCATCTTCAAGTTATCTTCATCTTCAAGTCATCTTCATCTTGATCTGGATGATCACTCGATCTAGATCATCACTGCTGGATCATCATCACTGGATCTGGATCATCACAGGTGTTATCTCTTGATTCTTCTTGTCATAGGAAGTTCTATAGAGCTAGCCCATTTTTATGATAGATGTACATCTATAGAGCCAATCCTTTTTCAAACTGGATGTATCATCACATAGCTAGTCTTTTTTCATACTAGATGTGGCATCTACATAGAGCCAGTCCCTTTTCATACTAGATGTGTCATCACAGAGCTAGTCCTTTCTCATACTAGATGTGGGATCTACACAAAGCTAGTCCTTTTTCATACAGGATGTGTCTTCACAGATCTAGTCATTTTTCACACTAGATGCGGGATCTACGTAGAGCTAGTCCTTTTTCATACTAGATGTGTCATCACAGAGCCAACCCTTTTTCATGCTGGATGTGGGATCTACACAGAGCTAGTCCTTTTTCATACTAGATGTGTCTTCACAAAGCCAACCCTTTTTCATGCTGGATGTGGGATA
Organism: Pseudotsuga menziesii; assembly: GCA_001517045.1. Classification (NCBI taxonomy): domain Eukaryota; kingdom Viridiplantae; phylum Streptophyta; class Pinopsida; order Pinales; family Pinaceae; genus Pseudotsuga; species Pseudotsuga menziesii. The sequence goes on from LPNX011103017.1 coordinate 205,198, forward strand.
TACACAGAGCTAGTACTTTTTCATACTAGATGTGTCTTCACAAAGGCAGCCCTTTTTCATGTTGGATGTGGGATCTACACAGAGCTAGTCCTTTTTCATAGTAGATGTGTCTTCACAGAGACAACCCTTTTTAATTATGGATGTGGGATCATCACATACATATGAAAATGGAAGGAACCAATCCCCTCACCATGTCATAGCTCTTACATCTGACCATGGAAGGAACCAATCCTCTCACCATGCCAAAAGGGCACAACACTTACATCTGACCATGGAAGGAACTAATCCTCTCACCATGTCAAAAAGGAACATCACAAACTCATCACTTCCTCTTGGGAGGAATATCGATCTGGAGAACACCAAGCTTCACCCTGAAGTACTCAAACTTCACTCTAGCCAATGGCTTCATCAACACATTAGCTATTTGTTCGTTCGTCGCAACATACTAGAGCTTCACTACTCCTCTCTGCACCATATCCCTAATATAGTGATACTTGATCTCAATATGCTTCGACTTGTTATGGAACACCGGGTTCTCCGATAACTTCACACAACTCTGGTTGTCGCAATATATACAAGTAGCATTTAACTAGAGATCAAATATATTAGACAGTAGATTCCTTAGCTATACTACCTTAAAACTTGTTGAAAAGGTTGTGACATACTCTACTTTAGCTGTACTCAGTGCACACAAGATTGATTCCTGCTAAACCAAGAGATCACACCTGATCCCATACTGAAGCAACACCTTGAAGTGCTCTTCCTATTGATGGTACTTCCTGCCCAATCTGAATCAACATAACCCTCCAGGTTAATCTTTTGATCAGCCTTATACTTGAGCCCATAATCAACTGTACCCTTTAGGTACCTTAGAATATGCTTTGCAACAATCAAGTGAACATGTCTTGGATCTGTCAGGAACTGGCTCAAGGTGTTCACAGCAAAGCAAATATCTGGTATCATATTCGTCAGGTACATCAAGGACCCAATAATTTGACGATACATCATGGCATCGACTGACTCAGATGAAGCATCATTCAATAGCTTCAGGTTCGATGCCATAGGTGTGGTTATGGCCTTGCAGTCCATCATCCCAAATCTCTTCAGGATCTCTACTGCATACTTCCCTTGTCCAAGGAAAATTCCATCCACATTCTGCCACACCTCCATGCCCAGAAAATAATGCATCATACCCAAGTCCTTCATTTCAAACTCGACAGCAAGATTTCTCTTTGTATCAGTAATCAATCCATCCATACCTGTTACAAACAGATCATATACATATAGTAGGAGTATCACTAGATTTCCTTCTTCAACCTTGTAGTAGAGGTTGGAATCTGGTTTACTTTTGGTAAAGCCCAAACTGGATAGAAATCCATCAATTCTGTTGTACCATGTCCTGGGTGCCTATTTTAAATCGTATAGGGATTTCTTCAATTTACACACATGAGTCTCCCTGTCATGTGTCTCAAAACCAAGTGGTTGCTCCACATACACTTCCTCTTCCACTACACCATTCAGGAAAGCAGTCTTGACATCCATCTGGTGTATCTTCCATTTCATCACTGCATCTAGAGAAAGTACTGATCTGATGGAAGTGTATCTGGCTACAGGTGCAAAAGTTTCTTCATAATCTATTCCTTCTTTCTGGGAGAAGCCATGAGCCATGAATATTGCTTTATATTTTTCTATGCTACCATCTGCAGCATATTTGATCTTTTAGATCCATTTGGAAGTCACCATAGACTTCCCCTCAGGTCTTGGGACAACATCCCAAACATCATTCTTCATGATTGATTAGTACTCTTCAAGCATAGCATCCTTCCATTCTTTCTTTTCTGACGCTTCTGCATAGTTGGAAGGTTCTTTATCAATGAAATCACATACTAAGGCTACATAACTGGAACAGGACCTGGTTCTTTTCCTTTCTCTATGTGATTCTTTTGGAGCCCCATATATTTCTACACCTTGGATAGCTTCTCATACCCAAGAAGGTTTCCTCTTGTGAGGATTCTTCTCCTGAGGTGGATCTACAGGTTCTTAAGGTTCTTCTATTTCTCGATATTCTTCTTGATATTCTTCGCTCATGGTTGTGTCATGAATTCTAGGTTCTCCTACCTCTTCGGGTTCTTCAGTAGTTCTCTTTTTGGATTTGTTGTAAGCTAAGTCTTCGTCAAATGTTACATCCCTGCTGATGTCGATCTTCTTGAATCCTGGGAAGTATGTTCTGTAAGCCCTCGAGATTTTAGAGTATCCCACAAATATACCCAGGCCTTCCTGAAGGATCTAACTTTGTCCTCTTTTCTTTCAGAATGCATATGTACACCGGACAATTGAATATTTTGAGATGGCTGACTTCTAGTTTCTTGCGAAAAAATGCTTCTTTAGGTGTCTTATTCTCGAGTACTCTGTGTGGAGTACAGTTCTGTACATACACCGTTGTTCTGGCAGCTTCTTCCCATAGATCCATGGGAATATCTTGATCATGAAGCATAGCCCTTGCATCTTCCATGATCGTTCTATTCTTCCTTTCTGCAACTACATTCTATTGTGGATTATATGGAGTGGTTAACTCCCTCTTAATCCCTGAATCTTTGCATAATTCTTTGAATTCATTCGATGTGAATGCTCTACCATTATTTGATCGAAAAATCTTGATCTTCTTTTCTTTGTGGTTCTTGATCAAGGCTTTGAATTCCTTGAACTTGCTGAATACTTCATCTTTGTTCTTCATAAAGTATATCCATGTCTTCCTAGAAAAATCATCAATGAAAGAAACATAGTATACATACCCGCTTAATGAACTGGATGACATTGGATCGCATACATCAGAGTGGATGATTTCCAAGATTCCTTTTTCCTTGCTCTCGCTACTTGGAAATGTCTTCTTTGTGTTCTTTCCTTTTGCACATCCTTTGTAGACACTATCATGTTTTGTCTTTATTTCTGGAAGACCTTCAACAACTTTGCTTGCAAGTTGTAGTGGCTTGTAATGCACATGTGAAAGCCTTCTATGCCAGAGTTCATTTGGTTCTACTGATTCATGAACCAAAGCTTGTTCTAGTTGGCCCTTCAATTTGTATAGGCCTCCTTCTTGTTCCCCAATCACTATTGCATCATCAAAAGTATTTCCCTTTGGCCACATAAGAACTTGGCCATCTAGAAAAGAAACCCTCATTCCTTTTGCATCCAATGCAGATATGGAGAGGAGGTTCTTCTTTAGTACTGGTACAAACAATACATTTTTCATCTTCATAGAATTTCCAGAGTCTAGCTTATAGGAGCATTCACCACTACCTTTTATTCGATACTGGTAATCATCCCCAACTTTCAATTTGTGAGGTGACTCATGTTCAGATAGTTTCACAAATGATTCTTTGAATCCTGTCGTATGTTTGGAAGAACCACTATCTATAAGACAATCGTTGCTTCCATGTAAGACAGTTCCCATGAGAGCGGAGATCAGCAAATATTCTTCATCACTTGAATAATCATCACTTTCTTGTATGATTCTCTTTGTGGAAGGTTGATCCGGGAGGATCTAAAAAGGCCAATTTTCAAAATCATCATATTGCAACAAAAATAGTACCATCTCGAAAATATCGTCAAGCCGATTCCAATGGTGCAAACAGCGTGTCAAATGGACTCCAGATACAAAAGATATTGCGTTTTAAAGTTTGGCCCCAACAGGGAAAATTTTGGCTGAAGTGCCACGTGGCAGTCCCTCAAGCTGCCACGTGGTAGTAAAAAAGTGCATTCTGATGAAATATCATGTTGATATTGCATGATGATGTGGCATGATGACATGGCATGATGATGTGGAATGATGACATGGCATGCTGATGTGGCATGATGACATGGCATGATGATGTGGCATGGTGACATGGCATGATGAAGTGGCATGATGACTAGCATGCCTACATTTGTGCTTGAAATGAGTTTTAGGAAATTCATGCATTTACTCATGAGAAATTGTAAAATGATTAATATTTGAAGTGAGTGGAAAAATTACTCACATATTACTCATTTATTTTATTCCTTGAGTTGTTATGAAGTTAATGCATGGTTGTAACCAAAAACAAACATGCCATATTTGTAAAGAAGTTGTAACAAGTTGGTTTATGGTTGAAAAACCAACATGCTATTTAAAAAAGGGATTTTGTTATGTAATGGATTATTGTTGGATTTTGTAAATGTCATTATGGGTAAGTAACTAAATGTGAAAACCCATGGGCATGTGGGCATGAACCATATTTTTGGTTTATGTTCTTAAAAACCAAACCAATTTGTAACTAATCCCAATTTGGAGAATCACATGTATCATGCCACCAAGAGTAGCTTCTCCTATTTAAGCACTTGTAAGGTGGATTTGAAGGGAGATCAAGTTTGGAGAGATGTAGCCCATAGAGGAAGTAAGCATCTGAGAGGCCCCATTGGGGGTCTCCATTGGAGAAGCTCATGGAGAGGCTCCAACCTTGTAGTTCCAGCTTAGAGAGAAAGCATGGCTCCATCATGTACGAAGGTGATCCAGCGTAGGAGACAAAGAAGCAGAGTCAGTTCAAGGAGGCAACATTTCAATTTGCATTTGAAGGCAAGTAGCGACCATCTACACTCTCATCCCGAAGGACAAAGGTGAAGGGATTGGTTGGTAAGAGTGTAACTTTGGTTTTATTGATGCACTTGTCATGCAAACATATTGTTGTCTATTGATACTATCCTGCAGAATATTGTGTGGCGTAGCTCGAGGTTCGTGGCTCGTAGAGTCAGTTGAAAGAGTGCGATTTGCAACATTATGCAAGTCTTTGATCCGCTCGAGGTTCGTGGCTCGTAGAGGCAGTTGAAAGAGGGTGATTGGATACATTGGGAAAATATCTTCATGTCCAAGGTTGGAAACTTCTCGAGACAAAGGAGGCAGGCATTTGCTTGCTTGATTTCTGCAGTCTTCGATTGAGTCCTATAACTTGTGCACTTATGTGACCCATCAGAGGCAGTTATGGTGCGGCGGTAGAGATGAACAGATGATGAAGACTTTGCAGGTGAATCCATTGTGATGTATCTTATGTATTTGTGCATCTTTGCAATGGATTGGTCATTCTATTTTGGAGTAGGCCCGGAGACATAGCCAGGATATCTGGTGAACTCCATAATCAAATCGTGTCTCTAATGTGCTTGAATGATTTTTAATTTTCATGTGGATGATTCTATGTTACACACTTATATTATGCTCATGTTCACTTGCACTAACGTCAAAAAAATGATCCTATTGGTCTCGATTGTTTCGAGCGGGTTCGATGACTTTTTGGGATCGCCCCCGGGATCAGATCAAGTGGTATCAGAGCAGGCTGACAAGTGTTGCAGGTTGTGGACTGTTATGAGCAAAATTTTGTAGTGTGTGAAAATCTAGGAATTGGAAGCAGTTTGTACAGGCACCAATGAAGCAAGAATTAGATGAGCATACCTGCAAGAAGCTTTTGGGGACCAAAAAGCCTTCCTAGTGGGGAGGAATGATCTAGGAGGATCTAAAAAGGCCAATTTTCAAAATCATCATATTTCAACAAAAATAGTACCATGTCGAAGAGCTCGTCAAGCTGATTCCAACAGTGCAAACGGCGTGTCAAATGGACTCCGGATACAAAAGATATTGCGTTTTGAAGTTTGGCCCCAACAGGGAAAATTTTGGTTGAAGTGCCACGTGGCAGTCCCTCAAGCTGCCACGTGGTAGTCAAAAAGTGCATTCTGATGACATAGCATGTTGATATTGCATGATGACATGGCATGATGATATGGCATGATGACATGGCATGATGATGTGGCATGGTGACATGGCATGATGAAGTGGCATGATGACTAGCATGCCTACATTTGTGCTTGAAACGAGTTTTAGGACATTCATGCATTTACTCATGAGAAATTGTAAAATGATTAATATTTGAAGTCAGTGGAAAAATTACTCACATATTACTCATTTATTTTATTCCTT
>LPNX011103024.1:2776-22548 GCA_001517045.1 Pseudotsuga menziesii
GTCGAACCTGAAAAACAATTTTTGAAGGAGAGTAACAACCTACAATGGATCTAATACCATGTAGAAATTCAGGCCTGCAGTAGATTAATTTCACCCACAACAATTAACAATTGATCATGAAAAATTATCAACAATGGAGACTGAATATGGAGCTGTAACACAAAATTATATTAACTGAGTGTACAATAGACAACCCTGTAATAACATAGGCTTCTGAATATATAGAATACATGAGCAAATTGAATGCATAAGGAAGCATCCAAATCTAGCATAAAGCAGGCTTACCCAAAATAGGCAAATCCCCCATGGGTGTAAAAAGTTGATCCCAAATCTATCAAGGACCCCACGAATTAGCAAGGGCGCATAGGCAAGCTAAAGAGTGGTCAAATGGCAGCTCATACATGCATTTTCATGGAGCAAAGAGTGGAGGAGGAAGAGGCAACAAAGCTGATTCACCTCACCTAGTCTTGCTTTCCTATGTGCCTTAAAACACTGAAAAAGCAGGGTATAAAGCAGAAAAAGTAGATGGGCACCTAGGAGGCCAGGAATAAAGCATATTTGATTCCTAAGGCTTTACCAAGTGGTACATGAGTCAAATATGGCAAGTTTGACCTCTATGGATAGGCAATTAGCAACTTGCACATGGTGGGACTCATGGAATAGGAAAATAAGACAAAAATAAATGAATTAATGTCTAAGTGGGTAAATACTATGGGTTGATTATTCTAACATAGGGGGGTACCTAAAAAATACATATCAAAGTCATATACAAAATCATATCTGATGATTCCATGTTCAATAAAGTGGAACACTAGCTCCTTTAAAATATTTGATTACATCATATGATACAGGAAGAAAGGGCATGGATATTACAAAGGTGGTTTAGATCCACAATATACAATGATGAGTTACTTCAAAATATGGAAGTAGTGTTACTGAACATAACAAAATATTGCACAAGTTAGGTTATAGAAATATGAATCTAAGGTATTCATCTAAATCCCCATGTGAATAAATGAGTTGAAGTCAAACATGGAAGGAATTTAATAGAATGTCAGTAAATGAATAATGTTTACAACTAAAAAAAAGAAATTCACCAATAGGGATAGTGAATCCTAAGGTACTATCATCGAAATTCTAGGTCTTTGTCTTTAGGAGATGCTAATGAGAAACTGTAACGTGAGGAGGAAGGTAATGAATCCTTCAACATATCACAAGAGTAACTAGGGAACTGGATGAGGGAAGGTAGACACAAGGGATTCTCATAGATGAGATGATAATGATGGGAATCAGGATAATCAAATAGAGGTACAGATCCTTGAACATTGAGTACAACACAAAGATGACCAAAGGCACATTTTGTCTTGTATATATTACAACTAGACTTATCTGTCATGTAGGAGACATTATCAGATTCCCCATGTATAAAGGACAAGTGGAGGAGTAAAAACTCGAAGTAATAGCTGAGTTGGAAGTGCAAAATGAGACATGAGCATCAGGAAGTTCAAAGAGTGATGTGTTCAAGGATGACATGCTGCCACTGCTTATACCTAAAGAGAGAAATTCTTCCTTACCTTTCTTATTAAGTTGTAATGATTCCAAGAAAGTCAACCCGAGTCTCTCTTCATTTTTGACAAGATTGAATAGGGGAGAGAATAATGCTTGATATGTCACTGTTTCATGAATTTTACAAGCCCAAGCTAGTATATGCTCGTTGGTGTTTTCATAGTTTTGAGAGTCTAAAAAATCCGAAGAAGACTCTAGGGGGGTTCTTTTCTCATACAATTTAGTCTCCTTAGGCCAGAAAATTATAAAAGAATAACTCTCCAAGCTCCAAAAGGACTAAGGTATACCTTTTTGTACTTAGTTGATAAGTTCCATAAAAGAGGTAAACTAATACTAGACCAATGCACCTTCAAAAGAAGCATATAGCCTGAGTTTAATAAGTGTGAAGGAAGGAAATATCACTCAGAAAGATCCATTTGATTACGTGAAATGGGGCTTACAAAAGTAAACTCGATTCTTTGTTCTTTAGGTTTTGCGAGAATGAAAAATAAATAAAGTACGCTCATAATATTTTTCATGTTTAGGTCCAAAGCATGAAAAAAGAGAAAAATAATCTCATCCCGGGTGTTCCTTTTTCATAAATTTAGTCCCTCAGGTCAGGAAAAGAGATAAACCTATGCCTGAAGATAATATTCTTAATTCCACAGAAAAGAGAGTATTCTTTTTGCGTAAATAATCTACATGGTCCGAGAAAAAGATAACTTACCACCAATCTAGATGATCGTTCAATTATTCTTAACAAGTTTGAACGAACAAATTTACTCGGATGTCTAGTATTTTTTGAGGAGTCAGAATAGGGCCAAAAGAAAACTCCATAAGTGTGGGGATCCTTATAATCGGGTATAGATTGTAAAAAGATGCAAAATGAGGTTCATTTTGACATGAAAAACAACTAAGAAGGATCCTTCAAACCTAACACAACTGTGGCATGGGTACCAAGAAGACAATACAGTCTTCTAAACTAGGGTACCCATGAGAAGGAGGCCCTATCCACGGAAGAACAATGATGTGTACGAGGTAAAAGTGGTTTTACACCATAGTCCATGGATGAAAGAGTAATCCTAGGATTAAATGAAATATAAGGTGTGAGTGCAAAGTCTACAATGAAGATTGAATCCTTCCTTATCTGCGGTGGAAAAAAAAAACATTTAAAATGATCCAAGACCTATTGCAGCTAGCAAAAATACCATGGTATTAGTCTATATATTAAAAAGTGATTTTAAACTATAGAAAATGGGTAAAAATTTGAAACTTTTATTATAAAGAGTTCAAAACCAAAAATAAACATACCATTTGGAAATTTTACTATATTTGGAAATTTTTCATCTTCCCACTTCAGTTGATCGTACTGGACAAACCGGTGGACCAATTTCAATTCTGCAATTTGCAGGTTAGCTATCTCTCCCTTCTCTTCCTTTCTATCCATTCAATGTTTATTTTTAATGCAAAATTTGTTGATTTTATGCATTCCCTAAAATATTCCCAAATCATTTGTTGGTATGCTTCATTATAGTCACAAATATGTGTTTTATTCATGGGTTGTTGTACTGCATCCTGCGTATGCTTCGTACTATGTTGAAAGCACAGTCACGAATATTGTGCGGCCTTCTATTTTTGAAAAATTCAATGTGAATTAATTTTGATGAATTCTAACGGTTTATAATGTGCATTGGGCAAGAAAACATGGTCTTAGAGTGGAGAGAAAGGGAACATGAGGACATGAATCGAGAGGCCATGCAATATGCCCCTACTTTGCAAGCATTACAAAGAAGTGGCTTGCTAAATTTCTATTACACATTTAATATGAGATAACAATTCCATCTTTTGGAGACTTTAGCAGACTAATGGGACCATGAGCTCGGACTGTTTTACCTCCAATGAGAGGCCTTGGAGTTGACAATAGATGATATATATTTCATCACAAGTCTTTCTCACAGGGGTACACCTGTAAACTTTGAGGGAACTGGAAGGGAAGGTGACCCTATTAGCGTGAAATATTATGTTGATACTTACATCCTTCCTGGAACACAAAAGTTAGGGACATGTGTCCCAATTTCATAGATAACTAGCTTTCCATTGAAAGCGATCGTAAGCACAATAGCTACGGTTGCTGCTTCAACTGCTTTGCATTTGGCCACACGGACCCACATGCATGTTGCAGTGGAATCTATGCAGGGTATGTTGTTTGACTGGTGCTCAATGTTAATCCCAATAATGAAGAAACAAATTTCTAAATGCAAGATGGGCCAAAGAAATAACTTTGGTTATTCTAGTATCTTAGTGTCATTATTCTTTGAGAGGGTTCCTGCCCTCAACCCTATAGTACCTTTACCATTGGGCTCACCTCATCAGCATAGACTCATAAGTTGCAGGGACCTTTTTCTCCATCCAGGTCGAAGAGGAAGGATCCAGAGTGCTTACGATGATGACTTCTATTATTAATGGGATAGATAGGTTCCTTTTATCGAGCAATTTCCATATGTCGAAATAGATTTCTAAGGAGATCCTAAACTCATCCCCCATCCAAGGGGAGCATGGAGGGAGATATGTATGTTTTATCTGTTTATATTATATTATTTTTATGATTTTTATTCTTAAAGTTATATATACCTATGTATATGATTTTGACCCTTCTTTATGTTTTATATGCATATGTTGGACTAGTTTTCCCCTATGGGCATCCCATAACTTTCGTGCGTCCTAGACAGGGTGGTGGGGACAATAGTTTACTACATGTTATTGAAGGGAATTTGGCTAAGATTACCTATTATGTCCCTACACTTTGGATGGATTGGATCCCAATGATCATTCAGGAGTATGTTGTTGGGTTTCAGTCGACCTGGATACACCTTCTTAGAAGAGTGGCTAGAGTCATACTACATTATATGGAGGCTATAAAGGCAGCCGCAGTCGAGGAGGCTGAGGATCAGGCCAAGAATTAGGAATATATAGACTATGATCCTATTTTTTGTATATTGATACACTTATGACAGGATCTTAGGATCAAACTATCTATATCTATGTGTGTGTGTGTGTCTATATATATATATATATATATATATATATATATATATATATGGCTATGTACATGTGTCTCAAATGTGTCTGTTATATTTATTTTACAATGTGTGTGTTAAGTGCCAATCTAGTATGTAATTCACATATGCATCAGTAATTCTATTTTCATTTCTTGAAATGTGATTAAATGAAATATATTCAAAGTTTCTTTCAAGTAATCTTCCATGCAAAAACTGACGTAGCAAAGTAGGGGTTCGCACCTGATAATCACCATTGAGTTGGGAAACCATGAGTTGAGATTCAAGTCTGACCTCCAAGCAGGTAATTCCACATAGTGTAGCATCCCACAACAACTCAATATCTGCATTGTTTTCATCCACATTATTAGTCGTAGGACCTAAGCGGGCGCCACCAGAGGAAACCAATTATCCTGAGGGTGAATAAATAACCCAGGTGGATGATGGAAAATTACAATTATGCTGGCTAGTGCCATCAACAAAACCTATGAATCACTCATATGACATCTGTAACAATCAATAGACTGTATAAGAAACACTAACCAGCTAATTACCTATTGTACATAAAAATACATACAATAAAAATACATACAATAAAAATACAAGAACAAGTGGCATGTCTAAGCATAGTAATTCTTCAGGTAGAAACCATTTATGGGATCCGTGTTGATGTATTTGTAACTTCATAATGTATTCACTTGTATATCTATGTAGTGTATTTCATTGTACCCAAATGTTCCTATCAGTAGAATCATTAATGTAATTAAGTCATGTAAATTCATAGAGGTTAACCCTCCTTTGTTGATTGGGGGAAAAGTCCCCACAGTTGAGGGGAACTATGGCTATTAGACTCTCCTAGTGAAGTTGGACCTGGTAAGTAATTGTCAATTCTAAAACTAGTATAAATAGAGAGTGAACCTCTCTATTTGTAACACGCACTCAGTCAACACTAGCACATGGGTGAGAGAGAAGTAGTTGGTACAAGAGAGAGAGAGAGAGAGAGAGAGAGAGAGAGAGAGAGAGAGAGAGAGAGAGAGAGAATAGTTGTCAGAGATCATCTTTGTATCTTTGGGTTTTACTTTTTCTTTTATTTCTCATTTTATATTTGAGGAAGTTTTGGGTTTTATCATTTATGGTTTCCCCAAGGAAAATTCTGTGTCTCCTATGATTATTGTTGTGCATGTTATTCTCTCTGATAAGATCCTAGATCATATTGATTAAATGATAAAAATATAACATGGAATCAGAGCTAACCTGAGAAGAAGAAACTCTATAGCTACAAAAGATAGGGATTCTTACTTTTTTAGTCTCTCTCCATAGATCATCAGCAAAAGGAGGCTGGGATAACTCTCCATTGAAGGGCACATATTTTTTTCGAAGTAGAATTTGATTCTGAGCATTTTCAGTTTTTGACCTAACACTATTGCAGGAAATTAGGGATTTTCACAGAAGAGGAATTTTTGAGTGATCCTAGCATAGGATTGATCACCTCCAAAAAATCAAAATTTATAGACCAAGATGAAAAATTTTGGTTGGGTGAAACTTCAGGAAAGTCAAACCCTAATTTGACCCTGGACCTGAAAACCCTAAAATACTAAAACTAGTAGTTTTGGTACATTCTCTATATCTCGAGATTGGAGATGTCTCAGGAGCTGATACTTGCACATGATGAAGATAATTTCGTAGTTTACCCTATGTGAAATTTTCAGCGACATATTCACTATATTCTAGGATATATGTTTCCTCCGAATTAGTGTTCCATCCTATCCCACAATTCATCCCTAAACATGACACCTTAGGAGAATTGTTATATCTCGGGCTACAAAGGTCCAAATGAAATTTCACAAGATGTTCCAGATAGGGAATAGACCTTAATTTCTGGAGTAAAATTTTTAGACCCTGAATATGAAACAGTGACACTAGATTTATGTACAAGTTTTCTATGTTGAACAAAGCTGAAATAAGTCACCTTGGAAAAACTCTCATAAGTCCCAATTGGTGAAACCAATTCTGCTCAAACTTGCAGTGTTGAAAAGAGGACAGATGAGCCTACCTTAGGGTGAAGTTTCAAACACATAAGAGTAGTAATTTTGGATATATTACAGAAACAATATCAGTTAATTCTGCAGAAGAAATTAGAAAACTAGGGATTCCTGTTCTGGGAGCTTCCCTCCATTGTTTTCAAAAAAGGAGTACATTGAACATCTCTCCTTGAAGAGGACCATATTTTTATCCAATCAGAAGTTTGAAAATCCAAGTTTTGAAAATTAGGGTTTCTTTAACAAACCCTATATCAGCTAGATCCAAAACCAAGACGAGCACCTCAAATAAGTAATATCTAATCTTTTGATATTTACATTTGAGGTTCTCATTTCAAAATGACTAATCACACCAACTTGATGACAATATTGGTGAAGCCGACAAATTCCAAGCATGGAAGTATATCATCTCACTGGTTATTGAAGAAAATGAATTGGACACCTACATAAGTGGAGAGGTTCCAGTTCTAGAGGGAGATGAGGCTAAATCCTTACACAAGAAGAACTTGGTCAAGGACAAGAAGATCATTGTTGATTCAATCAAGGATCACCTTATACCACAAGTTTATTCCCTAAATACACCTAAAGAGATGTTTGATTCCTTGACCAAGATATTTGAAGGAAATAACATAAATCAGAAGATGAATTTGAGAAACTAGTTGAAGAATGTAAAGATCCAAAATGTAGAGACCATGCAGTCATACTTTACAAGGGTCTCTCAAATCAAAGAACTACTTGAAGTAGTGGATGAAGAAGTAGAGAATACAAAAATTATGATAACCACCTTGAATGGCCTCCCAGGATCATGGGATTCATTCATTTGAGGAATTTTTGCAAGAAGGAAGTGATTACTTTCAACAGAATATGGGAAGAGTACAAACAACAAGAATCTCGGCTCATAATAAGAGAAAGAGAAGATCAGAGAAACTGAAGATCAAGCTCTCACAATTCAAAGAATATCCCTCAGGCAATGAGGAATATGAAGGACTCAATTATTGAATAACATCTTATCCATATTAGAGTTTGTATAATAAATTATGATTTTATGAATGAAGAATATGATGAAGATGAAGGCTCAAGAAGGAGTCTACCCAAGAAACGAATAAAGATAAGTATTCAATTTGTTGATGTATTTGTAACTTTGGAATGTATTCATCCATATATCTTATGTATTGTACCTCGATGTTTATTTTGGGATGTGTCTGTAATGTAATTGAGTAATGTCATACCCTGATGTTTATTCTGGGAATTTTCTATAATGTAAATAAGTCATGTCAAGTCATTGTGGGTAACCCTCCTATTGGTCAAGGGTTAAAGTCCCCGCAGTTGTGGGGCTTTATAGTTATTAGACTATCCTAGAGAATTTGACCCTAGGTGAGTCATTGTAAGTCAGGGCAATAGTCCCCACCGTTGAGTTAAGGATAACCCTCCTTGTTGGTCGAAGGAGGAAAACTTCCCAGAAGTTGTGGGGCACTAGGGTTATTAGACACTCCTAGAGATGTTGGCTCTAGTAAGTAATTGTTAAGTGAGGGAGACATGTTGGAGTGGGTTTTTGTAATGTCCCTGACCCTCTGACTGGCGAAGAGGACCCTACCATGCCATTAACTATATGGGAAACTAGCCCCATGAACATATGCATACATAAAAATTGAACAAAATTCCATGAAGTAAAACATGCATACATGCATAATTATTCAACATACAGCGGAATAAAAACCATACATTCAAGCATTCAACATGTTCATCATAATTAATTAAACATCAAATATAATTGCAGAGATGAAATAGACAAGAATACTTATCTTATGAGGAATTCGTCCTACAACCAGCTACGTCGCTACAACGTTCCACCCAACCATAGGCCAGTGTGCTCCTTAATCTCTCAGCAACACGGCCACCCCCAATCTAGGCATGATTCCCCAAGGAATAAGGAACAAGCAGGCTTACACATAGCCAAGGACACTCAAATCAGTCAAACCAACACAGTTGGGTTTATCAGGCCATCAACAAATCAGCCAAGCCAACACAGTTGGGTTTATCAGGACATCAAGGAGCTGGGAAAAGTTGAATGCTAAGTCAGTGAGCTCATTGAAGAGCTAAGGAAACCTACACCAGAACTAGCCTGACTTCATTGACACCCAGAAACACCCAACACAAGGAAATCAGTCCCTTCTCTGTTACACAGTCCCTCAGACCCTAACTTCCCTTCTAGTGCTATTCAGGGGTTGTGGAGAAGAAAGATATCCCTCTAGCTCTATTTGTGTGGCTCCCCAAACACACTAGGTTTATCAAGAAACCACACTTTCTTTCCCACTCCAACAAAGTCCAAAGACCAACCAATACATACACACATCAAACAAGCAATTCAAAGCTCTGACCAGGGGAATTCGATTCTTGAGTCGTTCTTGGCCCTATTATGGCCAAAACGACTCAATAGGAATCCACAACACACAAAATCGTGGGGAAAATAATAGCCTCGATATCAACACTGAAGCAACAGGAAAATACATAGCCTGAAATGGAAGAGGTGATCAAACTCTCATCCTGGGCAAGGAAAACATACACACAAACCACAAAATCGGTATGGAAAACACACCCCCATAGTATAAATCATGAATGGCTCCTTCATAGGGAAATCATGGATGGCAGAAAATGGCTCCCCCAGCTCTTTGCATGAGGAAAACGATGATGAATCCCCATCTATGCATGAGGAGAAGAGAGTGACTATCTCTGCATGTGGATGGATAAAAAAAAATGGAAGAATGGAGAATGGAAGAATGCCCCCATAGCCTCCTGCGCTTTCCATGCCCAAGTGAAGTGAAAGGGACTACTGGTGGAGTGTGCGTATGGGCAAGGGCTGATAGTCCTACCACACACCACTGCCCAATAGTAACTACCCCAACTAACAACATAGATTTTAAATATGGTAGTTGACAGATGAGACAAGGAAAGGTCTGTAAGTCAAAATGGGATTAACAGCTGACACATCGATTTTCCCCATAGGCTCAAAGTTTAATAATTCCCCCTCCTTATCCTTAGAAAAATCATGCCCTTTTAATTATGGTTGCTTGACATAGCTGGTTGGGGTTCATTTTAATTATAATGCATATTTACATAATGTCAAAACTATAATGTGCCAAATATCATGATATACCATCGACAACGATTTCAATCACCGAAACATGACACAACCAAATCAATGGTGGGGATTTTACCTTTAGCTCCACACCACGATCAATTACAATATATAAAACATATAAATTTAAAGCAAATGGGGTCAAAATTGGGGTGTTACAGTTTCAAGTGAACGAAAGAATATAAATAGAGAGTGATCCTCTCTATTTATCACACACACACTCACTCATTGGGGCGCATGAGTGAGAGGAGAAGTTGTTGGGACAAGAGAGAGACTACTGTTGTCGGGAGATCATATTTATGTTTTCAAGTTTTACTTTTGGTGCTGATTCTATCTCTGAGGAATTTGTGGGGTTTTATCCTTTATGGTTTCCCTGAGGAAAATTATTTGTGTCTCTTGTCTATTGTGTTTATTGCTATGCATGTTATTCTCTCAGTTAAAGATCCTAAGATCATAATGCTAGCTTGAATGATAAAAATATAACATGGTATTAGAGCTAACCTAAGAAGAAGACATTGTGTAGCTGAAAAAACTAGGGCTTATTACTTTTTGGGTCTCTCTCCACAATCCATCAAAAAAAGTATGCTCGGCTCACTCTCCATTGAAGGGCGCATCTTTCTGTCGAAGCAAAATTCAATTCCAAGCATTTTCAGTTTTCAGTGCGGCAAATTAGGGATTTCTACATAAGAGGATATTTTTAGTGATCATGGCATAGGATTAATCTCCTCATTAAAATCAAATTTTAGAGACCTAGGTTGAGATTTTTGGTTGGGTGAAAATCCAGGAAAGTCAAACCCTAGTTTGACCTCGAACTGGAAAAACCCTAAAATACTAAAACTGATACGTTTTGGTAAATTCACTATATCTTGGAATTGGAGAAGTATCAGGAGCTGAAACTTTCACAGGCCGAAGATAAAATCCATATTAACATTGTGTCCAAAAATTTAGTCTCTGATTCGCTATTATCTAGGAGATATGATCCCTCCAAGTTAGGGTTCCATCCTCTTCCATGATTCATCCCTAAACAGGACACCTGGGGAAAATTGCTATATATTTGGCTACAAAGGTCCAAATGAAATTTATAAAGATCTTCCAGAAAGGGAACAGAATTTAATTTTTGTGGTATGAGTTTTAGACCTAGAAGATGAAATAGGCACACGTGGAAGTCTGTACAACTTTGTTGTTCTGAATAGTCCTGTAACAGGTCAGCTTGGGAAAATGATCATAAATCCAAATTTATGAAACAAATTATGATGAAACCTATGTTGTTGGAATAGGAACATGAGAGGATACCTCAGTGCAAATTTTTAGACATAGAGGAGCAATAATTTCAGAAATATCATAGAAACAGTATCAAGAATTTATGTAGGAGAAATTGGAAAACTAAGGCTTCCTGTTCCAAGAGCTTCCCTCCACTGTTTTCAGAAAAGGAGTACATTGGACAGCTCAAATTGAAGAGATATATCTTTCTATCCAATTATATCTAAAACATTCCAAGTTTTGAAAATTAGGGTTTCTCTGACAAACCCTAGATCAACCAGCTACGGAACCAGGACTGACACCTCAAGTCAGTAAGATTTAATATTTTTCTATTTTCATTTGAGGTTCTCATTTCCAAGTGATATATAACATTATCTTGATGATAAGATTGGTGAAGTTTACAACTTCTAAGAATGGAAGTATATGATCTCTCTGAAGAAAATGAATTGGACACCCACATGAGTGGAGAGGTTCCAGTTCCTGTTGGAGATTAGGCTCAAAGCCTTACACAAGAAGAACTTGGTCAAGGCCAAGAAGATCATTGTTGAGTCAATCACAGATCAAATTGTACCACAAGTGTGTTCCCAAAAGACACCAAAGATGTTTGATTCCTTGACTAAGATATTTGAAGGGAATAACATAAATCAGAATATGACCTTAAAAAACAAGTAGAAGAATGTGAATATCTAGAATGCAAAGACCATAGAATCATACTTTACAAGGGTCTCTCAAATCAAAGAACAACTTGTAGTAGTAGAAGAAGTGGTGAATGCAGAAGTGGTGATAGCCACCTTGAATGGCCTCCCAAGATCATGGGATTTATTCATGTGAGTAATATGTGCCAGAAAGAAGTGATTACTTTCAACATACTCTGGGAAGAGAACACACAAGAAGAAGAAGCTTGACTCATAAGAAGATAAGAGAAGATGGGAGAAATTAAAGATCAAGATCTCACCATCCAAAGAAGATCCCTCAAGTGATGAGGAATATGAAGAACTCAACTTTTGAAGAACCTATTATCCATCTTAGAACTTGGATAAAAAATGATGCTATTATGAATGAAGAATATGATGAAGCTGAAGGCTCAAGAAGGAGTCTACCCACGAAACAAATAAACATCAATATTCAATTGTCATTTCATGATATTGTTTTGTTATGCATTTGTTTATATTCAGTTTATGTATTATGCATGATAGAATGTTTGCATTAACGACAGTTTACTGCTAATATGCATTTGATGGGTAAGTAGCTCATGGTGCTATACAACTCTCCATTTCTACTTATATAGAATGAAACCTCTTTGCTGACATATTGGATTAGTGCACAATCTCAATGTTGTCCTGGTATAGATGGAAGGCATCTAGAAAGTTTCTGTGAGATATGGATGAATGTTGTATTGGCTAAAGTAGTTGCATGATCATATATTTATGCATAATAATTTGCCATTATGAATATGTCTTATGAAATGTTTCTAACCATACAACTAATGCATTTGACTTGTAGGAAAGATCGCGTAAAATCTCCTACAAGAAAAGAAGGATGAGACTTGTTATGAAGAACAAATAACAATAGTTCAAGATGAAAAATAATATGACGAATGCAGTGACATCATTGATGCAGAACCTTCCAAGAAGAAAAGAAAGACCAGTTCAAGAAGAATGATGTCTAAGATGCAATATCGATACATGAAGGGAAGTTCATAGTTCCATCATCACGTAGATGGAAACATCGTGGGATACAAGGAAAGATTCATAGCACGAGGCTTCTCATGAAAAGAAGAATAGACTACAAAGAGACATTTGCAACCAGTGGGAGTTGAGACACATGACAGGAAGAATCATGTGTGCAAATAAAAGAAGGCCTTGTACAAGTTCAGAAGACACCCATGGGATAACACATACATGATGAGCTTGATGAATATCTTAACCTTTGCTACAAGGTTGAAGATGAAAGACTATAGAGGATGAAAATCTCACAGATGGGTGCGAGAAGAACTTTTGGAAAAATTCAAGATAGAGGATCTTGGTATCCAGTGATCCTAGATGGATACATAGAATATTAGTAGCATAGGAAGCTACTTGTCACTCCGGTGCATAGAGTACGGAAGACAGAGGAAGTATGATGCTCCACTTCAGAGGGAGTGACTACAAAATATCTTGAGGTTCGACATGGTATGACAGGATGGATAGATTGCTGATGACTCTAGGCTTTACTAAGAGTAAAGTGGATTCCAACCTTTGCTTCAAGGTTGAAGGCGGAATACCAGTGATGCTCCTGTTATGTGTTGATGCACTATTTTCCAGCCATGGAGGTGTGGAAAAATACAGATGGAATCTTCCTCAGATAAGGGAAGTATACAGTAGAGATCCTGAAGAGGTTCAGGATGTTGGACTGCAAGCCCATGACCACACCTATTGCATCGAACATGAATCTATTGAGTGATGCTTCATAGAGATGGTTGATGCTACGATGTATCGTCATATTATTGGGTCCTTGATGTACCTGATGAATACGAGACCAGATATTTGTTTTGCTATGAACACCTTGAGCCAGTTCCTGACAGATCCAAGAAATGTTCACTTGATTACTGCAAAGCATATTCTGAGATACCTGAGGGGTACAGTTGATTATGGGTTCAACTATGAGGCAAGTCAGAAGATTAATTTGGAGGGTTATGTTGATTCAGATTGGGCAGGAAGTGCCATCGATAGGAAGAGCACTTCATGGTGTTGCTTCAGTATGGGATTAGGTGTGATCTCTTGGTTTAGCAAGAAGCAATCCTGTGTGGCATTGAGTACAAATGAAGCAAAGTGTGTCGTAGCTTTTTTAGCTAGTTGTGAGGCAGTATGGCTAAGGAATCTACTATATGATTTATTTGATCTCTAGTTAGATGCTACTTGTATATATTGTGACAACCAAAGTTGTGTGAAGTTGTCAGAGAACTCGATGACGTTCCATGACAAGTTGAAGCATACCGAGATCAAGTATCACTATATCAGGGATATGGTGCAGAGGGGAGAAATGAATCTCTAGTATGTTGCGATGGATGAAAAGATAGATGATGTGTTGATAAATCCATTAGCGAGAGTGAAGTTTGAGTACTTCAAGGAGAATCTTGGTGTTCTCCAAATCGAGGTTCCCTCCAAAGGGAAGTGATGATTCCGTGAGCCATTCTGACATGGTGAGAGGATTGGTTCCTTCCATGGTCAGATGTAAGGGCTGAGCCATTCTGTCATGGTGAGAGGATTGGTTCCTTCCATGTTAGATGTGAGTGCTGATCCATTCTGATGTGTCTGTAGGATTCATTCCTACATGATCATATATAAGAGCTAAATGTTGTTCTTAGAATGGAGGCACATATTCAGTTATTAGGAAAGCTCAGTCTAGGACTAAGGGCCATTCTAATGTGACTGTAGGATTGGTTTCTACATGATTAGATGTGAGTGTAGATCCCTTCTGAAATTGGTTGTCATATGTAAGTGCAGAGCCCTTTTGGCATGAAGGATTGGTTCCCTGCATGGTTGAATATAAGTGCTAATCCTTTCTTACATTGGTTGTCAGATGTAAGTGCATATCCTTTCAGCATGGAGGATTGGTTCCTCGCATGGTCAAATGTAAGTGCTAATCCTTTCTAACATTGGTTGTCAGATGTGAGTGCTAGGCCTTTCTGACAGGGTTGTGGGATGTGTTCCCACATGGTAATATGTGAGTGCTAGGCATGCCTTTATGATATGATTATAGGATTGGTTCCTACATGATCAGATATAAGTGTTGGGTGGGCCATTCTGACTTAGGGTTAGATGTAAGTGTTGGAAGAAGACCTACATGGAGGCTAGGTCTACAACCAGCATGAAAAAGAGCTAGATTTGTAGAACTTCCTGTGACGAGAAGAATCATGAGATAGCACACATGATGATGATCCAATAGTGATGATCCAGTAGTGATGATGATCCTGATCGAGTGATGATCCATATCCAATGATGATGATCCAGATCCAGTGATGATCTAGATTCAGTGATGATGATCCAGATCGAGTGATGATCCATATCTAATGATGAAGATGACTTGAAGATGAAGATGATTTGAATATGACAAGGACTCAATGATGATCTAGATGATACAGAGAAGAATACTTGTGCCAATAAATTGTGTCGAGAGAATACCTTCCTAGTTAAGAGGGAGTGTTGATGTATTTGTAACTTCGAAATGTATTCATCTATATATCTTATGTATTGTACCCTGATGTTTATTCTAGGATGTGTCTGTAATGTAATTGAGTCATGTCATACCTTGATGTTTATTCCAGGAAGTTTCTATAATGTAAAAATTCATGTCAAGTCATTGTGGCAAACCCTCCTATTGGTCAAGGGTTAAAGTCTTCGTAGTTGTGGGGCCCTAGGGTTATTAGACTATCCTAGAGAATTCAACCCTAGGTAGTCATTGTAAGTTGGGGCAATAGTCCCCACCATTTTGTTAAGGATAACCCTCCTTGTTGGTTGGAGGAGGCAAATTCCCCACAATTTGTGGGGCACTAGGGTTATTAGACACTCCTAGAGATGTCGGCTCTAGTAAGTAATTATTAAGTGAGGTCGACATATTGGAGTGGGTTTCAAGTGAACGAAAGAATATAAATAGAGAGTGAGCCTCTCTATTTATATCACACACACACACTCATTGGGGTGCAAGAGTAAGAGGAGAAGTTGCTGGGACAAGAGAGAGACTACTGCTGTCGGGAGATCATATTTATGTTTTTGGGTTTTACTTTTGGTGCTGATTCTATCTCTGAGGAAGTTGTGAGGTTTTCTCCTTTATGGTTTCCCTGAGGAAAATTCTTTTTTTCTCTTGTCTCTTGTGTTTATTTCTGTGTATGTTATTCTCTCAGTTAAATATCCTAATATCATAATGCTAGCTTGAATGATAAAAATCTAACACAATTGTCATTTCATGGTATTATTTTGTTATGTGTTTTTTATATTCAATTGATGTGTTATGCATGATAGAATGTTTGCATTAATGACAGTATACTACTATTATACATGCGATGGGTAAGTAGCCCCTGGTTTTATACAACTCTCCATTACTACTTATATAGAATGAAGCCTGTTTGCTAACATATTGGATTAGTGCACAATCTCAATGATGTCATGGTAGAGATGGAAGGCATCTAGAAATTTTTCATGAGATATGGATGAATGTTGTATTGGCTAAAATAGTTGCATGATCATATATTTATGCATAATAATTTGCCATTATGAATATGTCTTATGAAATGTTTCTAACCATACAACTGATGCATTTGACTTGTAGGAAAGATCGTGTAAAATCTCCTACAAGAAAAGAAGGATGAGACTTGTTATGAAGAACAAATAATAACAGTTCAAGAAATAATACAAGAGGAAGAATAATATGACGATACTTTAAAAGTAAGAAAGAGATCTCAAATGCAGTGCAATTATGTGACACTGTTGAGCGACATAATTGATGCAGAACCTTCCATCTATGAATAAATAGCCAAGAAGAAGGGGAAGGAGTGCACCAGTTCAAGAAGAATGATGTCTAGGATGCGATATCGAGACCTGAAGGGAAGTCTGTAGTATTTTCCATGTGGATCTACAAAATCCAGAATGCAGTAGATGGAAACATTGTGGGATACAAGGAAATATTCATAGAATGAGGTTTCTCATAGAAAGAAGGCATAGACTATGAAGAGACATTTGCAGCCACTAGAAGTTAAGACACATGATAGGGATACTCATGTGTGCAAATTAAAGCCTTGTACAAGCGTAGAAGACACCCATGGGATAACACATACATGAGGAGATTGGAGATCACCTAATGAATATATTGACCTTTTCTATAAGGTTTAAGATGAAATCCTACAGAGGATGGAAAGCTCACAGATGGGTGCAAGAAGAACTTTTGAAAAGGTTAAAGATAGAGGATCTTGGTATCTAGTAACCTTAGATGGATACATAGAATATTAGAAGTAGAGGAAGCTACTTGTTACTCTAGTACATAATGTTTAAATACATAGGGTATGAAAGGAAGAGGGAGAATGATGCTCCACTTTAGAGGGAGTCATTGTAGAAGATCCTAAGGTTCAACATGGTACGACAGGATGGACAACTTACTGATAGCTCTAGGATTTACTGACAGTAAAGAGGATTCCAACCTTTACTTCAAGGTTGAAGGTGGAATACCAATGATTATTATATTATATGTCGATGACTTTTTCCTAATAGAAAAGAGGAACTCATTAAATATGCAAGAAGGATACTTGCTGCCGAGTTCAAGATGAAAGAATTGGGTATGATGCACTACTTTATAGGCCTGGAGATGTGGCAGAATGCATATGGAATCTCCCTAGGACAAGGGAAGCTTGCACTATAGATATTGAAGAGGTTCAGGATGATGGACTGCAAGGACATGACCACACCTATGGCATCGAACCTGAATCTATTGAGTGATGCTTCATTAAAGTCGATTGATGCTATGATGCATAGTTAGATGATTGGGTCATTGATGTACCTGATGAATATGAGACCAAATATTTGCTTTGTTGTGAACACATTGAGCCAGTTCTTGACATATATGAGACATGTTGACCTGATGGTTGCAAAGCATGTAGTGAGGTACCTAAAGGGTACAGTTGATTATGGGATCAAGTATGACACAAATCAGAATATTAACCTGGACAGTTATTTGGATTCAGATTGGGAAGTTCCATTGATAGGAAGATCACTTTGGGGTGTTTCTTCAGTATGGGATCTGGTGTGATCTCTTGGTTTAGTAAGAAGGAGTCTTGCATGGCACTGAGTACATCCAAGACAAAATATGTTGCCACTTGATCGGCTACTTGGGAGAGAGGAGTAGTGAAGCTCCATTTTTTGATCCAGATCGAGATCTATCGAAAGAGGAAGTTCTATCTTAGCCAATGAGATAGGTTCTCTAAGCATAAAATACTGGCGAAGATCGTAGGTTTCTCAGACATAAACGGTCCTATAGGTTGTCCTTGGATGTAATCAGTCCTGGCGAAGCTCATAGGTTATCCTTGGGCATAATCAGCCCTGATTTGATTCTATGATAGAAATGGCCATAGTGAATTTTGAGTACTTCGAGGAGAAACTTAGTGTTCTCCAGATCAAGGTTCCTTCCAAGGGGAAGTGATGAGTCCATGTGCCTTTTTGACATGGTGGTAGGATTGGTTCCTCCCATGGTCATATGTAAGTGTTGTGCCTTTTTGACATGGTCATAGGATTATTTCCTCCCATGGTGAGATGTAAGTGCTATGCCTTTCTGACATGGTGGTAGGATTGGTTCCTCCCATGGTCATATGTAAGTGTTGTTCCTTTTTGACATGGTCATAGGATTAGTTCCTCCCATGGTGAGATGTAAGTGCTATGCCTTTCTGACATGGTGGTAGGAATCGTTCCTCTCATGGTTAGATGTAAGTGATGTTCCTTTGTGACATGGTGGTAGGATTGGTTCCTCCCATGGTCAGATGTAAGTGTTGTTCCTTTCTAACATGGTGGTACGATTGGTTCCTCCCATGGTTAGATGTAAGTGTTGTTCCTTTTTGACATGATGGTAGGATTGGCTCCTCCCATTGTCATATATAAGTGTTGTTCCTTTCTGACATGGTGGAAGGATTGGTTCCTCCCATGATTCGATGTAAAGGATAATCCTTTCCCCGGATGGTAGTAGGTATGTCCTACCATGTCGGAGTATGTAAGTGTAGATCCTTTCCCTAAATAGTAGTAGGTGTGTCCTACCATGCCAACTGATGTAAGTGCAGAGCCTCTCCTTGGATGGTAGTAGGTGTGTCCTACCATGCCAGTGGATGTAAGTGTTGGGTCATTTCCCTAGATGGTAGTAGGTGTTTCCTACCATGCCATTGGATGTAAGTGTTGGGGCCTTTCTCTGGATGGTAGTAGGTGTGTCCTACCATTCCATTGGATGTAAGTGGGTCCTTTCCCTGGATGGTACTAGGTGTGTCCTACCATGCCAGTAAATGTAAGTGTTGGAGCCTTTCCCAAATGATAGTAGGTGTTTCCTATCATGCCGTTGTATGTAAGTGATGGATACTTTCCCAGATGGTAGTAGGTGTGTCCTACCATGACAATGGATATAAGTGTTGGAGCCTTTCTCGGATGGTAGTAGGTGTGTCCTACCATGCCGATGATATAAGCGCTAAAGAAGAAGACCTACATGGAGGACAGGCCTACAACAAATGTGAAAAATGGTTGGCTCTATAGAAATTCCTATGTTGAGTAGAATTGAGAGATAGAACCATTTGCTCAATATAGCAGGAGAAATGATGACGATGATGATCCCGTGTTGAAGACTTGTGTTGATGAAATGTGTCAAGAGAATACCTTCCTAGTTAAGAGAGAGTGTTGATGTATTTGTAACTTCGGAATGTATTCACTTGTATATATTATGTATTGTATTTCATTGTACCCCGATGTTCCTGTCATGATATTCATTAATGTAATCAAGTCATGTAAATTTATATTGGGGGGGAAAGTCCCCAAAGTTGAGGGGCACTAGGGTTATTAGACTCTCCTAGTGAAGTCGGCCCTGGTAATTAATTATCAAGTCAGAAACTAGTATAAATAGAGAGTGAACCTCTCTATTTGTAACACACACTCACTCCACAGTAGCACATGAGTGAGAGAGAAGTAGCTGGAACAAGAGAGAGAGAGAGAGAGAGAGAGAGAGAGAGAGAGAGAGAGA
>LPNX011103024.1:22557-37489 GCA_001517045.1 Pseudotsuga menziesii
CTCTAAGGAAGTTGCGGGGTTTTCTCCTTTATGGTTTCCCTGAGGAAAAATATTTGTGTCTCTTGTATCTTGTGATTATTGTTGTGCATGTTATTCTCTCAGATAAGATCCTAGATCATATTGATTAAATGATAAAAATCTAACAATCTGGTAACTTGTTTCCATCATAATCGGTTAATTCATAAGCTCCCTTTTCAAAAAAAATTCACAACATAGGGGCCTAACCACATTAACTTGAATTTTCCTTCCCCTAGGGGTTCCTTGTCTTGATCCTAGAGAAAAAAAAGTTCTCCCTCAAAGAAAACTCTTGGCTTAACAACTTTGTCAAACTGGCTTTTGACCCGATACTTGTGAGCTTTTTTTGCAGTCAACACATCTCTACGTTGTTCATCCAAAATTTCTAGGTGAAGCAAATTTTCTTCCATATCCATGGTGTTAGGAAGCACATGAATAGAAATCATAAGGGATGAAATATCACACTTGACCGATGTGATTGCTTCCACCTCGTGAATGAGATGGAATGGCGAGAAACTAGTAGTAGCCTTGGCATTGGTCTAGTATGCCCAAAGTGCAGAGTATGGCATGATGTGCCAATTTGAACTGCTCTCATTAATAGTTTTCTTTAGAATGGTTTTCAAGGTTTTTTTAACCGCCTCTACTTTTCCATTCACTTGAGGGTAAAAGGAATATTAATGATCATTCCTAAACCCTAGCATGGTGGTCAACTCAGTCATCATGTTGTTCTGAAAATGGCTGTCATGGTTACTGACAATTTTCTTTGGTATACTGAACCGAGCAATGATTTGGTTGAATATAAAGAAATATTCTTTTTCTCCATCATATTTGAAAGTAGGCATTCCCTCTTCCCAATTTGTGAAGTATTCTACAACGACAATGATATATTTGTTCCCCCAAGCAGAAAATGGATTACACGTCATGTAATCCACCCCCCACTTGGTGAAGGGCCCTGCTGTGATGACGAGGTACAAAGGAGCAGGATGTGACTGCATCTTTCTAGTATAGAGATGACAAGGATGATAGTTATTTATAGCTTCCACACAATCTTTGAATATAGTTGGACAGAAATAACCAACACGTAAAATTTTCTAGGTCGTTGTTAACCGAGATAAATGACCCCCACATGCTCCACTACGGGAATCATTTAGGACAAGATCTACCTCCTCATGGGTTAGGAATCAACACAAGATCGAATATAACCCTCATCGATATAATATATCATTGATGATCAAGTATTTTTATGCATTGACATGCAATTTACGTTGATATTCCTACAAGAAGGATGCGAGACTCTTAAGAGTCTAGAGATATAGTAGGATATCTCCGTACCAGGGATCAGAGGTAGAAATCAGAAAGACATAATAATCTAGGAATGAGTCTTCTTCTACCACTACTGTATCTTCTGTGGGGAATTTTGAGATCATTTATGCGAATACTAAGTATTTTTTGGATTTAGCATATTGAAAATCCAAGTCAAACTCTTGGAGAATGACTATCCATTTTTTGAATTTTCCCCAATTATACATCATGAAAAAACATACTAAAACAGATTTACATCTACAACCACTGTGGTTGTCCTTATTTAGATGTAATGAAATAGCCTCTGAACAACATAGACTGTTGCTAAAGCCAACTTCTCTACATGCAAGTACCTAATTTTAGGGCCTTCTACTACATCACTAAGGTAATAGACAACATGCTCTTGATCATTTTCATCCTCCTAAACTAGTACTACTCCTATAGTCGACTTGGATGCAGCTAGAGACAATATAAAATATTTGGTGTAATATGGTGGACGTTGAAAAGGAGCCAATAGTAAATCCTTCTTTAATTTCTTGAAAGTGAGCTGTGTGGTTTCATCCCACACGAATAGGGTGTCTTGCTTCAGCAAGCACATGAAACCCTTAGTAATTTTGGCATATATAATTGACTATGAAACGACAAAGGAAATTGGATTCCCCTATAGACTCTATAGTTTCCTAATGGAACAAGGAGGAGGATATTTACAATGGCCTCAACTTTTGAAGGATCCACCTGTATTCCTCTATTTGAAACAATAAACCCTAGTAACCTCCTTGACTCAACACAGAAAACACACTTGTGGGTAAACACACTTGTGGGTATTCAAGTGTATCTTATAATTTATAAATCGTTCATAGATCATATGAATATTATATGGATGGTCCTTCCTCTTGCAAGAATGGGAAAAAATATCATCCAAATAAGGTTTGACAATATTCTTGATACCTTGGAAGGAAAAATTCATTGTCTGCTGAAAGGTAGCTCCAAAATTTTTCAGACCGAAGGGAATTTTCTTGTAGGCGAAGGTATCCTAGGGACATATGAGGGTTCTTTTATGCTGGTATTCTAGCTTAATTTGAATTTGGTTATACCCAGAAAATCCATTCATAAAAAATCCTTGCTACTCACACAAGCATCAATGATCTGATCGATGAACGACGTGGGGTAGTTATCCTTGGGAGATGATTTATTTAAGTCACAAAAGTCTATGAACATGCTTATAGTCCCTTGTTTTTATCAACAGGAATGAGATTGGATACTCATTTTGTCAGATTAATTGGGTAAATGAACCATGCTTTCAACAATTTCTGCACTTCATCCTTAACGGTCGCCGCTATCCATCGATTTACTAGTCTAAGTTTCTGTCGAACAGCTTTTGCGTCAGGGTAAGTATGTATTTTTTGTTAAAATATATATGGATCAATGCCTATAATATCCTCATATGAACAGGTAAAGACATTGTGAAATTCCTTAAACAAGGAAGTATATATGGCAATCTCCTCCAAAGAGCAGTTTTCACCAATATGAACATTTTCAACAATGTTAGGATTTGTAGAGATGTTGATTGGAATGGTAGCAGATAAATTTCCCATATTCCATTATCAATTACTCCCTCTTTGGGCAAAGGATTAATCAGAATATCAACACCCTCGGCTAATCTCACATGGAACTACTGATTCTCAATTTTTCTCAACTCTGGAAGAAAGAAGGACTTATGGTGAAGCTCTTCACAATTATTTTCTTGTCCAATCATAGCTTCCAGAATGTCTTCATCCGAAGGAAAAACCATATCCAAGCAATCATATGAATACATAGAGTTCTCCTTCCAAGAGGGAAGATAAGCTTCATCTAAATCCTCTGAGACTATAGAAGGAGTCGTGATGGAATCGAAAGTGTAATTAAAAAAAAATTGATAAGATACTTCCATTGCAAATAAGGGAACTTGAGGCTCATGATGTGAAGGAAGGACCCAAGGATTAATTCTATCAACAACCCTCATGGTAGACATCCCTACACTTCTTGAACCTAAGTAGTTAATAGGGGCTCGTATATTGAATGTTCCCATCAATGATGCATACATTTCAACCCAAAATCTCTTATTAGATAGTTTCAACCAATATATAAATGGTACTGTTGCTTTGTTAGTTTGTAAGGGTCCTTTTTGATTAAAAATGAGTTGGTCAATTGTAACCAACTTCCCTTCATTTGGAAACACTACAACTTGAAGAATGGCCGAGGTGATTGCACACATGGCATAAGTCCAACTTCTCCCCACCTACAGGTTATAATCCAATGGGGAATTGATCACTTCCACCTCAATAGACACTTATTTCTCTACCGATTTTAATTTGAAAGTTGGTAGGATACCATGAGGATGGAAATACATTCCGTCAAAAGTAGTAAGCAGAGTGTTTAATGGAACCAGCAGTCAGGATCCCAAGGATTTCCAACAAGACATCGACATGATGCATGTGGAAGTACCTTCATCAACCACTGTTCGTCTAATGGTTTTACCTACATGGAAAACATCAATTGAAAAATCCACATGGTATGGCATATGTATTTTAACATCAGAAAGATTAAATTTCTCCAGAATGATAATTGAATCCATGCTACTTATGGCTGTTAAGAGTTCATCCCTTTGGGTAGGACAACTCTATAACACCTCCAATGCTGACATTGCACAAGGATTTTGAGCTATGCCTTCAACTACAGAATAATTGGAAGCATCCCTAGCTTAGGATTGTGAAATTTTTTCTTAAAGACACCTTTCGATAACTTGGGAAGTGGTTCAACTAGTTTTTCAATAGTGAGAGGGGTTGAAGTTTCACCAGTAGACTTACCCTTCTCTGAAGCCTTTGATTCATAATTCTTATTTCTTGTTTGGATTAAAGTGCTAGATCATACCATATTGGTATAATTTTGATCAATAGGAGCACTAGGAGTGCCCCCAACTACATTTGAAACAGGAGCTGCATTCTGTCCTTAGGGAAAGGGATCATTCGGGAAAGCCGATTGCTGATTCTTAAGCATCATTTGTGCTTATTCCATTAGATGGCATTGATAAGTAAGGTGGTCTCCCTGGAACAACTTACAAGGAAAATTGACCTTTTTCTAGTCTTTTTTACCCCCATCGGCATTGTTTGTGGGATTTTTCCTATTTTGGTTACCCTCACACTTCTTCCCTTTCTTGTTTTTCCAACCAGGATGTTGATTTCCCTTTTGAGAATACTGTGAAAAAACATTTTAAATTTATGGTGAGGGGGTGGTATCCTTAGCTTCCACCACTGCAGATTATTTCACTGACAACTCATGGAGTTGCTTAGCCAGTGATTCTATAGTGGGAGAACTAATTGAACCAACCACTCCATCATCATGGGGCCCAAGATTGGGTTTTTGGTGTTATTTGTAGACCTCGACACCTTAGGAATAATTTCATGCAAAATCCCATACTTAGTATATATCAAGTCTAACTGTTGGGCCCTGAGGATTGCCTCTTCTTCTGTGGTCACCCCCGAAGTGGATTCATACTTAGAGATGTAAGGAAGTGAATATTTTAAGAACTATTCCAATAAAAAATCAGAAGGTATAGTGGCCTTAATAAGCCTCTTTCATCTTCACCACTCGTAGAGATGATCCGAGATGTGTGTGGCCTTGTTCTGTCGAAAAGTCAACAACAAGTCTGTACCAGCATCATACCAAACAAGAAGTTGAAAGTGGTTAAGGAAAACGGTCTCTAAATATAGAAAACTATCATATGAACTGGAGGGAAGTTCTATATTCCATTTGGCTGCCACATGAGTCAACATTATTTGAAAAATCCTCAGCTGAACGGAGTTAACGTTCAACAAGTTCGAAGAGCACCAAAGGTGAAAAGTGATAATGTGTGCACCTAGATCTTCACCAGCCTTTTCTTCAAACTTAGGAATGTCTGATGGAAATTTAATAGGTACAAGTGACCATGGCACATTGTGTCACACGAGGTTATTCATTAGCTTTGATAAATATGTCAAGTTTAATGTTGCCAAGAAAGGAAGTTTGGACATAACCTGGGTTTAATAATGAGGATTTTGGGGCATGGAAGGACCTTCCCCCTGGCTCCAAAATGAAAAGGTGGGGTTTCCCCCAGCCACCAGTTGTGACGTGGTTGCATTATTATGGAAATAGTTCCACCTAAAAGCCATTGGATTACTATTTTATGGTGCATGATATGTGGTTTGACCTGCTCCAGATGAATTTTAAGTTTGAATCATAGGAGAAGGAATTGCTCCACTAAAAATTGAAAAGACAGAGCTCATGAAAGGGGTCAAAACCTAATAGGTGCCTAAAAATTATGACCTTCAAAGGAATTTGTGTTTCTAGATGACATACCCACATAAGCAGGAGAATGGACTACATAAGGAGTGGATGGAGGAATATGCCCTCAATTCCACGGAAAAACTTGGACAAACGAAGTGTATCCACTTGGACCACTTTGAGCACTTTGCATAAAAGAAGGAGAAGTAAATGGTGAACTGGGAATCCTAGGGACCACCCCAATATACTGACAAACAATAATACAGGGTTCTAAGGGTTGAACCACTTGAGCACTTGGTGAAAGGGGTGCACTAAATACACCAGGTATATGAGCACTCACTAGAGGAGGTGAGACTCCACCATGCAAAATAGTTGAAGCTAGGGTAGGCATACCTTCTCCTAATCTAGAAATAACTCAAATAAAAGGAACACCAGAACAAAGTAAACTAAATTGGAGGACCTGCACTATCATAGAATTGCTCAGATGAGTCAGAGGTGAATGAAAGTTTCTTGCAAACTCTCCATCCTCCAAGTATTCTATCTCTACTGTTGAGGTTTATTCCTAATTAAGCCTAAGTTTTGGTTCACTTGGAACTTTGCTAACACCAATTGGTTTGAAAGAATCATCTGTATCAAGTCTTCACCTTTGACGTGGCAGTGGAGGCTCCACTGTAACATATGGAGGAAGGTTTTACAACCTCCGAGACATATGGAGAGGTTGTTCCTCCACAGCTATAAAATTGACGCACAAACCTAAAGGAAAACTAGACACAAACAAGCCAAAGACCACACATGAAAAAATCTCCTAAGTAACACAGACACACCAGATAAAAGATACACCTTCCAAAGGAAATCTTGGGATTATTAGGGCCCAAGTCCAACCAGTGAATATCAAAGGATGGTTACTTGGTGTCTCATGAATATTTTCATGGGTGAAAGTGTTGGAATCACCCAAATTGTCTAGTGAGGTTACCTTCCATGTCCATCCTAGGTGTACTGGAAATAGCCTTCCAATACCACCTATGTAAGATCCTAGTGTTTGGAGACTAAGACTACCAAATCTACACCAATATTTTGGCAGAATAGTTGCAAGCCTGATCGATGTGCATGGGAAGGGTATCTAATCCCAAAACTCTCTCAATACCAGCACCTCATGGGGCCCAAGAAGTGGTATTGACAAGATCCCCCAAAACACAACAATCTTGGTAAACAATCGAACAAGGAAGTGGAGGGTTATCTCCTCAACTGATCACTCACACATCCTCATGCTTAACTCTTGTGTGAGAGGAGCTTTCTGGATTATCTCTTATAGAACTAGATTTACCTAAACATAGGCCACTATGTTTGAAATCAAAGTTCTTTTGGACATTTTAAATCTCCTAGTCCAGAAACATAGCCTACACTAGTTCATGTACAAACCTATAAAAATAAACTTACTAATAAATTTTAATTAAACGATATTTTTACTGGCTGTATTAGTCAATGGTAGTGGAATGAGACGAAATGGTGTTATAGACTCAACAAAGTTAAAGTAAATGGTGTATAAATTTTCAAAATGAATGCAACTAACAATGCAATTTTTTCCTTTATTTTCCTTTGTAAATGAAAACTAATTAAATTTCTAACAATTTGAGAAACTACAAGACTTAAAAAAATTTGGTTTTTTTTTCAGAAAAAATAGTGAGAAAAACAACTAATGCAACATATTGCAAAATACAAAAATGACTTTGTCTTTTTGTTTTCAAAAAAAATAAAAAAAACTATATGAAATTAAATGCGCTTTGAGGAAATTAAAACAATATGATCATATATATATGTAAATGATAGCAGTCAGATCCCATAGTAACAATCTTCAACCAATTAGGAAGAGGTGACTCAAACCCTAGACTCGGAAGAACTATTGAATTACAAAGACTAATAGATCGAGAAGATGGAAAGAATGACTCATTTAGATTACTAGAAAAGAAATCATAAGTATATCAGTGTCCTTAAAGGACTGATAGACACTAATGACAAGAAAGACACAAGCATTCAGACCAAATAAATCCAAGTAGGAAGGACCCAACACATTCACAAACAAAGAAGTTAGACCAAACTTACTAAAAAATACTTGACTGAACAAGAAAACTGTTGGTCTTCTATGCGCAGACTCAGGTTTACTTTATTGTACCAACAAAACCCCTAGCTCACTGGCCCTTTCGGCGACAGACCGCAGAATGAACTGAAGTCTCACCCGAAGTGATCTTAGATGGGTTGGTTGAAGACTCAGGTGTCCTCAACCAGGTTCTGGAGCATCCTACGTTCCCATTACTCTACTTAACTAGTCAAGTCTCTCTATACACACGGTATCTCTCCTCCGAGCAGACCTTGCTATGATACTGACTCTTATCGCATCGCAGCTTCTAAGTCGATGCGAAAACTTACTCTCTAGCTTAGCTCTTATCCCACGATATCTCACACTGCAGCCTCCCCGATGGTGCGATATTTCCTTTCTACACTGCGATACTTCCTACAGTGAGACTCAATATACTTAACAACTCTCAAGGTCTAGAGGATTCCTCTCTGGGTATAATAGCTCAGTTAACCTTCATTAAGGTATTAAACAACTTCACTTAAACTTCCACAATTTAACATGCTTAATATCAATGACACTCAACTTGCTGAACTAAATACACAGAAGTCACTTAACACTATAATTGTTACTGTCTGAATCAAGCACTGATAAACTCACATACAGAATACTTAACACATCCAACCCGCATTTAACCTTCTATGTTACTATAAACTGAAGGATAGCATACATACATTCATTAACTGTTAGCTAAGATCATGTAATAGATAGCCGATAGCAAGTAAGTAAAGCACAATCACATGAACAGTCGCACAACACACAGATTTTATGTGGTTCACTTCCAGGGAGGAAGATATGTCCACAGGAACTTGTGCTTATATTATATCTGGAGAGAGTACACAGAGTTCTGCTGCAACCTATTATGCAGCTTGATATCTTCTAGGAAACTCCGTGCACTCAGCCAGGAGCCCTTCTCTCTTAGATCTCTTCTCTTTCTATTCTACTTTCTTCTTACAATATATTCTTTCTCTCTCTCTCTCAATCCTTGTGGATTGTTACATTCATGCTCAAGGAGTCAGCTACTGGTTACAGTAAGATAACTACAGACTGAATACATAACCAGAGCTTGACTCTTTCTCAATATCTTGTAATACAGATGACTAAACGACTAGCTACTAGCTAACTGCCTAACCAATTGACCAACATTTCACAATACAAAATACATGCTTAAATAGGTGGCTCAAAAGTCTCACCCTGATATAAAATTGTGGGCCTATCCCAACAGTAACCAAAAAACCCTAACTATGATAGTCAGCATATCTGTACTTTGGACTGCTGTTTACTAGTCACACTGCAGCTCTCTACAGTGTTCCACGCTTCTTGGCGCTGATCATGGGTATGGGCTCTGCCGCTTCCTCGCTCGTTCTCCTTCTGTCCATTGTCTTTAATACCTCGGCCTGTTGCTCCTTCTCCATTCATGAGGGTAGCTGATCCCTCCTGTCTTCACCGCTGCCTTAAGTGCAGTGGCTGAGCTCTCTTCTTAGCTGCTTCAGGTATTATTTCCTTTGAATTCTTTGCTCTGATATAGCATCTTTTCCTGTAGCTGCGGGGCCCTACTGCAAAATCCCCCTAACACTTGCTTGTGGCTCGTCCCTGAGCCACTAACAGCTGGCTTCTCTTGTTGTAGCTTCTTCTTGGCTTCCTGCGAAGTCCTTATGAATCTCTTCCTGAGTCTTGTGACATCTTTGTCTATAGCTTCGACACAGTCTTGTGGCACTTCAAGCATGACTTGAGTAATCATGGGGTCTTCTGCACTATCAATTTCACTTTTGCTTGCAGTGAACTCCTTGACCTTCTGCTCAACTGCATCGACCAGCTCTGTGATTTGTTTTTGATATGGATGAAGCAGATTATTAAATTGTATCTCTTTTCCTCGCAACCGCTGCACTTCCTATTGCAACCGGTTCATCTATGTCATCTTCTTCATCTTTGAAAGAGCTCCTAAGCTCTTGAATTCTTCCTTTATTTGTGTTGTTTCATTCTCTATGTTCTGGATGCTCTGCTGTAATTCCAATTTAGCTGGGAGCTCGTCTAGCTCCAACCATGTCTTCGTCGCATCAGCTAACAATGAATCTACATCATCTATGCGACACTTCATCTACGTTGAAGTGAGTCTAAAGTCCTGTTCCCTTGCTTCCTTATCTGCCTCAGGTGTGCCTGGTGCTCGAGCCTCAAGCTCAGCAATCTATGCCTTGTGGTCTTCCTCCATCTTGACCACTGTCTCTTCCATGTATCCTCATCCAGAGCTTGACACTATCCAGAGGAAGAGCTCTGGAACTCCCAAGTTCAAAGCTTGCATTTCCATTTCTGAACAACAATTTTCTACCCTCCACTTCAGGACATTCCATGGGCCTGAATCCCTTACACATGATATACTCCAAATTTGCATATAGGTCTTTTCATGGATTAGCGGCTTCTTTAAGGATCTTGAGCTTTTGAGAAGCCTTCCACAGATATCCTTTCCTCTTTATCTGGGTTAGAACTCGTATCACAGTATAGATCTGTATCTTCCAGCCTTTTCAAACATTTCATTCAGTCTGGATTCTTCCATATGAAAACTATACAAACCATGAATTCCATTTCGAGAGAAAGCCTTTGTATGCAGTTTGTAGTAAGAAAAATATCCTGGATATGGTGGTACTTCAGCAACCTTTTCCTTTTCTTGAGTTTTACTGTGATTTTTCTTTATTTCTTCCAGTTCTTTTGACTCGTCTTTACTTCTATAGAAATCCCTCTCTATTAATTCACCATCTGATATATTATCGCTTGCCTTGTACTGGTCTTCATCTTTAACTTCAGGGATAGTCCATTCCATATCCATCATTTCATTTCTTCTATCTTCCCATCTTTCTTTTCCTTTGTCTAATGGATCTATTGACAGTAGCGGAATAAGAAACTTAGCACCCTTGGGAATGGTTACCTCTAGTGCATCCTTGACTTGTGGCACAATGTATACTGTTTCCATACGAACTTCTTCTTCCTGCTCTGGGATGGACTCTTCTACTATCTGATCTTGACTCCTCATCCTTGGTGTCTGTCTGACATGTGGTGCACCTAATTTCACAACCTTGGGCAGTGGCGTCATAGTATACTTGAGGCCACCACACTGGAATAATTGCACAATGTCTTCTAAAGGGTCTTTCTCGGACATAAACCAAGAAGTGCAATACTCTAGATTGGCAATGGCTGCGAAAATAGGGAAACTAGCACTCTGTAACTGGGGTATCTCTGCATTGGGAAAACTCTACAAATTGCTCTATAACTCTCTGAAATCACAAAATTAACCCTTATGTTTGAATGATATATGTATTTATAGAAAATGTGATAATATCTGAAGCAACGGTCACTTAAGCTAGACCCGTTGGCGGCATTTATTGCATGGACAAGACAACACCGGGCGCCCTGATCCTCATTAAGTGCTAAAAATATGATCAAATCTCCCTTGAAAATTGTGTGCAAGCACCGGTCTCGACCAAGATTTACCAAATCTAGGACAATCCTTGTACTATTTCCAAATCTAGAGCAACGTATACCTGTCATATCTAGATTAATTGCTTGTCAGAGGCCGAAGTGACTGGCCCTCTGTCCCTTTTCAAAATTATCTTCATGGCACGGGGAATCATCGCCTCGTTGCGATGCCACACCACATCATCCGGAACCAAAAGTTGGCGTGAAACTCTGCAACGTTCAAAAAAAATACACAAGCATCCTATAACTTGCGCAACATAAACTTTCCTACTGTTATTCCTCCTTTTTTTTCCCCCTTGTAGACTACTTATGGGTGCGATGCCTCCTTTCAACTACACTGAACATCTGCACCATTAGTTCTTCATGTTAGGGCTGTGATGTGGAGTGGCTATCATGATAGATCTTAAGCCTATTGCCATTAATCAAGGTAGGAACAATCTCCCCATTCAGTTTACTGAGCTGAACGTTACCTCCGTCTATGACTTGTTGAATTTGATATGGCCCCAACCAATGTGTCTTGAGCTTCCCTGGAAACTTAACAAACTTGCTATTGTAAAGGAGCACTAGGTCTCCTATATGAAAAATCTTTCTCTTGATGTGCCTGTCATGCCAAGATTTTTCTCGTGCGTTCTGCACTTTTTGATGAAATCCTGCGATGAATCTGTCTTCTTCTAAGGCAAGCAGCTGCACTAGTCTTTCATTCATTGTATATGTATCAGCCATCTTGGTAATTTGAGCAATTCTTAAACTGGGAATAATATATTCCATAGGCATAATAGCCTCCTGTCCATACAACAAGATGAAAGGTGTGTGTCCTGTAAGTTTCTTGCATGTCGTCCTATAAGCCCATAATATAGCATTAACCCTAAGGTCGCAATCATCTCTTTGGTTGTTATAGATCTTAGTAAGAGCATTTTCTAGAATCTTATTAAAATCCTCCACCATAACATTATCTTGAGGGTGGTAGAGAGTGCTCTTATGATGTTGTATTTTAAATTCCTCCGTCAAGGCCTCAATAGTGCGATTTAGAAAGTGTGTGCCTTGATCACTCATCAAAATTACTGGACATCCAAATCTACTTACGATGTTTTCAAAAATGAACTGTGTGGCTGTAGCAGCATCACAATTCCTTACTGCTTTAGCCTCTTCCCACCTGGTGAGGTATTCTATTCCTGTGATGATGTATCTCGCACCAGTTCATTTTCCTGGTGGATTGATAGGACCCATGAAATCTATAGCCCACTTGTCAAATGTCCATAGCGTAATCTATGGTCGCAGTGACATTTCATCTCTTCGTGAAGGTTTTCCTACCATCTGCTAGATATCACAGCATCTGCAAAACTCCTTGGTATCTCTATGCAAAGTAGGCCACCATAATCCTGTGGCTAGAATTTTTTGAGCAGTCGGTTTTCCTGCGAAATGACCTCCTGCGGTACCTGAATGTGCTTCTCTAATAATGGCCTCTTTCTCGTGCGGCATAATGCATTTGCGCAGGACTTCATTTGGACCTAACTTATATAGATATCCTACGATCAAAGTGAAGTCTGCTGCTTTAACAACTAACTGTTTCTTCTACTGCTTGGTAAAGTCAACTGGTGCCCACCCTATAGTGAGAAAGTGAATAATATCTACGTAATACTCATCTGCGATCTGGATAGAAAACAATTGTGCATCTGGCAAATTATCCTCTAGATTACTTGGTTCTTCTCCTGAGTCTATTCGCGATAGGTGATTAGGTCCGGCATTCAATATTCCTGGTTTTACAATAATTTCAAAATCATACTCCTGAAATAGGAGTAGCCATTTGCAGATCCTTCCCCCTAACACTGGCTTATTGACCAAATACTTTAAAGCAGAATGGTTAGTGAACATCTTGAATGGGGCACCCAACAAGTAGTGCATGAACTTATGTAGAGCATACACCATAGCTAATCCTTCTCTTTCTGTAGTGGTGTAGTTCTTTTCTGTGATAGATAACTTTCTGCTTAAGTATACGATAGGGTGATCGATACCCCTGTCTCTTGGTTGTGTTAATATAATCCCTAGTGTGATGCCAGATGCATCCACATGTACATGAAATGGCTTGTCCCAATCTGGAAATAGTAAGATGGGTGCAGTGACCATATTCTCTTTAAGAGTGTTTAAACTTTGTTGGAATTCCTCATTCCATAGGAATTTCGCTTATTTCTTTAACATCTTTTCCATAGGTGTTGTGATCTTTGCATAGCCTTTGATGAATTTTCTATAATACCCGGTATGACCAAGCACTGTTCTCAACTGCTTGACTGAGTTGGGTGCTGGAATATTTACAATGATGGCAATCTTTGTGGGATCTACCATCAAGCCTTGTCTGCAAACAATATGACCCAACAAAATACCAAATGGTGCGCAGAATATACATTTCTTCAAGTTAAGAGAAATATGATATTGCCTACATTTCTCTAACATGAGCCTTAAATCTCCTATATGCTTTTTGATTAATCCAAATACAATCCAATCATCAAAATAGACTTCTAATAATTTATGGATGTATTCCTTAAAGACAGCAACTACTACTCTAGAAAAGATAGCTGGTGCATTTTGACCAAAGGGCATTACCGTATTCTGTCGCAAAGGTGGTCTTATGTCGATCCTCTGGATGGATTATTCTCTAGTGATAGCCTGAAAATCCATCAGTGAATGAGTAGATCTCCTATCCGCCCACATTGTCTAAAACTTCATCAGTGAAAGGTGTCGAAAATGGGTCATGAAGTGATGCGTCGTTGAGTTTGCGCAAATCGACACAAATCCTAATTTATCCTTTAGTTTTCTTTTCTTGCACAACCATGGGACTAACCCATTCGCTCTCTTCGACTGGTTCAATAATGCCTGCTACTAGCATCTTATCAATCTCATCCTTAACCTTTTCTTTATGATGAGGATTTAATCTGTATGGACGCTACTTAACTGGCCTAGCATCCTCTTTCAAAGGTATCCGCATGACTCCCAAATCTCCTACTATTCCCTTCATTTTTGTAAACTTAGTGGGAAATAAGTCCTGATAGTCATGTAACAGATCTGCGATATGTCCTACCGTTTCATCATCCCAGTAGTCTCCAATAGAGGCAAACTTTGGTTTTGTTTCTGTGCCAATATTGATCTTTTTAATATTAATAGGTTCTGTGATAGCTGGAATGTCTAGCTTTGGTCCCTCAACTTCGCGAGTCCCTTCTGACCCTAGAATGTTGATACTATGAGGGTTCTCATCCTCATCGCCTGGCTCTTCTGTGACATTGTAACACTCTAGCGCATGTTCTAACTGGATGTCCCAATCATGTTGAGTATACACTGGTAGGGTACAGTCTTCAAATATCTTAGTCTCTATAATCTTTAGAGCCTGATCAATGCTTGGATACTCATATTCAAAAGTGAAAGTGAGTAGAAAGTTGTCTATCATAACTGGCCATGTAATCATTCCTCTGTGCAACTATGTCTCAGTGTACCAGTTCCTTGGGACTATGTCTAAAGTGTGAATGAATAGGTGAACCCATTCATCCTCTAGAATGTCCAACCAGTTCTGTTCACAAATCTTAATATGTGACCTGGGGTCACTTTCTCCTATATATTTCTGCCAGAAACGCTCCTTGTCATTAGAGAATCTAATCGCCATCAATCTCTTAAAATCATCCCATGATGCGATATTTTCTTTATGTGCATGCCACCATCTTGCAGGTGTGG